>CM062811.1:821919973-822519973 GCA_031772625.1 Pinus tabuliformis | reverse complement strand
TAATACAGGACAATCCTCTGTTGCGTGGTCAAACTGAGTATAGTATCAGCACGACAGGCACATTGTGTTTGTACATTATTGCACATAGTGTCTTGGTCCTCCACAATTGTAACGAATAACTAGTCCCCGACCTCTCGCAAGTCCTCCTCCGCCTTGGCCTCGTTTGTGCCCCTGATATCCTCCTCGCGCTCCCCCAACACCTTGGTCTAGAGGCCTAGTTTTAGTCTGCATCCGATACGTGGGCGTTCTGTCCATCAGCAGCTCATAAGTACGGCAGTTACGCTCATCACGACCCATTGATTTATCAAGGTTGTAGAAGAGTTGTTGCGGTGTTTGTACAAATTTCTACAACAACTGACAGTTGTTTGTCACATGTTTTCCAGCTACCTGACAGATAGCACACCACAGCATAGGCCCTGTACTAGGCCTTGCTTGAGCTTCTGGCCTTAGAGGCATCGACCATCCTCCTGCAACATAATTTGCAAAGACAGGGAAATGATCTTTATCATGCCCTTAACTCTTACATTTCAAACACCAAACTTCTTTGCACCTTAGGCCAAGCCACTCTATCTTTCTTCAAACTTTGGAACTCTAGGTAAAGATTCTGCAACTCCACGTGAATTTGCTAACCTCCCAAAGCAGCATCCTAAATTGGTGTCTTGTGCAATCTCATCACAATCTCCAGGGCTTCTGCCTGGGTCCCAATCTTTTGTTGTGATAAATCAACCCTTAAATGAGGTAAAAGCAAAGCCACAAACCATTTGTGGTGCTTCCCATCTGTAAGATTCATGTTAGCTGCATGGATCTTGCACTTCAATCTCTGATCCAGCTCCCAGGGTGTCTCGCCAAGCTTCATCATGATTTCCTTGAATCCTATGATTGATTGTGCTTCAGACATGGGTCTACTGAATTCCTTATTCAACGCAGTCTGAATGTATTAGCGCACAATCCTGTAAATCAATAACCAACATTTCTTTCCTTATATGATCATCTATAATGTTCTGGGCTTGCCACACAACCTTTGCAATGAACCAAAACTGGTCTGGGTCCTCATTTCCCAAGCCCTTGAAAATGGGAAACTTCACTGTATTTGCCATATTGAATGGTGGCGGAGGTGGTGGCAGTGTGGACAAAGGTGTATGCGGTGGAGGTGAAGATGAAGGTGGTGTGGGTGGATGGGGTATTTGCGGGAACCCTTGCCTTATTAGCTGGACAACGCTCTGTGGTGAAGCCTGTGTTGCTCCTTTGTCGTCACTCAGAGGGGGCTCAATCAACAGGCTATATTCAGGACTTGTTCTCCTTTTATCCCTGAATAAATTTCAAGTTTACATAGCTCCAAACATCAAGGTAATTGCATAACCCACATTTCACATAAGAGCATTTTAATCCAAGTTAAAAGACCTTAAAGACTTACCTCGCGGTCCCTTGAAGAAGCGTTGTTCCGCTTCGCTATAGCTAACCGATGTATTGACCATGAATTCTATCACAAACACTCTGATGAAACGATCAAACCAGTGATCGACGATTCACACGATCTTATCTTCAGAGGCTTCCAATCTTCGCACTAATTCTGGGGTCCACACTATTGGACCGTCAAGCCTCCACCTTCCCTATCTGTCCGCTATTTTAGTGATCCACTCATATAGCTTGATCGGGAAGGAACATAAGAAAATTTCATGGATCTCTGTGTACAAGTACCTTTCCAACCATTTTTCTTTGGTCAATCGTGGATTTCTATTTTCTTGCACCGCGAATTCGTGGATCTTTCTATCCAACTAGTCTTCAATTTCTTTCTTAGTTGGATTCCAATGATGTGACATCACACATTTCTTTATGCAGATCCCAGTTCCGGCAATGAAACCATTTGTTGGCTTAGTGGGTCCTGATCCAGGTTCAAAGTTAAGTTTTCCAAACAAATCCCTACACTACTGGCCCTTTTGGCATCAATCCACGGAGCGTGGACTGAAGTCTCACCCGAAGCAGTATGGGGGGATGCTAGAACCAAGTTTCCGCACCCAGAGATGATTATGATGTCATTTTATGCCCTAAACCCTCCTTTGCGTAGATCGATAAGCCCTTAAGGCTTATCGATTTAACTTCCTGTTATCAACCTCCATCCCCTCGCGAAGGTCTACGATTATCTTCCATAGACTCTAAACACATAAATCCACCACTTGCATGCCTCTGTAATTACTCCTAAGTTTGCTATTACCTAGATCAGCTTAAGTGTCCGATATCTTTAACATGTATTAATATATTCTTTGCATAAACAGATATTGTTACTGGCATTCATATAACACTGTAAACCATGCAGAATGGTGCATCAATACAGTGTTAAATCATAAACCCAATATTCATCACAACATAAATGCATTCATTCATAACAAAAGCAAATGGACAAAACACAGATATTTCTAGAATAATCTCTTTATTGATACTTTAGATTTGCTTACAGACTCAAGACTACCCTGCACACTTAGCTTCAGGGGTCTGCGCACATAGACGCGAACTCTACTCTAGGCCTATGCACACACAGTTGAAGAGCCTTTCTTCTACTCTAAGACTCTTCACTCCTCACTTATAATGACCCATTACATTCATCAAAATCAACTATCTACTACTTAGTCTCTCTAAGACTCTCCTTTTTATACAATCCCTTGGTTCACGGACCATGGGTAGGCCTATTCAAGCCGACACAATCTTACATAATAGAAGGGAAAACCCCTTTATGACACTTACTATCTGCGTGCTCTGCGACCACAACTTGTGGAGACTTTACACTTTACATAACAAAACTAGGTCTTTCTACCCCAAAACTTGGTATTTTGCCCCAAAATTGATTGCAGGGGACCCTGTCCCATCAAAGGTCATACTGTGCATGAATGTGAGGTTGAGATTAAAAGTGTGGATGAAAATGGGAGGTCAACTAATTCAAAAAAAGGCTTATTTATATAATTATCACAACCACATCAATAAATGTGGTTGATATATTCCACCATATATGAATCACATATACAATGACATTAGTAAATTTGGTAATATACACCAATAAGCATCAATAATGAAATCTATAATAAGCTTCTTCTATATTTAATAACTTCTTCCCAACAAATAAAAATAGAAATTATATTGTTCTAAAAATATAATTAAAAATAATAATTTTCAAAAATATATTTTAAAATTTTATAAATGAGAAATTTACTATTTAATAAATATGTAACACAATTAACCTTACTCTATTTTCATCCATTAGATACATAAATCTACCATATGCATAAAATATACCATAAAATTAAAAAAAAAAACTGTCATAAAAGATATATTATATTATATTATTATAGTTGCCATGTTTAGAGAGGTTTAGTCCATAGCCAATGAACCATCAATTCTAGCAGAGACAAAGAAGAGATCAAGGTTGATTGTTGTAGTGTGGATCTGCTACAACCTTGTTGTAGTGGCTATAACCACCTCCAAAAATTTGGCTTGCATGCAAATTTCGGAGCCTACCTTGGATCCTGCGATTGATTGTTCTTTGGTCACTTGTTGGTAAGTTAATGATCTCAAGCTCCCCTCCTTGATCTTAAGAGTTGTTCATGTTCTCATCTTTATGCATCATGTGTCATATTTGTACATAGGGATTGTTGTTTGTCATGCAAATGGAATGTTGTTTTGCTTCAAGGGAAATCTTTTGCGTATGAGTTGTTTTCATTACATAGACATGTTTCACACTCACTTCACACACTCTTGTCACGAAGGTTGTTGCATCAGGCATAATATGTTTTATAAACTCTATATGGTCTACATTGTATCAATAAGTGTTCGTGTGTGATCATAGTCAAGTCCTATCAATTTTTACATTTGTTCCCTGATCTCACACTTAACCAATTTCCCAAGCAACCTAGCCTCATCCAACTTCCCATAAATGTGCACTTTTCTTATGAAACCCTCAATGTTTTTCCCTTGCATGCTTGAAATGTGTAGTACGCAGAGACCCCAACCTCTTGTGGCATCCAAAATTGTGCAGTGGTTTCCTCCAGTGTCCTTCCCCTAGCTGAAACCCAATGTTATCAGAAACTGAATAGTATTGTCCCTCAGCTACTCAGTCTGTCTTGCAACCTAAAACTACAAAGATGTGTCCTCCCGGAACCCATCCCGCAATAGTGCCTTGCATCTAGAAACTGCGTAGTATTGCCTCTCATATGCATGGGCTATGTTGCACTCAGAAACTATGCAGAGCTGTCCTCCCAGGACCCCATCCTGTAGTAGTGTCATGTGCCTGAAAACTGCGTAGTTTTGTCTAAGTTGTCATGTCTGTCTTGCATGCAGAAACTGTGCAGATGGGCCTCCCAAGGCATCATTCTAACAATAGTCACTGCCTGCTAAAACTATGCTGATTTATCTTTCAGTGACTACAGGAAAACGTGACAAGATAAGATAACTCCTAAGGAGTTGAGGAGAAGGACCAAGAGACTAAGTGATGGAAAAATATTAGGACCGCATGAAAACTCTTTTGGATGCATGATCATCTTGAGGGTAAGTATGGTAAGTAAAGAACATCTTTCGAAGTACATCTCTAATTTGAGTTTGTAGGACTGCTTGTCATTTTCATATCATCCTATCTTCAGTAACATGCATGTGTGCAAACACAAAATTCATTTCATGCATTTCCTCTACATGTCTTGCTTCCTTTTCTCTTGTTTGACCAACTGTCATCTTTGGCATGTTGATTGCTATGTCATGCTTGCGACCTTGTTCTGGTGATATTGAAGGTTTGTCTTTATGTGCATGAGTTGTTCCAACTATGTAAAAACCCATCGTACTCACACAAAAAGTTGTAGACACTATCGTGTAAGTGTCATCACGATCGTTCAATGACCCATCTTAAGTGTCGCACTTGTCGCTCTCACCTTTAGACGGTCACAATGATCACATGTTTTCTTGTTGGTTTGAGGTGTCTTATGGTTGAGTCAGGCTAAGTGTCTATTCACAAGGTCATATATACACAAGTTCAATCGCTCCAACACTTAACCATTTTTCTCGAAAATTTGTCGATTGGACAACCTTCCATCAACTAGACCTCCACTGAGCTGCACTACGTAGTCTCAGTCCTCAGTGACCCTACATTGTTGCCCAAAACTATGCAATGTTTGAGGTTGTCCTCCTAGGTAGCCCACACAGCAAAATTCTGGAAATGACCCAACTAACTATCTCCCAGAAGTATGCAAAAGTTGTCCAAGAATCCATTCTAGTATGTGCTTCCTGTAAGACCATCCACCAAGCCTCCCTCTAGTCAACCAGAAGATCTAACTTGAGTTTTGATACAGGGATGCACTCATCCCCAATAATGCACAGTAGTGGTCCAACTTGTCTATCTACACTTCCTACACAAACTGCGTATACATGAGGAACAAACCTTTGTTGTCTCTCACTGCAATGTCCCGAGAAATTTCGTCGTTTTACTAGGAATTCCCCCTACTAGACAGCTCTGTTGTCTTGTTGAAAATTGCATAGTTTTCACTGAGAGTCCTTTTGTTGCTTGATACTCCACTCATCCCAAAAACTGTGCAGTCATGTCCTACTTGACTGTCTCCCAGAACTATGTAGTACTGACCAGCAACCCTTGCAACCTAATCCTGACCTCCTCTAGGAAACTGCATAGTTTTCATGGCTAGTGCTTCCTGATGCCCGCATTCCCTCCCTGGAAAAACTGTGCAATTTTTCCTCCTAGCTCAGCCCTCTCCCGCATATGTCATTTTTGACTTGGACTACTCAAATTAGCCTCCCAGTGACCTCTGCTAGTCTTTCTTGACATTGCCTCGGAGTCCCACATTCGGGCTTGAGCTATGCTCTGCATAGTCTCAGTACCTTGTCCTCCCTCCTGGTCACCCAGACTAATCACAAAAAACAATGCATCATGGTAGATTAGGATATTTCTGGATTTGATGTTGTCTCGTCATGAGTGATTGTAGAAGCAAGTACATGAATGGAACATGGTGCAGAAATGAATGAGATGAAGAAGGAGTGCATTCTCGAAGATTTGCTAGTGGTTGGATGAACACGAGAAGCTTACCAAGTAGAAGGTGAAGGAGACACATGCACATGCATGAACCATCAAGTGAATATAAAGACCATCAAAGACCCCACACTCTTCTTCATGTGAAGGTGAGATATGATACACCAAGAGCATACTCATCACCTAGCAGCATAAGAGCTCGACATGGACACCAGAGTCAGCATGTTCATGTCAGCAGTGTCATGTCGAGTTGTGTCATGAGTCGTCTCGGCCACATCACTACTTTGGGCCATACTTGTTGTAATCAATGTAATGTAACATGGAAGTCCAAGAGACCCATGGATGAAGTTGAAGAGTCATGTAAGTCGAACAGTCATGAGGGAAGTTGAAGAGTCACAAGGGTCAGTTTCACCCTTGGCTATATATACTTCCTCATTTGTACATGCAAAGGAATTTTAACCTTGGCTCTCCCCACACAGCGTTGAGAGTCTATAGTCTTTTCTTTGAGGAGCGAGAAGTGGCTCCAACGCTCCACTACTAGGGCTAGTGATGTATGGTGTATGAACGTGTCTTGGAAATTTAGATTAATTCGGAATCCTATCATGGGCCAACACGTTCTCATGCATGTGTTATATTCATTTGTAAGGCTATTATTTAAACTCTTGTAGTGCATGTTTGCTTAACTTGTACTAGGATAGTTGAACTACTTCGGTTATTCTAGTGCATATATTGTTGAAGATGTGTTGTAATGGTTGCGATTGTTGCCTTATCCATGTGAATTACTCCTTTAGACACTAGATAGATTTATTCTTGTATTTGTTATAATGACCATCACATCCGTGTGGACTACTCTGTTCGGTGTTGTACGTGTTATTCATTTACGTTATCATTTGTGACTACCACATCTGTGTGGACTACTCCATCAAAGGCTGCACAGATCCTATTGTGTTCTGCTAGTATCTACCTAAGTTTGGAATACTCCCTCTCAACCAGAGACTCACTTTAAACCTCCCCCTCTACAATGAAGGAAGTTAGACACAAGTTACACTAAGCATTGACCAGGCACACATACCCCACTTCTTGAAGGCTAAGTATATCACTCTCATGTGATGACAAGCAAGAGCTGAGACATATCTGTAAGATAATGGAAACTGGGCAATCATACCGGATGGGGCTATTACACCAAATGGTGTGAGGTCTAGTTGGGAATTCATACTTGGTAGCTCCACTGAATGTTGGAAGATCTAACACCATCAACAAACCTCCCACGTTTTTTGGTAAGAACATTGAAATATGGTCTGTTAAGATGGAAAATTTTCTATGTTGCAAATATTTGTAGTATGGTATTATGAAGAATGATAACCCCCATGATGAAGAAAAAGATGCGTAAGCTTTGAGTTTCATTCAACAAGAAATGGATGAAACAATTTTGTGTAAGGGGGAAAAAGCTACATCTTCTAAGAAAGTATGGAAGATCCTTGAAGAATAATTTGGTTGAAGGTGGGTGACATGCAAGAACATGTTATGTCATAGGCAAATAAGTCTATAATAGTAGCAGAAGAGAGTGAAAACATTGATGGATTCCGCTTTGTAGATGCACAGGTGGAAGATGAAGAATTTTTAGGGAAAGGTTGTAGATGTGGTTGAAGCTTCCATTGTAGCAACAAGAAATGAAACTGAAGATGAAACTACGGATGAAGTAGTCTGTGATCCAACAATACTTGATGATTTCAAAGAAGATGAAAATGAAGTGAATCAATGGTTTTTGATGAGTATAAAAAATGACAACATTATAGTGGGGGATAGTCTCATTCCAGTAGCAAAGGTAGAGAAGAAGGAAGAAAACAAAAAAACTCTCTTAGTAGAGAAAAATGAAAAGAACCAATATGGTTCATGTTGTGACCTTTCATGTAAATTTAACCATTTTTTCTAGTATGCATGTGTTCAAAACAAAATGGAAGGGTAAGTTGAAAACAAAGTTGTTGATATTTTTGATGCATATTTGAAGCAATGAATAATGGATTGAGAAGCCAATTGAACTAATTGATGATAATATTAAAGCAACAGTTGGGATAAAATAATTAAATGATATGGAGAATGAGAAAAAGGGGAGTAATTATGGTTTTGATTATGATTTTACATGTAATATTAATGATGATATTGAGTGTGAAAATTATAGGAAAAAGTAAACAATACCTGATGATGAAAGTGAAAGGAAAGACATCAAAATGTTTGGAGAAGAGGAAGAAAAAGTTGAGGAAATATTTCAATTTTGGAGTTTTGAAGAAATTAAATTTTACTATGGGCTAATGATATGGCATCAGTCGAGTGATCAAGTGTATGATAATGATAAATTGAATTTTCATTATAAGCTTCATGATAGTGTGCCTAAATAGAAGTAGTCCACAAGTAAGAAAAATATTGAAGAAGAAAGTGGAGAGAACAAGCTCAAGAAGCTTGAGTTAATTTTCAAAATGTTAACAAGCAAAGTCAAGAAGAAATTTTAGCAATAGAAGGTGAACAAGCATGGCGATTTCAACAAGAAATCAAGGCCAAAAATGAAGTTGAAGCTAAAACAATTTAGAGGCTATAGCAATTGGAAGAAATGGAAGAGAAAATCCAACATTTTTTAAGTTTTTTGTCTATGTAAAATCCTAAGCCTAGTTAAGACTTAGACTAGCAGGCATGTTTAAGATATGATGAGTCATGTTTAATTTAGTAGGAGTAATTAAGGGGGAGTGTTAGAATAAGTAATTACTCCCGCGTGTAGAAAAATCTAGAAATATCCAAGTCTAGTGTGAGTTTGCATGAAGTAGTTAGACAAAAAAAAGTCCGTTCTAGTGTGAGTTTATATGAAATCGTTAGTTGGAGTTAGCTTTGGTTAAGGAGATAGTTAGAAACTATAAATAAAGCCCATTGGGTTTAATTGTATTGATCGAGTTTGTCATTAATCAAATATTAGAGCTACAAATCCTAATTTATGGTATGCATATTATGTTTTTTTTACTCTGCCTTTCTAACATCAACCTCTATTGTGGTATTTTTCTTTTTCAGGTCAAGTGTTTTGAAAATATTTGGCATTTTGTTTCGATGTTCAATTTAATAAGTTTTCATGTTGATTTATTGATGAAATATTTGTTGATCATTGAACATATGTTTGATAAGGTGTCCAGGTTAATCTTAAACCTGTAGGCTACGAAACTTATTATATGGGTGGGCATGACTTGTTGGCATCTCTTTCTAGTGCTTTGGTGGTAGATTTATTTTTTATGTTAAGACATTGATATTTTATCTTGGTGTTCTATTCGACAGTCTTGTAAGTCGAGTCCTTCAGGAAATATTAATTTACTATAAGTATTTGAATATTTGTTGGCATTTTAAAGTTATATTTAATTTATAGTAATTTTTTTTGGGTGTTTTTATAAATGAAAACCTCAAACATGTGGGTGTATTATTTAGATTTTATGGTGGTTGCATGTAACACCCCCTCCCACATTTACCCAATTTAACTGGTCCACCTAGGTAAACATGTGACAGATAGACTATAATATGATTCAACTTCCCAAGTACATTTAAGGAAGTGGAACCAACATGACAAGATCAATCTGACCTTCTACACAAGCTACAAAATCTCCAAGAGCCAACCAACCATTCCATGTGGCCAACCCCTAAGACAAATTGCCTTTTCACTACCCTAAAGCCTTGGTCACTCCCATGACACGGCATGCATGCAACTGGGACCCTCTAGTCCCTCCCAAAGCAAGGAATCCATGTGACTATGACCTTTCTCAGGCAGTTTTGTGCCAACTACCCCAGATTTTGTGCCACCTTTTTAGATCTAGGACTCAAGCCACTGCCCAAAACTTCATGAAACTTCTAGAAATTGTAAATAACATTGAAAAACGATTAGTAATGGAAACAACTGACCAGTGAATTGACTAAAACCCTACTATCCATCACATGAGTTTTGTCAAACATATCACAAATATGTAATCTATAGGTCATAACAACAAATATGAACATAGGGGTCTCTTATGTATCTGAGATTCATAAGGATGCATTGATGCCTTATCATAATAGATGCATTATCATCTATTAGGTCATATATTCATTGCTCATTCATTTTCTAATCAGAACATGATGTGATCCATACATCAAGACTACCATAAAACATCCTCATAACCAACATATATTCAACAGAAATAATAAAATATAAAAATCATAAAAACCACATATGAACAAGTATATTTACGCATCAAATACAATAGGAAAGGATCTCTTATTAACCTATGAAAAATGGCACTAGGTCTACGACATCCACATACCACCCAACCATAAATTAACTGAACCATATCTTTCTTTCAGCTAATCACCCTCGTTGCATATTCCAAGCATGAATGTGGGATATCATGAAACATCTCATTGAAAACCAAACCAAGTATTCCAGAGTCCAAACCACCTCAACCCTCAACCAGTGATTCAACGTCATGGCTGAACATCATTAACCATCTTGAGATTGGTCTCTACCCAAGCTAACTAGGGCTCTAGAGTGTTTGTTCCAACCAGGGCTTCCAGGACTAGTAACTCAACCCACAACTGTTATCGGGCTTCTATAGAATTTGTCGAAATAGGGCTTCCAGAGTGTTTTTCCAATCGAGGCTTCTAGGACTAGTAACTCAACCCAAGTTATTATAGGGCTTCTAGAGCGTTTGTTCAACCAAGGCTTCCAAGAACTAAAAAAACAACCCACAGCCAAAGGAACATGACAACCAACCAAAAAAAAATATAAAACCTACAACACCATGGCTATCCAGGAAATGGAAAGGCTAAGAAAATCCACTCTCAATCCAGAAAATCCTCCATGCCAATGACAAATCATGACCAACAAACCACATGCATGTCTCATGCATGCCGAAACTAGAAAGGGAATCATACATGTAACTTGATACTGTAAGAAAAATTCATTGTAGATGTTTATCCTGATTTCTGGTTGCACTTTCCTAATTTTTCCTTTTCCTTCATACTCCAAATCCTAAGTATGACACATTCCTTCAATAGTGCTCCAAGAAACTCTAAGTGTCCCAGAGTATGAGAGAGAGAGAATAGAATGAGAACTCTGATACTAAACTGGTAAAAGCTAAAATTGACAAAAAACTACAAACTGGTCCTCAAAATACTTTTTATTAATGAGGCCACTATTTTCTTCAATTTTCCATTATTTTCTTTCATTTTTCTCCTCACATGAAACCTGTCACCTTTCACCTTCTTTTTCTCCTAATTTCCATTATTGTCATAAATAAATGCTAAATAATGTCTCTTTCCTTTCCAAACCCATTTCCATTGTCTTTGCCAATTTCCTTATCCATACTAAACCAAATGAACACCCATTAGTATGTTTTCCCACTATTGAGCTTGGAATATGTGTCCAATGTCCTTGGTGTTATATATATATATATATATATATATATATATATATATATATATATATATATATATATATATATATATATATATATATATATATATATATATATATATTACATGATTTTTGAACTGGGGTTGTTTCAGAACCTTCCCCCTTGGAGGAACACCATCCTTGGTGTTCAATGACACCTATAAACTAACAAACTGTTGAAAACAAAAAACATTTCTTACAGAGATTCATAACACAACTCATTGTTGTATATACAATAACGACCATATGTACTTATGAACATTTTCTTCAACCAACAAATAATCATATTGTCTATGGAGCTTTATAAATCCATCTCGATATAGTATTTACAATAATATACACATATACATATATGCACATTTTCTCAACTAACAAATAAAAGGATATAATTCTTGTATCAACAACAAGGGAATCCCTTAAAGTAATACTAGGATTCACCTCCTTCTGAGGAAGTCCAGAATCCACTGCCAAAGTCAAATATGCATCCCATGCTGAGCACTACAATCCTGCACTATATTCCTCTCAATGGACAGTTACTAGCTCAATGTTCCAGGGAACACTCCCAATATGCATATGATTCTATTTGGCAATTCTAATGACCCAAAACAAATCCATGCTTGACCTTCCCTTCTCCGCTACATAGTCCCTCAGGCAGTCTGGTCACTCGCTTTTGTGTTGTGACACCCCTTCCAAGTTCCATGTGTATTCCCTTCTCTACTACACAGTCCCTCGAGTGACCCCTCCCTTGGAAAGGTTTCCTTGCATTGGAAGGTCCAAAAACTAAGGCATATCCCTACCTTAGAACCATCATACTGGTCATAGCATGCTCATGGAAATAAATGGACACTATTGGGTACTAGTGTCCCACAATCTCCCTGCTCTTGAAGTGCTTTACCATAATATTAATGCCTCTTCAAATTCCTTTCACTGATGCTACTAATTCTTGAAGTTGATTTCAACCACCTAACCAGGCATTCTCATGCTTTCCTATACCAAGCACATAATTTCCACTAGATTCAAAATAAATTGAAATAAATTCACATAATACTTTATCGATACCTCATCAAAAAGGTACACCTTTAATTCTTCTTACTTCATATCACAACAAGTAAAACTAGTTGTTTAATCAAATCATCATGTATAAACATGTCACATCTGGTTAGCTCAAATGAAACTATCATAAATCACATGAAATCATCATAAATTATAATCATAAATCACATGTAACCATCATAAACTAGAATACTAGATGACATGCATAATAAAACCAATATAGAATATCGATACTTATCCTTTGTCCTTTCTGTACGCACACTGAATTTCTTTCCACACCCGAAAAACACCCACTTCCTTCTCTTCACCCACGTACACATACACAAAGTGTGCATCACACACATACAATGACACATAACATAAAACACCATAAATACATTCACCTACACCTGACATACAACACATACACTTACACCTGTCTTACAACACAACACATACACTTACATATGTTGTATGACACAACACATACACCTACACCTGGTGTACAACACAACAAAAACACCTATATCCGGTCTACGACACAACACATACACCTACACCTAGTGTACAACACAACACATACACCCACACCCAGTGTACAACACAACACATACACCTGCATGTTGTGTATGACAAAACACATATACCTACACCCGTTGTATAACACAACACAATACATATACATACACAAAGTAAAACACAATGAATACACATGCCACGATTCCATGACTACACAATGCACATACGTAGTACTGCATGTACATAACACAACATGTACCACATGCACACAATACCACATGTACACAAGTACCACATGTATAACATGTACACAACACCACATGTATACAGTAACACCTGCACAACATGTACGTAGCACCACATGTACATGACACCACCTACAAAACATGTACACAACACCACCTGCACAACGTGTACACAACACCACATGCACGACATGTACACAACACCACATGCATGACATGTACACAACACCACTTTCACACAACACCCTATATACTACATGTACATGACACCACATGCACACAACACGACATGTAAATTCATACGCATAACACCACATGTACATATCACCATATGTACAACATGAACATCACGCCACACATACACAACATCGCATATGCAACATGAAAAAAGCACCATATGTACACAACACCGCATATCCAACATGCGCACTACACCATATGTACACAACACCACATATCCAACATGCACACAACACCATATATACATAACACTTCATAAAAAACTTGTACACAACACGATATGTACATAAAAACACATATCCAACACACACATAGTACCATATGTACGCAGTGCCGCATATGCAACAAGCACACAACACTATAGGTACAACATGTACAACAGATACACAACAGTGGTACTACACATCCAAATATTGTACACTCACTTTACCAAGTAACCTTACTTCCAGTGTCTCTCCACTATCCATGCTTATCCCAGCATGCCGTAGATCACACTGCTTTCATTCTGTTGATGTATCCCTCTACCTATCCATAACATAAACATAGGAATAGTACAATAATATAATATCAATTCATATCCACATGATATCGACCTTGTATATTTGTTAGGGTTACTCTTCCAACTTTATTCCTCATAAACTAAGAACCTCCTCATGTCATTCACCTACGTAAGAAATCATTCCTTGAGAACAATGATCCCTGACAACCTTGTCAAACAATGACATACATACATATATATATATGTACACACACACACACATTAGCATAAAACAATCATCATCCTAGATGACCTTGTGAGACAATCACATAAATATATCAACATGAGTGCAATCATGATCACAACATAATTACCACATATCATAAGGTAAAGGTTAAGAGAAATCCCTTTATCTAAGAGAAATCCATTAACTTCCTCCTTCCAAGATTACACATTTCAAATTGACTTTAGGATAATTCACAAAACCTAACTTCTAGAGGGCATATCTCCAAACCTATAGCTAAAAATAAACTAAAATTGTTACGAGATGTGCCATGAGATTGTTGGTTAGTTTCTTCCAAATACCAAGACCACTCATTCGAAATTAACTTTAGGACCATTCATTAATATGGACTTCCATAGGGTGTATCTTCAAAAATATAGTAAACTAGAATCTAAAATTTTTAGTAGATGTGTCGTGATATTGCTCCTCAATCTTATAAATATTTTACATTTTAATCTTTCTAGAAAAAAATTATAGTGAAAAATCCATGATGACTCATTTAAAGTAGAAAAATCATAGGTTCGCATGCTCTAGTACCAAATTATCCTTATTTTCAAGATTTCCTTGGATCTCATATCCCTTTAGGAAGCCTCTTGAAGAGAATATTTTCCTTAGTATTCATAGATTTTTGTATTTTTTCCTCAATTTCATCAATAATTTCTTTTTTAAGTTGTTCTTGAGAACTTGATCAATCCATCTTTTTCAACATACTACCATCCATTTCATCAACTTTCTTCTATAATTGGGAGAACCTAAATTCTAAGTCTTTACTTTCTTCATGAGTCTATGATGAGCCATCAGTAGGTTTAATTGGTGTAGTAGATTTTTTGAAGGCATGTTGGAAAATAAAAATAATTCTACTATTTATCACAAATTTCAATTACTCAAAGAAATGGGGTCCTTCTAATAAAATTTTAGGTCACTTTTAAGTTTCATACATTTAAAACCTTATTTTGAATAATATTAGAGTGGTTGACGCTTTTCTTAATATATCTACGATATTTGAGCCCTTCTCACTCTGAAACTTTGATTTGTAATTTTTGACATGTATTACCCACAATTATAGAAATTTATCCAAAATTTTGATGTAGCAACTTAAAAATGTGGTCAGCTTTCCCAAATCTTGAAAATTATTGGTGTCTTCACATGAGAAAGTTGTGTATTATGCCACATGTCCAATTATTTAAATATAAGCATGAAATTTGTACCTAAGATACATTTATATATTTCTTGAAATACCTAAATATTTCAAATTATTAAATGTCCATGAAGATAAGATATAGAAAATACAAAAATCTAACATGTTTGAAATATATTTTAGGATCCTTCACAAACCTTAACTTCCATAGACTATAGCTTCAAATTTATATCAAACCAAACATTGAAATTTAAACTATGTGTACCATGAGATATTTCCTCGACATGTTCCAAGTCTTTCCATCTGAAACCTTCTAGAAATAAAATTTCTAATGAAAATGCCAAAATTAAATGTTTGAAACTCATTTCAATAGCATTTTAGAACCCTAACTTCCTTAGATCATATCTGTAAAATTTTAGCGAACCAAGACCTTAAATTTGAACAATATGTTCATTAATAACTCTCATCAATATAATCCAATTTTCACCATCTTAAACCTCCCTAAAAAATCTATAAATAAAATTCCAAATTTACATGGTTGAAATTGGTTTTAGGAGCATTTGAGAACCCTAAATTCCTTGGACCATATCTCTGAAAATATAATGAACCTGGATTTGAAATTTCAGCAAGATGTTCCTAGCTATTTTCCCTTAATAGTTTCCATGTTTAACCATCTAAAACATTATAAAAATAAGTTGAGATAAAATTCCAAGATGAACTTTTTGAAGCAACAAAATACTGAGATTGTGAGCTCTAATACCAATTTTTTTGAACTTTGTGCCTTAAAAATTCTAAAAAACGAATTATTGGAGTCCTCTTTGAGGGAGAAAGATATGTTTCTACAATGAATTCAATGTACAATAGAATATTCGATGTTCTTAAGACTAAGTCTCCTTAGTGTATTATGAGACAAATGGTGCAATTATAATAAAATACGACTATGAGAGGTTCTCGCCTATATAACAATATAATAATAGAAATTGAATTAACAAATATCTAGGCCCTAATAATGTGTTTTGGGGTTAACATGTGGCTTATACAGGACTTAAGAAGAATGCGGCTAAAGATGATAATTATAATCCACTTTGAGAGATAAACCTATTTTTAGAGTGAATAAAATGCATTGGACAAGACATGGTGATCCTAAAACTTTATATGCATGGTTATATATATGTATATGTATATGTATATGTGTGTATGTATATATATATATATATATATATATATATATATATATATATATATCTATATATATATATATATATATATATCTATATATATATATATATATATATATATATGTATGTATATATATAAACAAAGAGAGATGGAGACAGTAATAATTCAATATATATATTTCAATAAAGGGGGTTTTTAGTTAACATATGGTTATTTTAGGGCTTAAAAAATTATTTAGGTGTATTTCCTCACAAAGAAATTTACAAAATTTGACAAATATTGAGAATTGAAGTGGTAATTGGATTAAAGTGTTAAAAATATATAGAGGATATGAGTATGACTCTAAATATTTTCACAACTTATGCAACTAACATGGAACCAAAAGACAATTCACAATAAGGTACAAACCTCAAAGAAGAGAAACATTGTGAATATTAGTAGAAGCATGTTGATGGACAAAATCTCTCAAATGATTTTTTGGAGAAGTAATAGCTTTCTTAGATACTAGTTTAAGCATATATTCCACTAAAAGTGTGAAGGATAAAGTTCCACAAGAAGCGTTGATAGGTATGAGTTGTATCATGACACAGCTAAGGGTATTTGATGATGAAACATATGCTTATGCACCTAAAGAGTTGAGAAGGAAGTTAGATTAATAATGTGAAAAATCAATCTTTATTGGGTACAATTTCCAAGGCATAAAAATTGTATGACCAAGTTACAAAGAAGTTGACAATCAAAGGAGATGTCAAGTATAAATAAGATGAAGCATAGGATGAAAGGATTAAAAAGTTTATAACTATTAGAGAAACGATACCTCAAGTAGAAGATGAATTATCAGAACAAATTTTACAAGGATTAAAGAAAGGCTTGAAAGCCCAATTTTCAATTAGAGATTCCCTAATAATAACTTAAAGAAATTTTATTCGAGGTCAATCATCTAATGCAATAACTTATTCTTCTCCTACCACTCAATTAGGTAGTTGTTAAGGGTTAGAAAGACTAAATGTATGAATTAAATATATGGCATTTGGATGTGAATTCAAATTTTGCATTATTTACTTATCAACCCACTTGTTTAAAAAAAAAAGATAAAAGAAGAAAATTACGTCAAAATAATGGACAATGAAATGGATTTCATAGATAAGAATGATAGATGGAATGTATTAGAGATACCAAAAGGTAAAGATTCTTTTGGCATAAAATGTTTTTTCAAAAAAGAATCTTAATGACATAGCCAACATGTCTCTCCTAATGAAACACACTAAATTCAAGGCTTCAGAGCTCAAATATTTCTCCAACTGGACCTTTCTTCCCATTTTTGCAGACATGACAACTTAAAATAACATAGTCACATGCTTCACTCCATGTGCCTCCTCGTAGAATATAATGTTATGATAGTATTACCTTGATGTTCAACCATTCACTTCTTCAACCTTGATTATTCATAGTTAGTGTTTAGAGCAATGGTGCTTAGACCTTACACTCCACCTATAAGCCTACTGTGGTGATAATTGGGTGTTTCTATTGTGAGGTGGCCCTCCAAATTATTTTTTTCGATCCCACAAGATAATTTTCAATGCTGGTGAATTATGGAGGGGTTGGACTAGTGATATCAACAAGGTGGAGTGTCTAAACTTGTACTTACATTGCAAGTTGCACTCTATCAATCAACCAATCAGGATTTTGTGGTGGAGGGTCAATGACCCTCATTGACTATAGGGTGGGGGGCATGACCCATAATTTCAGCCCACTAGAACCTTGTAGAGGATTTTTCACACTAATACACAAGTGTACCTTCCTAAACCACAGAACATACTTTGAATTTTCCCTAAGTTCTTAGTCAATGTGTGGCTAGAAAGAAACTATGTTTCATGTCAAAGTGTGGCTCTCAACATTCCCTTATCTTGAACTCTGTGAGGAGAAAATATACATTCCCCATAGGCTCAAATCCATGTGGAATGTATACTCATGTATAGTCAAACAAAAATCCCTCATTTCCGAGCACTCGTGGTGGTATGAATTTTTGATTAGGCTAAGAAGGAGAAAGCAAACATGAGATGTTAATATCTGTGTCCCTATTTAATTATCAATCGATGCCAAATGATACTACCCCTCCTACAGTTCGATTACATACTGCAAATTCCAAGTGAAAAGACAAGCATTCCCATGTATCTTCTTACTACAATACATTACACTTAACACAATGATTAGTTGAAACCAAGCTACACATGACATAACACAACTACATAGAATATAAACATTGGTTCTATAGTGATCAAAACACACCCTGCATGTACAACAACTCAATCATTTGATTTCTTCCAACAATATATTTTCAGAAATTTCCTTATATGAGCTACTAGCTCTCATACTCCCATTCAAGCTATCTTTTCTTAAACTACCCGAGCTCTGCTTACTAGATGTAAGATCTAATATCCCTTCACTAAATCAAGGCCTATTTCTACATATATATACCTTCCTATAATCAAGAAATATTCTAAAATATCAAGAAAATTGGTACATCTATCCTAACAACCTAAAACTGACTAACACCTTAACCTCAAATTTGCCATTATTACAAAGGTCCATTTGGTTAAAACACCATCTTAACAAAATAGTGAGACCACAAAAAATATTCTAAGTTCTGGACACTTGTATTACATAAAAAATCCTAATTTTATACAAATTACAATTGAGGGAATTTCTTCCCCTTAAGATAATTTCATGATCCTCTTAGGTCTACACAAAAATGGATTTCCCAGGTTTGGTGCTCCTACATCAGACTCCCTAGGAAGAAATTCCATGACCTCTTGGTCATAGGTTTTCAATTTTCTCACTGTTCTTAGGTCCCATATATATTATTTCTTTTGTCCAGATGTCTAGTTGTATTGTTGCTTCACTACTGACCTTAGTCTTACAAGATACCAAACTTGATTTCACAGTACCCCATGAGACTTGTTAAGGTAAACTCACATAGTTAGTTGTATTCTTTTGTTGGCTACCCTTCTCTTCTTCTTAAATCTTCTCTTGTACATCCTTTTCATCAACATCCACATCATGTCAATCTCGCCATTTAATTATATCCTCCGTTTAAATTTGTTGCTTCCATATCTCGTGTCATACGCTGGAAAATTCTTCTTCTTTTCATCATCCTCTTTTGGTATATGGAATATAATTTTATTTCCATGAGACATTATCATCCTCACCTCTTCTCCTTTGGAAACAACAAACACATAATCACTTTGGAAATAAAAAAATCTCTCTTCTCTAGTCCACTATTCTAGGAATTTAACCTCTTCAAAGTTCATGATAACTTCATCCAAATGTTGTTGCTAATAATTTATTTTAACCTTATTTTGGCTATCAATATAAGGAAAAATTGTCGTACTCAATGGTTCTTATAATCATACTCCATTTACTACATTAGTTGTCTATGTATGGCTTCCTCAATGATTCACTTTATGAGACTGTGTTGTTTCATCTTCCATTTTAACGAGATTTAAATTCTTTCCTCCCCCAATGCGTTGAGGATGTATTCCTTCATATTATCCTATCATTATGATATTTGTAGGTAATTGTCCTCCTTCATCACTTTTGGGTCCCACATCCATACACAACATATGCTATTTAAAAATACAAGGCTCTCTAGTCTCATTTGAGATCTCTAATCCTAGATCTCCAAGTTCGTCTGAACTATCCTCGTAGTACATGAGACTCACATTCAGTCCCTTATCATTGTCTTCCTCTTTCGTAAAAGTCACAAAACATTTACTCAACACTAGTTCACATGTTTCATCTTCTTCCAATTCCAATTTTTCATGTTGAATACACACCTTTAGGTATACTATCCTTTCTTCTATCAAATTTAACTATTTATCTAAATCAACAAAATTAACTTGAACTGGATTTGTAGACTCTATGAAATTTTCATCCCTTATCTACCATTCCTCTAAGAGGCTCGTCTCTTCCTCAAGATCTATGATCATTTCCTATAAATGTTGACATTGAAGTTCACCTCAATTTTTAGGAAATGACACAGATTCTATCTCCTTAATCATAGCTTCATGTTCACTATCTCACTTTGTATCTACAAGAAAATGATCAACTTGACAATCAAAGTTTATTTCTATGCCTTTAGATGCTATGGGTATTTATCCTTTACTAGATACTTGTAAAAATTCCTCATCATTGGTTGTAATTTCTCCATCTTCCTCAATTTGTAGCTACAACTCTTCAAACAACTTAATTTTTTCATTATGATCCGTGAGAATTGTATTTGAACATTGTTTAACATCTACCTTGTCCACTTGTAGAGATTCGTTTTTTGGAACTATGTCATTATCTCTATACCCTAAGGACAATTCTGCATTTTCTTCTTCCTTTATGACAATTTTTAATGATTATATACCTTCATGATCTATATGACCTTCACATGAACACATTTGATTATTTTAAAAACATGAGGCTATTGAGCCTTTTCTAATTCTCCCAGCATCATCTATTTCTGGTATCAACATTCCACACATTTCATGGGACTTCCATGAAGCCTCACATCATCAGCCTCATCATCATTTTATCGAAGGAGTGATCCTTGTTTTGGTTCATAGAGGTAAATGTTATCCCCTTCATACTCAATTTACCAAAGTTATTTCTTCTCCAATGAGGCACTCAAATCGTGTTTCAACTTTTTTTATAGTATAGGCCATTTGACCATTTTCCTCCTTAACACCCAACAATGTCTTTGGTCTCTTTCATTTTCTTGTACTAGTTGCATTAGTATGTTGAAAATTTCCTTTCACTCAACAAACGCTTTGCCAAATTCCTTTTGAAGCATCCTTCTCATTCGCCTTGGAATATTCCTTTCCTTTGTTTCAACTTGCACTTGAACCTTTATAATTAATATTAGTAGTCACATTCCTTCCTCCTTTATGAGCTTCATGTGGCTCATTAGGAACTGCAATCAAGCCTTGGTAATAAGTCTTATCCATTAGTTGGTTACCCCAATACCTCACTAAGCCTTCTCTATATCTTAGCCTTTTGGAATTGCTATGGTTCCCCACTCTAGAATATATTGAGGACTCCTTTCTCTTGTAGGCTTCTACACCTACTACTCACCTCTTTCAAGAAATTATCTTGTTCTCCTCACATATCTTTAAGGACTTTCTATATCCTCTTCTCCTTTCCATCCTCAGTTGGACCACCTTTGTTCTAACCTCTCTGTTTAGCAAGGGCTCTCTACCACAACTCCTTTTTCTCTCGTTGCTACCTATAATTGTCAACTTATTCTATAAGTTAAATTAAAGCCATAATACCATGTTTACCTCCAAGATCTCTTCAACAATGAGATCTTTTTCATTCACTAGCGCCAATGGTTCCCTCTTCGTTTGTGTCCATTTCCACCATTTATTCTTCACTCATTACTCCAATATGTTTGGACTACAATTTTTCCAAATTTGTGTATTGCTTGGTCGATAATCTCCTCAATATGCTATGTCCCACTTCTTTCTCTAATCTATGTACTAAATATTTAATTCCTTGTTCTACATGTAATGTTCTAATACTTCCAACCACCTCCATTTTCCATAGATCTCCCTTTGTATGCGATTACAAGAAATTCAAAATTCGAATAACTGATAAAATAAAGAATTTTTTGTTGCACTTAAGTACAATTTAACACACATATTGCATTTTTAGTTATTACTCATGCAAAAATATATTGTAGGTTGATCACATGATATTATTTAACACACTTAGATTCATTTCGAATATGAACCTTGACTTCATTGAAATGGAGAGCTATGTTCATAATACTTAACAACCTATAACTAAATCTCATAACCCTTACCTTGAAGTATTAAGACTACCAAATAGGCAAAAAAATCATCAACCATCTCAGTATATGAGTGGATCGAATTTACCCTTTTACTAATTTTAAATATGATTTGGGTGTGTTCTCTGACTCACTCCTACCTTCTCTCTCGTTGGATGCAATTTTCTCTTCTATTCACTTATAAATACCCAAATAATGAATATTGTTCTCTAATACCACTCCAGTGTAGCCAACATGCCTCTCATGATGTAACCCACTAAAGTCTGGGTTTCTTCTTTTTAAGTGCTTAGAGATTTATCCAGCTAGATCTTACTTCCCAATGTTGCTCACAATAGCCTAAATCATCACAGTCACTTGTGTGACTCTACGTGCCTCCTTGTGAAATATATCCTTATGTAGGTCTTATCATGATGTTTGGCCTTTCACTCCTTCAACCTTGACTATCCATAGTTAATCCTTAGCAAAAAATCACTCATACCTTACACTCCACTCATAAGCTGAATATAGTGATAATCAAGTGCTTCCACTATGAGATGGCCCACCAAATCAACATTCGCTATTAAACAAGAGAATCGATGATGCCAGTGAATTGCAGGGAGGGGAGGAGGTGGGGGGGTAGTGTACCTAGTTATGTCAACGAGTGCAGGGGAGGGGAATCTGCACTCAAAGTTCCACTCAAGTTTCCACTCTATCAATCGAACTATTGGGATTTCATGTTAGAGGATCAACAACTCTGGTTGATTGTGGGTGAGGCTAGGGGTTCATGACCCATGATGTTAGGAAGGAGAGGGGGGGTGATCTACAATCATGCTTTTTCTCTCACTGGAACCTTTTAGAAGACTTTGTGCACAAATAGGCCAAAATACCTCCCCAAACCATAGAAATTACTTTGACTTTTCCCCAAGTGCTCGGTAAATGTGTAGCTAGAAAGAAAATATTTTTGTGTCATAGTGTGGTTCTCCAAATTCCCCTATCTTGAACTCTGTCATGAGCTAATATATGTGCTCCACAATATCAGCTCCACCCCTTATTTATATACCTGTAATTGGTGAAATACTTAAATGAAAATCCCTCATTTTTGAGCTATCATTGTGGGATCAATTTATGATCAGGCCTAGTAGCTTGACACCAACAGGAGATGTTAATATTTGTTTCCCTATTCAATTTCCAGCCAATAAGAGCCTCTACAATGCGCCTTGTAGTTTGATTCCATAGAACAAATTCTAAGTTCAAATACAAAGATTCACGTGTCTCTACTGACTACAAGACATTACATTCAATATAGGGTTTAGAGAAAAACATGTTACACATGAGATAACAAATATATGGTATGTAGAGATCAAAATACACAATGCATGTGTTAAACAACTCAATCATCCAATTATTGCTAAGAATAATATATATATATATATATATATATATATATATGAGCTACCGACTCTCATACTCCCAATGGAGCTCTCTTTTCCTAAACTACCCAAGATATGCCCATGTGTTGTAAGCTCTAACCCCGTTTTAGTGAATCAAGTTCTAATTGTAAATATGTATATCTTCCTACAATAAATAAATATACTCAAAAATCAAGACAATTGGGACATTTATCCTAACAACCTCAAACTTCCTTCAACTTTGACTTGACATTTGTCATCATTACAAAAGTCCATTTGGCCTAAACACCAACTCAAAGACTATATAACCACCTAGATTCTTCTACAATCTACACACTTGTATTTATATCAAAAATATTAATTTTATACAAATTACAATTGAGGGAATTTCTTCCCTTTGGATAATTTCATGACCCTCTTGGATCTAGACCAAAATGCACTGCGTAGGGTTGATACTCCTAAATCACTTGATGAAAAAAGAAAAATAGAAAAGTACAAAGGTAGGTTGTTAGAAAAACGTTTTTCACAATAATATGGAGTGAATTATGGTGAGACCTTCACATTGGTTTCAAGGATAGATACAATAAGAGGCGATTTAGCCATAACAACTCAAAATGGGTAGAATTTTATTAAATGGATGTAAAGTCAATGTTATTAAATGAAATTTTCTAAGAAGAAGTATATGTGGAGGGTCTACTACGTGACATGATAAAAGATGTGAAGATAAAGTATACATGTTGAAGAAAGGTCTCTATAAACTTAAGAAATCTCTCTATGGACTTAAGAGAGCTCCCAAAGCTTGGTATAGCAAGATTGGCTCATATTAAGTTAACAATAGATTTAGCAGAATGAGTTGTGAGCCTACACTATTTACAAAGGTGAATAAGTGAAAGAATTTTTTTTTTTTTTTTTATTGGTGATATGATTTTCTGTAGTAATTCTATCACTTGACAAGTTGAAATCAACTATGAAGCAATAATTTGAAATGGTTGATTTGGGGTTAATGTGATTATCTCTTCTTATTGAAGTCATTCAATAAGATTGATGTATATATTTCTTTTATTTCAAGTAGGTTATGCTATGTATATCAAGCTTCAAAGTGATGAATTGCAAACCCACACCAACTCCAATTGCAATAGGAACAAAACTCAGCAAAGTAGATATATGATGCAACTTAGATCGAATACTATTCCAAAGATTGGTTAACAACTATTCCATATATTGGTTAACAATTTTATGTATCTTAGTGTCACTACTTTGGACATTATGGATGGTGTCAGTTTGATTTTTGTATTTATGGACTCTTTAAAAGACTGATATTGGAAGGTTGGAAAAAAAAAATTGAGATATATTACTCGTGCAACAAAATATGTATATTATACTCCAACACTAATAGTCATATTTTGGTTGGATATACTAACAATTCTTTTGGAGGTAACACATATGACATGAAGACTACCTCAAGATATGCTTCCCATGATGGTTCATACGCGATTGCATGAAAATTCAAGAATTATTCACAATCACAATAACATGAATCCGATTACTTAACAACAACAACAACCTATTAAGCACTTTGGCTAACTAGAATGTTTGACGGTGTGCAATAACAACAAGAGAGATCAACTCAAGTGCATTGCTACAAAACTTAGTAATAAGTCAATGTAAAAACCTTATTTTCTATAATAAAAGCAAGCATATTGATATGAGAGATCACTTTATTAGAAAGCTTATAAACAATAAAGAAATTTATTTAAAATCTTGTAAATAAAAAACCAGTGGACAAAAGACTTATTTGAGTTTCATGGAGAAAAAATAATAATTGTTATAAGGCTATATAGAACTTAACCAAAAAAGTATTCATGTGATCATTATAAACTCATAAAGGCATTTTCAAATAATCGATTACCCAATATCACTATTGTTAACATTACTAAAATCTTTCTAAATACCTCATAAAATTTTATATCCTAATTATATTAAATCAGAGTCACAACTCTTTCTTTTATAATTCATGTCAACTTTTATCCCATTGTAACTGAGAATTCATTAAGTCCTTCGTAAATGAGTGGTAGTCACTGAAGATAAAATTGAATCTTTCATTATTATTTTTTTAATTGTAACGTCTTTAATCATGCTTCTTTACCACTAAGAGTCTAGGCTGAGTTTCATTCTCTACCTATCATGTATTGAACGTATATGCCATGGAATATTTATGCACTCACCACATAGTGTGTGTTATAATATATCCACCTATAGTCACTACTTCATGCGATGTCTATTGTGCCAATTCACTTATCTTGACCCATTAAGATTAAGCACTTAACACATGACCTTTTCTTTCGAATGCAACCTTTCAATTTTGAAATCCCAAAGGGGAAAATGCCTAATAGAAATCTAGCCTCTCTATGGGTATATCAAACTATAAATATGCTTGTAAACACTGTGTTGATTTTTTCTTGGTGATGGTGCAGGCTTGGAATCAATTCGAGCAGAATGAAGTTTTGAATATTGTTGATCCATTGTTAGAGGGGCAGTACCCAAGAGAGCAAGCGCTAAGAGTGATCACTATCGCACTTCTATGCACTCAGGGCTCATGGACGCAGCGTCCGGCAATGTCAAAGGTTGTGTCAATGTTAACCGACAATTCAGATAGAATTGCTCAGCCCACACGTCCCGCTTTCATAGATGCCGCTACAGACACACCAGCGAATTTCCTTCCCATACCGGATTCTGCGACCCAAGCTGCTACCCAAACTGCTGCTCCGACTCAGGGATCACATGGATCTATCAGCGTGTCTCTACTTGCACGTTAGTCTAACGGACCGTTGTTTATCCTTTTACAATCAACTTACTCAGCCTATTAGAACCAACTTTTTTAACACAGGCACACCAAGTGGCCTTTGTAACCAGAACGTTTGAGGTCCCTCTCATTGATCAAATTCAGTGAATCCTCACAGCATTCCATGTCTCTTTAACTATTTAATTTTCTCCTGTAACAATATCTAAAATGATAAGCTATATATATGTCCACAAATGAAGATGTGATTGGGTTGGGAGGTTTATTTTACAGTCCAGTATAAAGAAACTAAAAGAAAAAAATAAATAGAAATAAAAAAATGTATCAGATGTTTAAATTTTATACTTTTCAAAAATATGTCACCAAGAGATATAAACTATTTGAAGATCTACCTTAACTTTTGTGTTAGTATTTACTTCATCCAAATCTATATATAGAAAACAAATTATTAAAATAAAACTGGTTATATTTTAATAAGAATTAATATTGATATAGGCTTAAAAATATATTAATAATAAAAAACCATTTTAATCGTATAAATGTCATATATGTGATGTAAAATATTTTATATATCCTGAAAAAAATAAATTTTGTATTCTATTTAACATTTAAAATTACAATTTAAACAAATAAAAATAACACACTGTATTTTACATTCTAAAAATTTTTTTACATAAAAGAATTTAATCCCTCCAAAATCATGTTCAATCTATCCTTAAAATAAATATATATTGATTTATTCAAATTAGTTTTATTCAAATTTATTAGTAAAATAAAATAAGAGGTGTTACATTAACACACATCCAAATATTACTCGTTATATTATCAACGAGGGCATGCAGTTGATTAGCAATCATGAAGCCTGACGAATTGATGAATTGGTTAAGCCTGTCGTGGGATAACATAATCATGTTCAATCTATCCTTAAAATAAATCTATATTGATTTATTCAAATTAGTTTTATTCAAATTTATTAGTAAAATAAAATAAGAGGTGTTACATTAACACACATCCAAATATTACTCGTTATATTATCAACGAGGGCATGCAGTTTATTAGCAATCATGAAGCCTGACGAATTGATGAATTGGTTAAGCCTGTCGTGGGATAACATGGTACAACCATTAGAAAAAATCAGGAGGATGGATTTTTGACACAACAGACGATACATCGCATAAAGATATACATCCAATAGAAAAAAATCAGGGGTATGGATTTTTGACATAAACAGACGATACATCCCATGAAGATATATACGGTTTCATCCCATTTTTCAATTGAGTGTATCATCACAGCATTCAAGCATCTTTAACGATTTAAGTTTCTCTAATTCAGTGTATTTTCACAGCATTCCATGTATTTTTAACAATTTAATTTTCGCAGTGTATGCAGCTGAATGCTGTAACTTAATGATCTCTTTAATATTGAGATGGAGTGAAATTATATAAAAATAAAATAAAATTAATATAATATAATATAAATTAAATGTTCTGATTTAATAAAAAAATCAAATAAAAATAATTTTATAAAAATAAAATAAAAATTAATTTTGATATTGATATATAGTATATATGTGGAATATAATTTATTTTAAATAAAATAAAATAAATTTAGATTCATCTTAATTTAATATTTATTATATATTAAAAAAACAAAAAAAAATATTTTAATAAATTCAAAATTGAAATAAACTAAACTAATTATTCATGAAAATCCAGTAAAACCAAAATCGAAAATGACAAATCGCAGGTGAAGTTTTTTAAATAGACGGGTGAAGTTTTGATTTTAATAAATGCAGTTACGTAGAGAATGTATATAGGTTCACCAGATATTCAAATATTACTGGCTTATTACGGGTGAAGTTCTGATTTTAAATATTACTGAAAAATTAATATATATTCAATTTGAACGGTGAATTGGAATGAATGTGCTTAAAAAATAAGTTAATTAAAAAAATATAAAATCATGTTATGTTTTTTAAATAATACTGAAATACTAATATATATTTATTTATATTAGTACATAGTTATTTTTATAATTAAAATTCTAAAATTATCAACCAAACTTTTATACCTCCCTTAAAGAAATATATGTTTCAATATATTAGTTGTATATCACTCAAAACCTAAAGTTAATATAAATAAGATACAGATAAGAAAAATACAATAAATATGATTTGTATATAATTTAAAAACAACTTGGTCAACATAATTGTTGTGGGCATATTTTTTATCATGTTCTAGTTGATATGATTGATCATATTGATAGGACCATAAAAACAAATACCAAAACCTCATCTTCAATGAAATTAACGAGAAGATTAAATAAACAAGATGAAGAATGCAATCAGGTCTTTGCTTACCTTAAGGAAAAAGATTTTGTTTTAAGTATCATTGCTTTTTAACTTATATTTAAGGTAGGAATATTGATAGATAATTATATTAGATTTTGTATTATTATATAATATTATTTTATATTATAATATTTTTGTTATAATAATAGATTTGTATATGAATTGTTTTTTTTACATTTCACTTATATGTGAGAAGCAAAGTATTAAGGTGTGCGTCGCAAGGCTGTAGCCATTCCATGCAATAAATCAAGGGTAAGTTTCATTCCATTCCTATCCACACACTTAGTACAATACTCCCTCTTAATGATATCTCCTTAATGCTCACTTTAACATTGGGCAACCCATTTATCAGTTTTGACACCATTCGCTTACTCTAATTTACTCTGGGATGTTTCTTTGTTTGTGGCCACTCTTGATTATGGTGGAGATCTCACACTTTTTCTTGGCCTTGACTTACTACATGGATGTTCTAGCCTCTCTTTTATGGACAGTAGTTTTTTTATTTCATGCTTTCTTGACAAGCTCGATTTTTAACTTTTACTGGGGAGAGTAAAATTACCAGCTTCTTGTCATCCTTTCTTTTTCCCTGTTTTCGGCTCCATTACTTTCATCTCTCTATGTCTTATTCACTATCTATCGCCCACTCTCGGTCACCACCTTAATGCACCATTGAGATCATAGTAATAAGCGAATTAGGCCTCAGGGTTCTCAAGGTGGCTAGAATGAATGATAGAGGGTCGAGTATTCAACATGAATGTCTCACAACCAAATCTTGCAAGGTATTTATTATGAGCTATATGAGAATCTAAGGAAGAATTCTTCTAAGAAAGGGGCTAAGGGGCTAAAATTTGGATGCTAACATCCCTTCTCATGCCTTCTCATGTAGCCATTTTGATTCCATATACTAGTCACACTCGTCGATGCTAGAATCAACACCTTCACGGCATTTATTTGTATGGATATTTGAACACCCTATTTGATAAGATTTTTTTAGAATGCAATGATGGAAAATGATAGGTTTTCTTAGAAGGTAATGATGTAAAAGGATTAAATACATTTTAGATGAAGGATATGTGAAATTTTTTAGGGCATGTGGGCTTCATTCAATGAATCTTATGTGCATTTCGTAGCATATTAAACAATACCTCTAATTTCACTACATATTGGAAAATATTTCTAAAAATAGCATTATTTAATCCCTTACCAATATAAACCCAATACACATTGCCAATTTAAAAAACTCTTACTTTCAATAAATATTGTAGGTATACATTTTTTCATTAACATTTTGTATACTCCTTTATATTTTTCACTAACTTCGAGCTCCATTTTTTATACTTGCCAATATAAAAAACTTTTACCCTTATTATATGGTCAATATATTATCTTAATTCTTCTTCAATATATATCCCTCAATATAAATACACATGGTATGATATTACTTTTCAATAAAAATTCTATAGTCTAAAACAAATTAAAATTAATAATATCCTCATTAATATTATTGTTATTCACATTAAGATAAAACGCTTTAATTCCTCCTAATATTTTGAATGATCATAGAACCACAAGCTACATTATTTTTTAGTACGGATCTTCTAGAATAAATAAGCCTAGACCCGTTAGACTTTTTAATATTTATTTATTCCGATTAAGTTTCACGGCCATATTTAGTACAATTTTGAATTGCAGCTTTCCAGTGACAAAAAAGAAAACCTATTGCATTGTTAATGATCCAGTTTGCCAAATTATACAGTAAATATTTATAGCAAGCATTTCAACATGTAAATTTGTGAATGATTAATGAATTTAATTTTAGCGGTGAAATAATTTATACATTTAGAATTAATTAAGTATAGCTTATTTTAAGTTAAACGATAAATATTTTCAAATCATTTATAAAAGATATAAGAATTAATATTTGTAAATATTAAGTTGTTATATTTTTGAAATAGTTAGAAAATTTTATATGATTTAACATTGCTTTATGATCATCTTATTTATGTAGTTTTGTGTATTTATTTAAGAGTAATGTTTTGAAAATTATAATTTATTTGTTATTAAATATATTATAGAGATTTATTTTTTATAGAATTTTCTAAAATATTTATTAGTAATAATTGCAAATTAAAGGTTGAGGTTTGTCTTAAAAAGATTTATGCTCTATTTCTTTTATAGTTACCATGATTAATTAAAAAAATGTAATGTAAATATGTGCTATGTTCTTTTAGGCATGCAGTGTTAATAAACCATCAAATTAGTTAATAATATTCTAATCAAAACTATTCATCTTCATATAATAATTCTTTTTATAATTAATAATAATCTAAAATAAATTATAAATAAGTTAGTTTTTATAAATATTTAAAATTTTTACAATCTAATAATATTTATTTACCATTTAACTTAATTATTATCAATGTATTAATATTATATTCTTAAATCTTTCCCCATAACCTTTATTATTATCATTAAACTATATATATAATATATAAAATTTGATGCTATATAATCTAAAATTTGATAATGGATCATTTATAAATATCGTTAATATATTTAAACCATGTGTACATATTGGGATTGGAATGAGCTGTCGATTGTCGTAAGATTATGTATTTCTACAAAGTACTAGCTCACGATTCTTTGTTTACATCAAAGATTTGGGAACGTTCATTTTCTTTCCCACAAATATTTTAGAGTTTTCATTCACTCGATTTATATATAAATTTATGAATTTAATAGAAGCGTTCAAACTTAATACTTCAGTTAAGTCATATATGTATGTATGTATATCTATATATAAAAGTATTGATTTAGATTCTAAATAAGTGGTATGTATTGGCATTGCATATAATTAGTGGACGTGAGATTTTAGATTTTAGGATGAGATTCTACTTTAGCAGATGTGAGTTTAGGTGCATGCGTTGCAAGCATTTACTTTCAAACAGTTATGATTGATTAATGCGTAATTAACAGACATGAGATTCTAGATTTTAAGATGAGATTCTACTTTAGCAGACATGAGTTTAAGTGCACGCGTTGCAAGTATTTAGCTTCAATCAATTATGGCTGATTCATGCGACTGTTTAAGTGTACCGGTTGTAAGTGTTTAGCTTTAAACCGTTAGGGTTGATTTATGCCATTTTAATTTATTTTATTATTAGAAAGTGCACCATATGTTACAAAAGAAACGTGGTAAAGCAGGAGCTTAAGAAAAAACAACATTTAAGAAAAAACAATATAGAAGAAAGAAGTAAAAATATCGTTTTTCTGTTTATTTACTAGGGTGTCTGTAGGAAGAATTTTGAAATTTTCTGTGAGAAAGACTTTGAAATTTACTTTGCAGAATTGAACTATATCATGAATTATAATTACAAGTTGGGTTCATTGTTAAAATTACTCTCTAGAATTCAGAGAGTATTTTATTGAATGTTTCATCATTTCAAAAATATACATTTTGTGGGAAGTTTTTTTTCGTTCCTTAAATGATTGAATAATGAAATTACTGTTGAGTGTAGTATCAAAATCGAAACTCATAATGACCTTTCATCTATATTTGAACTATCTCAATTATAATACCTACAATATTTTTATCAGAAACAGTGATTTACTTAAATATAGCCAATTTACCTATGATACGAGGTTCTAGTTAGCCAAGCATTGATATCAGCCATTGTTGTGGTTGGCACTTAAGCCACCCTCGATTTCAATATTATAGGGAAGAGAGACGGATCCCATAAGGTTATATATATATATTGATTGGTGTATGCACACAAGTATTATGTGTTGGATCGGAGGGGTATCTATTCTGCCAACATCATCCACGACTTGCTGCCAGCTTCCTCCCTTGTTTGAAATATGCTAGTTTTGTTGAAAGACCACGGTGAGAATCAAACCCTGATGGATTAAACCGTGATGGTCTTAGTTGCTAATGTCAGAGCTTGTATTGAGTATACATGCATTTTTATGGCATATAATGGTTGAACATAGAGCAATATTGCATTGTGTTTATTTTTGCTTCTTATAACATACCTCTGAAATATTTTATGCATCGAGATCCACATCTCAAAAACACCTAATTTGACATTTTTCCTTTGTCATACTCTCCTTTTGATAATAACCATCTTCTACACGAAGAATCCAATCGATCGAAAGAGTTAACCTTAAGCATCATAACTATTGATATTGATTAATGAATCTGTGTCTGTGAGAGGAGAGAGTGTAGTTTGGGATTTAAATTCAACTGCGCTCCAATTGTTTCTTCTTTCTTTCTACAACTGAGATGACACCATGGGCATTTACGCTCTCCTGACTCACTGGATTGTAGTTTCACATTATCTTCTTGTTTTGCGGTGGTTTGCTCTTATCTAAAGTAACCAGTAGAGATCGTTGGCGAGGCAAAATAACTTAGATATGAAAACCCATAATTTTTCTCTAGCTCCAAATGCTGAACTATTTTCTGCAATTCTTTTATGAAATCTAGTTGTTCTTCCACCTTCTTCCTATTAATCTCTTCCCCTACCTCCATAAGGATTGTTTTTCTATTATGATTTTCCAGTTGGCCTTCATCCTAAGAATTTGTTTCCTTGTGTGCCAAAGCATGTAAGGGATGAAGACCACATTGTTTCAGACATTTGTTCAACTGTGGTGTCTTCCCCTGTTTCTGCTGCTTCTAGACGGATGGCAGATTATTGTAATTTGGATCATGTTTTGGAATTTACAACTCCAACAGTTCCTCTTCAGTATTTTCCCAAGGTACTTGTTGTGAAAACCTATTGTGATTCTAGTTGTTGTTCTGTCATTGGCTCTTCATTAATTAATAGGAATAATTCTTGGTTTCAAAGACATTCATGAAAGGATGGAGGGATTCTGAAGCTGAATCCATGCTCTTATTCAGTCTTGTGATTAAGCAAATGATCATATCGATCCACGCTAATGCAGACGAAGTATCTTAAGGCTAACAAAAGATGAAGCAAGGGCTTTATAAACTGCGTGAGGAGATTTTCACTTCGTTGTAGGCTTTGCCAATGACAGGAATCCTGTTGTCATTTATGGAGTTCTCCATCAGCCAATTTGGAAGAACAACATGTTCTAAATAAGCCCAATTCCACCTCTGATTCGATGATGTGCACCGATGTTCTTCCTTGACATGCGAATTGTGGAGATCTAATCTTTAGTTGGCACATTTTGCTGGCCTACTAATCCCATAACATCTAGTTGCTATATTTGGTGGCAAGTTTAAGTCATTCAGAACTGCAATATAATCTAAGTCCTCCCTTGTTTGATATGACAAGAAAGGATTCAATCTAGGACTGCTAGCTGGAAAATCAATAGCAGAGAAAAAAATTGAATTTAGATTAAGTTCCTTGATTTCACTTGGACCCGAATGGAAGTGATCCCTCACATTTAAGTTTTCTTCGACTTTTGGAAGAAAAAGTTCAAAGTCACTTTTAGAAATGCCTTCCTCTGAGATTTTGTCCGTGCAGAATTTTTTAAGTTGAGTTGCAACCATTCATCGTGAGGTTCGTGTTTTCCATTTTTCTCATTTCGAGTGGTGCATTGTACCATTACTCCATTTACCTCTTAAGTGATACTTAAAGAGCCTTTATCACATCCAAAAGGCATTTGTACTTGTTTAACACACCCAACATTTGAACCTTCCACATTATGATCTTTAGATGCAATGCAAACACCATTCATAAAACCTCTCGTGTTTGAGGTTAACCCTTTTGTAACTCCCATTGAACTTGGGCTACAATGTATGATGTCCTCTGGTTGCTTTGAATGGAAAATTTCATAGGAATTGATAGGACCTAGGCCATGGTACCTGTTCCTATATCTGCACACAACTAAAAAAAAAGAATTCATGTCTCTTTCTAGAGTCATCAGAATCACTCGAATAATTCTCATGATGTCTTTTGTTATTATGACAGTAATGTAATCCAAGGCAGTATTTATTTATTTATTTAATATTATTATGTAATTTAATATTATTAAAATTTTTAAAATATATATATATATATATATATATATATATATATATATATATATTATAATTTCTATTTTCACTTGACTTTTTTTTATTATATGAAATGTTTTTAATATATTTTTAGATTAATTAATTTTTAAATGTAAACTACTGTATTGTTAATTTTTTATTTTATAATATTTATTTTTATCTATTACTTTATTTTTCAAACAACTTGTCTTAAAGAAAAATATAATCATTTATTTCTAAATAATTTTTTAATGGTAGATATTTCTCATGCAATATTTTTTCTTTTATATTTTAGGTAGTGTTAATAACATTTAAAAATTAACAATTAAAATTGTAATTTTATTGCAAAGTTATACATTACACATATAACAAATTGGTTATAGTATAATAACTTTTTTTTAATTGTTTTTCTTCTAACTTACAAATAGTCAAAAATTCAAAAAAAAAAAAAAATCATTAAAATAAATTAAAAATAAAAAATATCCAAAAAAATATTTAGACATTATAGTGAAGTGCCTAAACATTTTAATTTTATTATAAAGAACCAAACATATTCTTTCACATTAAATGTAAGTAAAAACAAAAACAACCATATTCCCATCAGTAAAATTACTTTAGAAAAAAATACACAAAATTATAAAAACAAACACATTAATTAAAACATACCCACTTTTTATTACTACCCAATTGAAAAAACAAATCAATCAAATACATCACTTAGAACATACCCACTTTACACTACAACCCATTTAAAAACAAACACAATACTTTCATTTTAGAACGTATCACATATCCACTTCATATTCCCTTAAAAAAAACATTTCTTACTTCGAAAGGTATCCATTATGTAATAATGTTGGAACACTCAATGTCATGGCAGCTTTATTTCCCAACAACTCATGCACGAATACGAATTCCCATGATATATAAATCCAACATTGAAATGTCCAAAACCGAGGACAAGACCCATCTAAATATTATTTATTTAGGCATCTCTCCCATTTTTTGAGCCAATTTGATTCTTTCTAATTTCTAGTAGGTGGTGATATCAATTTGGCTCTCACTACAGATATAAGCTCCAATATCTTGGTCAGATCAACAAAAATGCCTTTCACTTCTTCGACATTCGAAAATTGGTCAACCCATGCACTTAATAGCGGGATTTTCATTGGATCTATTAGAATTATATTGCTAACCTTCTCGAGTGTTTTGATGAATACCAATGTCTCGCCCAATGCATTGTGAAGAAACCATATCTCATCTCCAAAATATTATTTTTTGGACAAAGCTTCCTCCAACAAAAGGAAGTTTTCCATTGATTACTTGGCCGATTTCTGTTGTTTCTCATCTTGCTCGTTGAAAACGCGCATCCTTAAGTCGAATGCAGATTTCCCGAATATTCGGAAATCCAGAATATTTGAGAAATCTGCAATCGACTTAAGCTCACCGGTTGAAAACTCATAGAATAGATTAAATCGGTTGTAGCTACCATACTATTAGAGATAGAATATAAAAAAATTAATTAAAACTTTCAAAGATTCAAATGGTCGATGATGAAGGAATGGGTGAATTACCTTATCCCCAGGAATGCAGCTCAAAAGCGGGCAATGGCTTGGTCAAATTGATCTTTCGGCATAAGATCTGGTGTCCTAGTGTTCTATGTGTCGTGAATGCATTGCAAAATAATCATCGAGTTGCAAATAGGCTTCTCATCATGGAATAACATGATAATATTCTCGTGAATAGGGTTTGATTACAATAACAACTCACTCTTCTTGTGATGTCTTCTTTGATGAATTCGAAATGGATTCCTTTAAGAACAAGTTACATGAAAACCCATGCCATGAAAGGACTGTGTGTGACACCTAACAACTTCACTTGCCCACCTCATCTGCAAACATCCATTGTCACCGCACTATAGTTACAGAGTTCTAAAATGTATTTCATTTCAGAAAATTCACGCACAACCATTTAATTTGAAGGCGTGGATATAACAATTTGAAATTTGAAAAATTTGGCGTGGAGAAAGCATTGAATGCATAGAGTGGGATTGTCTTATTCAGGAATCAGAGCTACGTAGCGGACATGCTGGAAAAGCTGCGATGAGGAACTGCAGGGAAACCGATATACCTAAGCCAGGTATGTATGACCATTGATCGAAAAATGTCATATCAAACTCCAAAAAATCGCACTTATATAGACAACACCAAATACGATGACCCTATTTCATTCCTCATGGACTTACCGGTGAAACCTTAGTGCCGGAAGAATGAATAATCTTCTTTGTCTTGGGATATATTCACATTGATTCTTTCGTGTGGAGCCCTTAGAGGCAACCCTCAGAAGCGACTTCAGGCAACTATTCATTTACAGGTATAATAGGTGGTAGCACTAACATGAGCAAGTGGGCATCCATATATTAGATTACTAATAGTCCTACTGCTTGCTACAGTTCATCCAACTGATTCTCCTTCCTGCTATCCACCTGAAGAAATAGACCTATATGCCCTCAAGCACTTCCTTTATGAACCAAGGGGTTTACACTTCATCCTTATTTTTCAAAAGAGAAATCCATGTCTTGCATGATGAATCATCAATGAGGCCAATTACCACTATCACTCGACCATATTACCAATTACGCATGCTTACCAATAAATGAGATGGGATAGAAGCTTAGACTTCTTCTTTGGTTGTTGCTTTCTCTCCAAAGTAACCAACATAGATCGTTGGTGAGGTAGAATACCTCAGATCTGCAAACCCAAAATCAGATAGCTTAGCTGTATAGTCCTAGAGAATACAAATAGAATGAGCAGGGGATTTAATTCCAACTTGAATAGAAGCAATTTTTAAAACTTGTAATGAGATGTATCAAAAAACACACACTGAGCTTTTAAAACAAGCCATCCTGTAATGAGATGTATCAAAACACGCACACTGGTTTGTTGTTAGTTCAATCTTTTGGGCAGTCGAACGCTGTGATTATAAGAAAGACCCATCAATATGAACAGAAGCCAAGTTGGTATAAAATGTATTCAAAATAATTTTCTTAAAGGATTTTACACATTAATATACTACTGGGATAATACTTGAGTATGGCTAGGCGTCCATCCAGTGCTAGGTAAGGAAGTGAAAATTTATTTCGAGCCCATCTCACTGTAGATGTCACTGCCTTTGTTAGGGTTTTCTCTTCTGCTGGTGGATATCTAGACCTATATATATATATATATATAGCTTTGATGCTCGAGAAACAATGCCTATTTAGTCCCATGCAAAACTGGTAGACCAGTCACTGCTGCGGAATCAATCGTTGGATTTGTTACATATTCGAAAGCGAAGGCACTAGATCGACTGTGAAAAATAACCGCTCTGTTGCGTATATTCCACCGATGCGTATGATGTCAGAGTTGGATCAGTGGCATCAAAGGACAAAATTGGTATTTGAATTCCATAAGCAAGGTCAGAATATTGTGGGCCAATAAAAGTAACTATGTATGTAAACAACAACCAACCAAGAACTGCAAGTCAAAAACTTAGCCAAAATGGCTAAAGAGAAACAAAACTCTAATGAAATGCTAAAAAAACATAGGTCATAAATTTTCTTTACAAACCGTACGTCCATTAAACAAGATTGTGTATGGGGAGATTCTTAAGGATAACAGTAACTTTCTCAAAATATTTCAACAAATTTTGGTACATTTTTTTCAAGAAATTGGCTTCCATAACCTATTACTCTTTCTAGTTTTTCTAATTATTCATGCATCCATTGACCAAGAATTTTTATGGGTAGATGCATAATGATGATGGGCATATGCTAAAAAAAAATTAGGTGAATAAAATCTACCTTCTAAGAGATATTGGCTAAACAAGTCTGCTACAAGAAAGATACAAAATATTATATGAAATTTATTACAGAGGAAGAGAAGACATTAAAAGACTGATATTTTTTTATTATCTCTGAGCAAGGTGGAAGATCCTTAGGACTCCATACGACTAATACACCTTACCATCACCCACAAGTATTTCCACTGTTCCACCTTTTCACCAAAAAAATTTCCATTTTCCCCTTCATTTTCACTTATCCAAAGAAAAAATTGTCCCCCCATCACTATCAACAATCCCCTCCTAAATTATGGAAAATTTCTAAGGGATATAGGAAAAAAATTCAATGAGTATGAGGGGTCTTTGTGGCTGCTACAACAAACCACACAATCCTTCAGCATCCTCCAAAAACCATACAAACTTAGCATGCACGAACACTATAAAATTATATGGAAATTTACCACATTCCAGAAGGAAAACCATGACCCTGAGAAACTACAAGACCCCCTATAGGCTACTACAAGATCACCCTTCATCTAGAAGTAGTAATATGAAACACATTGTTCAACCATTTTATGAAGCAGAGTATCTGCTACCATGATGAAGTGGTCAAACAAGCCTCCAAAGCAATAGAAGCATCCATGACTTCAAGATAGTTGAAAGAAGCTCCAAGAAATAGTGAGTTTATAGAGCCCTTGTGATTGCTACAAGAAAATTTGCTTCCTATAGCAACTTTAAAGGGCCCAAGAAAGCCACTATTTACCATCACAAATTGAAGGAAAGAGGTGATGAGGGCCTTAACATCACCAAATTTATTAAGGAGGGACCTTAGCATTAAAAGCAAGGATATGAAATAATGAAAGAACCATATATCTTATTATAGCCAGCCATGAAGACACAATCTTTGCCTCCATGCAATACCTAAAAAACCCTAGATCTATAGATAGAATTCATAGTCTAGAAATATCAACACCTAGTGTTCCATAGGAAAGAAATGTATTGAAATTGAACCCTTAAGATTCCATGAAACACTATGTAATTTACCTTGTGTTTTTCTAAGTTTCGGAGGTCACTTCATGGCTAAAAAATGTGTCCATCTACCTCAACTCCCACATGAGGGGACATGAAGAGGCAAAATAGGAAATCCCATGCAAAGAGGGATCCATTAACTTATGTGGTGAGGTTGTATGATCTAATGATCTCATAATCTCATGATTTTAATTTTAAATTATGAGTGATGAGATACTTTCTTCTATAGACTAATCCCACCTACCACCTCATATCAACAACTCTAGCTACCATCTGCCACCTCAAATCAAGGAGAAACAATGAAGGAAGTTTGCATGCTACAAGGGAGTTGTTTCTCTAGGAGAGTTATTATATATAATAAAAAAAGTATAGGAGAGTTGTTATTTTTCTACAAGAGGGCTTCTATATAAAATACTTTCTACACTGGTGTTGGAAAATAATTAATTAATTGCTACATGGTGTAGAGAAACAAAATAGAGCCGCGAAGGGTTTTTTACAAATAGTTTGGCATGCACAAAGGTAAATTCTCCAAGGGTGAAAGGTATCCAATAACCAAGATGGTCATCGCATCATCCATATCCTTTGCTTCAGGTTATCTACCATCATTTCTCCCTCTTTAAGAAGAAATAACTTTGTGTTAAGTATTTTCAATTCCTGGATGTAGTGAACAAAGTAGAATTCAGATTTCTTGTCAAGGGTATTGTAGGGCGATTTAATTGTATGGTAAATCCCTGTCATTTAATTTTTCAACCTGGGTGTTTTGTAAACTTAGAAGAAAAGAAAAATATATGGGACCTCAGATGAAACTATTGTAGAAAGTTTGTTTAGAATGGAAATTCATATTACAAATAATTTCCACATTTGAAGAAACTAAAATGTCTATGATTCAAGATGAAGTAAGCGAAGGAAGAGGCTCCTAACTTACGAGGACTTGATTTTCCTTCCTCACAGTACTGTCCTCAAGAAGAGAAGATAAAGAGCATCAGTTTGTGATGTGTAGAAAGAAAGAGAATAGGATCCTAACTTAGGAGGTCCTAGTTGTCCTTCCTCACAGTTTTACTCCAACAACATTACCATTACATCAAATCATAAACTGGAATTCAAGGAAGCTAAGGAGCAGTAGTTTGTGATGTGTAGAAAGAAAGATAAGAGGCTCCTAACTTAGGAGGCCCTGGTTTTCCTTCTTCACAGTTCTACTCCAACAACATTACCATTGCATCAAATCATAAACTATAATGGAAATCGAAATGTAAATCACACCTACATGAAAGGAAATAACATAAATTAAACTATGTTACAGATGTATGATAATTATGGTTGATGGGGATTTGTCCATTCCTCAATGAGCACACATGAACAACTATCACTCCTTAAGAATCAAGAAACATTCATAACTCATAGTTGCAAGAAAATAATATTATTCATGTTGAATGAACACTCATAAATTTGATGCTAGTTAATAACTGCAACCATTGGCTTCCTTTGAAGGATGCTCCTCTTATTTATACATGAATTAGGGATATCTACTCAATAAATGTAGATCCCTTAAATATCTACTTGATCCATACTTGTCTCAACTCATCCCTAAATACTAGATACAAATCCTATGACACATCAAGATCTCCATGATATTTCTCCTTGGAATATGGTCCACCTCTTGAGTTGAGAATAGAATTTGATGTTGGGAGGCCAAGTAAGACCCTTTTAAAACCTCCAAATAATTCAACACAAGTCACAAAAATCATAACACATATATAGATATATGAAACCATGTTAATTTCCTAGTTTTTAATCATAAATTCACTTTATATACATAAAATAAATAACTTCGGAAAACAAGGATCCTAACCCACATCATTATGAAGATGATCACTTGATGTAGGGCTTTAGGCAGGGGTAAATGGTTATGAAATGATGGAAATATGGATGAATATGAAAGGTAATTTTAAGACTCAACCTAGTCTCTGCAAAAGGTTTTCTTGTTGCAAATAAGCCTGTTGGGAACTTTCAGGCTTTTGATATGCCCCTCTTGTACATCCATGAGGAGAAATTCACAATCAGTGAAGCAAAGATGGCGTTAAAGCCAAAATTATATTAAAATCAAATGCCGGAGCCCTTCTAGAACTAGGTGTATATGAACATTCGTAATGTCATGGAATTCGAAGTAATGTTGGACAATTCTTTTATTTGCCACAGAAGAGTTTCAAAATACCTTCCATTTACGTTATAAAACATAGCTCATTACAACAAAATTGGGATTCTTTGATCATGTTAGAGAATATTTGGCATGATCTCTTCCTTATTTTGCAAACAAAACCCGATTTTTCTCATGGATTTGTTCCCAAATCTTGCTGCTTGCAATTGTGCTTCTCTTCCTTTGACAACTGTAATGCCAAGCCAAACCTCTCGACATGCTGGTGCTTCTTCTCCAAGTCCGACAAGTGTAAAGGATCTGGCATTAGAATCCTCTTCGAACAGAAATTTTGTATCGTGGACTTTAACACATAAACAGATGGATTTTGAGGATTGTAACAACCAAATTTCATTTTTTTTAGCTGAGATAATTATTTACGGAATTTGTTGTCATCAAACAGAGGTATCGTTGCACCTCTATCAATATCAAAGTCAACTTCTCTTGCCTCGCACCATTGGTAAAAGATGCATCCATTGCTTGGCTGGCTAGAGTTGGCAACACACAACACAATAAACCTTGCAGAGCCAACAAACAACTCATGTTAGATTTTGCCCAGGTATTCATGAGATAATCTAGTTTAAATAATAAATATACCCTTAACAGACTGGTTTGATGGGGAGATGTATCAATTGATGTCTCAAAGGTGGGTTAGAATGAATTGATTAATAACGCATACAGTAATTTAGACTTGTGAGTATGATCTAGTAAGAAATCTTCTTCATGAATATTGTGACTCTTTAACAAGTGGTTTTATTGCTCTTAACTACTCCTAGGGTCTCCTCGAATTGTTTTAGTTTTTTATTTGTTATTTTTATGTTGCATTAAATTTAAAATCTTTAAAAAGAAATGAGATTTTATTCTAACTCTAAAACAATCTAGAAAATTTATTGATTTAGGATGATTATTTTTTTAGCAAATGGGGACAAGCATACTGCAAACCCTTGATTTATTCATTCTTGAAAACGTTTATAGAAATCTTACTTTCTGACCCTCGAGATCGTTCGAAAATGTAGGAGGAGAGCATACTTATTTGAAACTGAAAATCACATCCTACCTACTTTACGTGTAATTAAATTTCCAATGTAACCATTCATGGAATAGTAATAAAAATATATTCATTTCCAATTTCATGAATTTAAAACGAAAGTATACAAGAATGATTGAATTTAATTTTTGTGATTGTGATTTAGTGAAATAAAAACAAAAATGAAATTGGTCTAACCTGGTATTTGCTTGAAACCATCGAAACCATCTTTCGATAAGGCTTTCATAGGCATGATTTCCACTGATTCAGATCATGCTGCAACTTCACTTTGTCGGCCTCAGTATTTTGTTTGAATAATTGTTCCTCATTAGATGTATTGGATACTTCGAATGTTGATTCGTTGTTTTCTTCTGGAGGAGTAGTTAAGCTTTTGGTCACTCTCAAGATCTCTTCTTTGCAAGAGGAGGGGATATTGACTCTTGCTAGGATCTCAGTGAGTTGTTCCAAACTTATACTCATTGTTCTTACAGATATACATATGGATTAGTTGAAAAGGGTTCTTACAGTACCCAAAACTTAAAATATGAAAAACTTAAAGGTTGTTGCAATTGGATTTTTATTGTGTTTTTATTTTTTATTTTTTAGTGAATGGGGGTTTTTGATTTGTGGAGGTTTTGTTTTATTTCTATGTTTTCTATATGAAAATGTAAAATAAACTTAAATAAAAATGCCTAAATGCAGTTAACCCTAAATGAAAAATGCTTCCTAAACAATCCTCCTAACTAGCTTACATCTAAGTTTGCTTCCCTCGCAATGGCGCCAAAAATATGGGGTGATTTAATTGTATGCTAAATCCCTGGAATTTAATTTGTCAACCCTGTGGTTCCGTAAACTGTTGAAGGTGTTGGACCCACCAACATTCAGGGGATCACCTCGGTATGAAGTCCCAACTAGAACTCACGCCGTTTGGTTTGGTAGTCCCATCCGGTATCACGGCTCAGTTTCCATTATCTTAAAGATTTGCCTTAGCTCTTACTTGTCAACATAGGAGAGTGGTATGCTTTGTCTTTGGGTAGTGAGGTTCGCATGACTGGTGATTGCTAGTGTACTTGTGTCAGTGGTTCTTTCACTATAGAGGGAGAGGGTGGGAGTGAGTCCCAAGTCAGATGGGAGGAATACCCAACTCTGTTAGGAACACACAACACAATAGGACATGCACAGCATTTGAAAGAGTAGTCGACACGGATGCAGTAGTCACAACACACAAGGAAAGATAACATGTAAAACACACAACAGAGGAGTCCACGTGAGTGCGACGATTGTTATAGAAAATTTACTTAAAAGGTCTGTCTGTTGTCTAGGGAGGTAACCAATACAGGCAGGATGAAATTAACATCTCATACAACAAATATTCAATAATATATATGTATTACAACAATTGAATTAGTTCAAGTATTAAACAAAGGTTAAAGAAACATCCATTACAAGTGTTCAAGATCATTCTTACAACATTTACAATACATGTGTGAAAACCTGCTGGTTTGTTAGTGGGATTCTAAATTAAGTGAAAGTTCCAGGATACCTCTTTAAACCATACATCACTAACCTTGTGAGCGGGATGTTGGAGCCACTACTTACTCCTCAAACAAAATATTACCGACTCTTCAGGCTATGTGGGAGGAGCCAAGGTGAAAAGTCCTTTCCATGTACAAATGAGGGGGTATTTATAGCCAATGGTGAAATTTACCCCTTGTGGCTGTTTGAATTCCCTCGTGACTATTTGACTTCCATGACCTTTCAATTTTACATGACTCTTCATATGACAAGTGGGTCTCTTAGACTCCCACATTACATTACATTGATTGACAGTTTGGCTCATAGTAGATATTTGGATGACATAACTCATGACAAGACTCAACATGATAGTGCTGGTACATTCATGTTGTTGCTAATGTGCATGTTAAGCCACATTGTCGTTGGGTGATGGATGTCCTCATAGTGTGTCACAACCTCACCTCCACATGGAAAAGTGTGCGAAGTCTTCGATGGTCATTGGGTTCGCTTGATGTTGAATTTGCACGTTGCTCCTTGCTTGCATGTTGGCATGCTTGATAGGTTCGCATGCTCATGAAAAGTGTGTGTTTGTTTGTCCGTTCATTTATGAATAAATCTTGCATGTTCGCTCGTCCGTCCTTTCGCGAACACATCTCTTTGAATGCATCGTTTGTTAGTTCGTTTGTGAACATGTCATTTTGCATGTACTCCCTTTATTCATCCCATCTGTCATCACGCCATGTTTGTTCGTGTACCTGTATCTGCAGTCACTCATGACGAGATGACATCAAATCCATAAACCTCCTAGTCTACCATGATGCATGATTATTTCAGATGCAGGTGACCAGGAGAGGAGACAAGGTTGCGAGGTGTGAGATAGGATGGAGTCTTTGGGCACTATTGAAGAAAACTACGCAGAAGTCAATGGGTGATGGAGATGATAAATCCGAATAGAAACTAACTGTCTGCCAAGTCTGGCTCAGCTGGAGGACAAAACTGCAAAATTTTTGAGAGGAATATTCTGGGCTGCGGGAAGGTTGGGCAGGCAAAATCTGCCCAATTTTTGGAAGGAGCAGGCAGCGGGAGCTTGGAAACCAAAACTATGCAATTCCTGGAAGGAACTGGCAGCTGGCTGCTCAAACCCTGGCATCAAAAACTATATAATTCATGGAGGGAACTGGTAGTTAGCTACTGGGACATTGGAAGAAAAAATTGCAGAATTCCTAAACGGAATCAGCAGTTAGCTACTGGAGCATGGCAGCAAAAAATGCATAATTCCTAGAGGAAACTAGTAGTCAGCTGCTGGCAGTGAAAACTGCGTTGATGCTCGGAGGTTGGCCTATTGGTCACCTCTTCGCAGTTTTTGAGCTGAGTAGACTGTTGGGTAGCAAAGGCTTACTCAAGAAACCTGTGCAGTTTTCTGGGTGAGTCGCTGGTCAACTGACTGAAGGTCTGACTAGTAAAAATGTGCAATTTTCTAAGTGAAGCAGGGATGGGCACTGGGTGTCTATCTAGTATGTCTATGCAATTTTCTCAGTTAGCAAAGAGGGCAAGGTCTGCACCCTTTGCATAATTTTCTAGGGGAGACAGTCCCGAGGTGACTGTTGGGTCAAATTCTCCAATTGACCAGCATGAAGGTTGATTGATCTACTTGCGGGTAGTGCAGCTTGAAAGGGATTGCTTGGTTCATGTACATTGTTTTAGGTGACAATCGATCGAGCCGATGGTGGGGTGAAGTTCTGGTTGTCAAAGGGGAATCTTTTTCGTCAGAACTTCAGCAAAATGTCTAAGTGTGTGAATGAGTGAAAAGGTGCATACCTGATCTTGCAAACACACACTTACATGACTTGATGACAAGACAACTCAAACCATCCAGACACATATGCTCAACATGAATAATCGACGGTGTGAGCGATAAGTGCAAATCTTTTGATTGATCGTTCGATGACTGCGATGACACTTGCATGATAGTATATATAACTCTGTGTGTGAGCGCGATAGATTTTTACATAGTGAACACAACATGTACACATGAAGCGAAGATATTTTGTATGACCATAAGATGGTCACAAGCATGACATCAACCTCAACATGCAAAAGTTGTCAGCGGAAAGATCAAGCAAGTTGGGTGTGAAGACTCACACGAGCTCACGGAGTGAACCCAAGTGCATGCAATCATCAAGAAAAACTCTCAAACGAGGCTCTAAAATTGGATGCAAACCAAATTTTTGGAGGGTGTTGCATCCGCTACAACACTTGGTGACACACATGTAGAACTACAGCTTATCTGTTTTGGTTCATCGATAGTATAGGGCCTTGGTCTTTCGGGGAGTATTAAATCACTGTGTGAGTTACTTTGGATTCGCCACTTACCCCATGGACATACATGGTTCACCGTTTTCCAACTCAGTCAAACACAATCAGAATTTCATCTTGATCATAGTGTTTTGAAATTGGGGAGAGTAGTTTATCTTGCGAGTTGAAGATTTTCAGAGTATAAGTTTTCATCTCTTGTGTTGCTCTGTTGCCGAAAGGCCTGGACAGTACCCTGACAGAGTCACGTAGGAACACACACATTACTCCACCACTAACGAACATGTTTGGTACCTCAGTGGAGTTGCATGCTTCACCTCTCTACGCATCAAGCCTTTCTCTTCTTTCGCCTTTGCATATGTTTTTTTATAGGACTGTCAATAGGAACTTACTTATTTTTGTAGTGGAAGAGGGATCTCGACTTATTGAGAGCAGAAGAGGTTTTTGCATCAGAGAAGCATGTAAGACCTCTGACATAGGTTTTCTCATTTAGATTTTCCCCTTCCCCATTTCTACTAGTCAGATGAGCTTGAACACATAGAGCAGAAGGTTGAGTACAAGCATGGGGCTTGCTAGTGTGGACACACGTTCATGGTTGGACCAAAACTTCCCTTGCAGATGGCTTGTATTTTTTGTCAAGACTTCATCGGCCAAAGGTTATTACCAAGCACAAAGAAGACGGACACAAGATTGGCCAAGTGCGGCAGTGTCACAATTCTCTTCATATCTCAGCCACATACTCATTCAAAAGCTAGAACACAGTAGATGGAAACACTTATTTTCGGAAAAAAAAGTAGCAAGTCATTAAGCAACTCAGAAAAATGAAAAAAAGATAGTAAGCTAAGCAAACAAAATGAAAACAAAGATAGTAAGCAAAGCAACCAAAATGAAAACAACAAGCAGCAAGCAGACTATGTACATGGCATGAGGCATAGCTCGAGCTACTAAAAGTAATTCTTGAGATCTTGGTCATTGATAGGAAGTTTGTCAATCCTCCCATCAAGTGATTGTAGATGGTATGTGTATGGGCCAAGCTTCTCATGGACTATGTACAGACCAATCGACAAGGACTAGAACTTCGTATGCTTTCCTTTGTATTCATGGGACTTGTCCCATTTCAGAACCAAGTCACCAACATCAAAGTTATATTTCCCTACGGACTTCTTATCAAACCATCTCTTAATATGGTTCTGGTGGAGTGTGAATTTTTCTTTTGCTTTCATCCTTTCTATCTGGAGCTTGTGGATTGTATCCATCCTACACTGAAGTAGCTGGCAAGGCTTGCCTTTGGATTCTTGGGATAGTTGAAGTGCAGGAAAGTACATATTAGGTGGGAGGATGGCTTCTTTACCATAGACCAAGAGTACGGTGAGGTATTCAGAGAGGGCTTGGGTGTTACGTGGTCAACCAATAGTGCATTCGTTAGAGCGATATAATAGTTACGCTGTGAAGAGAAAACGGTCTTTTTTATTTTGTGGATGAGATTTTTATTTTTGGATTCTCCTAGACCATTTCCTTGCAGGTAGTAGTTGGATCAGTATTTTAGTACAATACCATTTTTTAATGCACAATCATAAAGCTTTAAAGACAAAAAGTATGTTGCATTATAAGGAACATGTGATACCGAAATGTAGAAGCATGAGATGATGTTTTTCTGGAGGAAGCTGATGACCTCCTAGTCATTCACTTGTTTGAGCAGAACTACTTCTGTCCACAGCGTGAAGTAATGAGCTGTTGTTAGAATGTAGCATTGTTTTTTTGATGAATGTGGTAAAATCTCCCCAATGATGTTTAAACCCCATTATTGGAACGATTTAGTCACTGCAACAAGGTGCAGTGGGGCTGCTGACCTATGTGTTCTGTCGGCGCATCATTGACAAACCGGGCATTTACGGGCATAAGCATTTGCATCCTTGAATAATGTGGGAAAGTAAAAATAGGCTCACATAACTTTGTGTGCAATGGTGTTTCCTTAAAAGTGACCCTTGACAGGTCCATCATGCGTACCCTGTAATACCTTCTCTGATTCATGTGCCTTTAGGCACCTGAGAAGAACTATGTTGTTGTGCTTCCTGTAAAGCACTGCATGCACTGACTAATATGTTAAATATTGAGGCACAATTCTCTCTTCTGTCCGATGGAAAAGTGAGAGGGTAGGGTGTCATGCTCAAGGTACTAGCGCACATCTTCATACCAAGAGGTTTCATCTTCCATGGATGTTTCTTGCCTTATATCATACATCTCAACTTCACTCTTCAGTGCATGTATTGCTTTAGCTGCAAGTCTACAGATATCATGTCATTTGATTGTGTGAACTGGCTTGATTTTAGGATCATACTCTTGCAAGCCTATCATCTAGTTCTAACATCGTTCATCCAGTTCTTATTTTACAAGCAATGTGCAGACTACTGTGTGAGGGACGTAGATTATTCAGTTGTTCTTTAGCAAGTAGGGTCTGAAGTGTTTCACCACCTTGTAAATTGCATATGCTTACTTGTCAATGGTGGGGTAGTGGATTTCTGGTCCCTGAATGCTTGCGCTCATGAAGAATATGGGTCGTTCATCATTCATCTCGTCCTTCTGACTGAGTACTGCAGTAAGAAAGTTATTAGAGGCAAAGCTGTATAACATGAAATCCTTCTTGAAGTCTGGGATGTAGAGTGCAGGTGCTTTTTCAATGGCCTGCTTGATACGAGTGAATGCATACTTTTCCCCTTGCCCCTGTTGTAGACTGCATCTTTCTTCATCATGTCCTGCATGGGCTTGACTATCTGCACATAATCCAAGATGAACTTCCAGAGGAAGTTTATCTTGCCCAGGAAGGACTCCATGGCTTTCTTGTTGGCTGGGTGAGTGATAAGTATAGTAGTGTAGACCTACTCTGGATCCACCTTGATCCCACTTTTGGAAACAATGTGTTTGAGAAGGCTTCCCTCAGACACTGCGAATATGTTGTTCTTGGGATTCAAGGAAATCTTGTCTTTTCGGTTTCTCTCAAATAATTTATTCAGATGGGGTATGTGGCCCTCACGTCTTCTTAAGAACATAGTCACATCATTGAGGTATACCACTAGGCTATGTCTGATGAGTCCGTGAAAAATGATGTCCATGGTGCGCTAAAAGGTTGTGCATGCATTCACAAGCCCAAAAGACATTTGTCTGTAAGTGAATGTACCCCACTTGGTACAGAAGGTAGTCTTAAGTCTGTCAGATTCTGCTACAAGAACCTGATTGTATCCTGAAGAACTGTCGACTAGGGAAAACATTTGGGCTCTAGATACTGTTTGCAAAATGTGGTCCATAGATGGCACAAGGTAGTTGTCTTTGTCCGAGTCGTGGTTCATGTTCCAAAAATCAACACACAAGTAGATTTCCCCAGACTTCTTGTATACAGGGACAAGGTTTGAAACCCACGTGGAATGAAAAAATTTGTATATGATCCATGCATCCAACATCTTGGTAAGATCTTTCTATATGAGGGGTTCAAGTGACAAATGTACTTTTATCAGCTTTTTCTAATACAGCTTGACCGCTTATTTGATTGGAATGATGTGTTGGATTATCCGCATGTCATAGGTTTTCATATCATCGTATGTTCATGCGAACACATCTTGTTATTATTTGAATAAGCAAATAAAGGCTTGTTGCTCTTGCTGTGTGCAACATGTGTTGAGATTGACGAACTTCAGATCTTGTTATGTTCCCAGGTTGATCAGTTCATGCATCATGGTGGAGATGTTGGTTTTTCAGTTCCTTGGCCTATGAAAATGTTCTTGCAAGTCATAAAGCTTTTCCAAAGATTCCACACCCTTCTTGATAAGGTGGCCTTTCCTGGTACCAACTTTTGCTTGCAGAGAGCACTCGTGCTCATCATCATCTATCACTGTATCTTTGAAGATGTTAACATTGGCCATGCAATGTAGTATCTGTTGATGATCTTTAAAAACGCGTAAGTTAGTTATGTTATCTAGGATAGCTGGTTTGTACAAAATCTCAATAGTAAATGTATCCCTAATCAGTGACATTCTAGACGCTGCATTTGCAGAGCATTGGTAGATGCATTACGCATACGTGGTAGAACAGTGATGTGAAATGCTTGGAAGTTAGAGATTAGTCACCATAACTCTTGCTAGTAACTTTAGAGATGTGGTGAAAAATAGTGAAAGGTGCTATGTACCTATCGTACCACTATCTCTGAATCACCTACCACTTTGAGCGCAACAATGTTGAGGCTGATGGATTTCTGCAAGCCCAACATGAGTGCTTCATACGCAACAACGTTGTTTGTGCACTCGAACTCGAAGCGACTTGAAACCAGATGGTTCCTATTGTATGGGTCGATCAACACACTCTTGGCTCCTGAGCCATCCTATGTCTTTGATCCATCAAAGTACATGGTTGACAACTTGTCTACGCACCGATCGTTTGATGCGCTTGTACTACTACTACTATTGTTGCTACTGCTACTACTACTATTGGTACATTGTACTGTACATGTTTCATTACCATCAGTTGCGCAAGGAAGGATTCCCAACTGTTTGTCTGATGTGGTTGGATTTGGTCCTACAAGATAGCACACCAACATTGTTTCTAGGAGGCAGTTGCCAAGCATGAGTTCTGCAAAGGCCAGTGGCTCATTCTCGCCATTGATGGGAGTGACATTATACTTCATATACCTCTCGGATAACACCCAAATTTGGTTATTTTTTTCCGTTGTATGGACGCCACATGTGCGACCAGTCTATAGAAAAATATCCATTCAGCTTGCTGGACCAGTTTCTATTGAGTAGTAGACAGTATGCCTCCAGTATTTCCACAACAACTATGTTGATACATTGGTGGACTTGACTATCATGAGATAGTCATACGATTACATCTCAGAGTTCAACAATGGTTGGTACAGATAATCAATCAAGTTGGATGATCTACATGCATGTCTTGCTCCATTGTGCATTGATATTTTTAGCAATGGAGAGTGGGATGACGTTGGTTGCCATGATAGAATCAATGAAGAACTTTCGAACATTACAGTTAAAAACTTCAAATGAGAGTAGGAATGGAGGGCAACTCGTGTTTCCTTCTTCCATCTAGAGTGTGTTAAGCATAGTCAAAAGTGATTCGTGAGGTGTGCTTGCTCCCTTGCTGGTAGAGGTTGCAATGTCTGTTTCTTTCTATCCCAATGTGCACAATAAGATGTCTCGCTGACTCTGGATCTTAGTTAACTCCAACAAATTGATGTCTGTATGCATTTTTTTCATGTCATCTACAATGTTGTAGTATAGAGGTGGTAGACTCACCAAGGTGTCTAGGGTAGGACTAATCTTCTTGTTGTCGAGCGGAGTGTTCTGTAGTTTACTGCTTATGGATGTACTTTTCTCTGTCGTTGTCTTCTTGGACTTGTTCTGTGTTTTCTACTTTGGGGCATCTAGTGGATCATCCTTCGTCAATAGTAGTCTCATCTTTCCTTTTGCTTCCCCAAGTGTAAGGGGAGCCCCTTTACTCCTAATATTGTAACAGTCATTTTGCTTTTGGGGCTATTTCTCGGTGTTCATCTCCAGCATTTCTTGTGAGCACTGGTACGTGTTCACCACATGCCTAGAACTTGATGCTTCATCAGGTGCGACACCTTCGTCATTATCGTTACCTTCGGTTGTTCCTACATATTGTCTTCTACGTCGAATGTATGGCTACATATAGAGCTCGCGACTTGCTTCCAATTTGAACAAGAGTTCTCTAGGTGAGGTTCCTCGTGGAATGAACAAAACTCATAATTTGTGCACTGATCAATTTGGAACACAGAGATCTGTGCAGTTTTTGGAGTGTACTGGTTGTTGCCTAATCACATGCTTCCTTGTCTCTGTCTGGGCAGATGGCTTCTTGCAATTGTGTCTATTTTCCGTTGTTTAAGCTCAAACACTTCTACTATTAGGTTCTTGATGAGGCAAGTGAGGGTTTCAATATCATTTGTTTCCTTGTCTCTACCTTTTCTTGCCATCGCCTGTGATTTCCTGCTCACATATTTGGGGTCCTTCGTTGGTTCATCATCCTTGGTGACCCCAATCCTGTGCAGGTATTTCTCAACAACGATAGCCTCTTTGCATTTTTGTAATAATGTTGATTTCACAGCTCGCTTGATGAACTGCACAATACTGGTAGTGTTGACGTGTAGTAATCAACAATGATGGAGTCATGAGGTTTGGTGTCCACTACAAACTTGTTCAATATGTGTGTAAACCTATGATTCAAATATTTTACTTTTTCTTTCCCCTCCATCTTCAGGATTCCTAATTCCTTGAGTAACATAGCTGGGGTCTTGTCATCAACAAAATTTTCAACAAACATAACTTTGAATGCACCATAGTTCTGTATGGAGTTTGGTGGAAGGTTGTGATACCATACAGTTGCATGACCATCCAAGGTACATCAAAACATTCTACATGCTACGTCATCGTGCCATACCTCAAGGGTCTGCAGATGTAGGTAGAAGTTGTCCAAATGATCTTTTGCCTTCGTAATGTTGTCAGGGTTGAACATGATGTTGATTCTCTTCGCTCACTTTGACATCTTGTGTAAAGCACCTGGGAGAGCCAATGGTCCCTGAGTCATCCATTCCAAATTTTGGTTACCCATCTCTGCTTCTTCTTTGTCCTCCTCCTCTTCTTCAGAAGCTAATGGTTTCGGCTCTGAATCTGTTGGTTTGTCTCTACCTCTACCTCATCCACTGCTCTCCCCTCTGCCTCCTGTACTAGAGTCTGAGCCCAAGACTACGAGGGTGTATTGTTCCCCTTGTCGAAATACTGGAGCTTCCTCTCCATATTCAATAGCTTTTACTAGACCTTCAAGTGTGGCAAGAACTACTTCTTCCACTGACAATATAAAAACACCTGTGGGAGTGGCTTTTGGCTTCCTTGATGTGTATAGAAGATATTTTATTCCTAGGATCAGTCTGACTGCTTTCGCAAATTGGCGGGTGATGGGATGAATAAAGCGAAGGTGATGATATGGAATTTCGTGTTCAGTCCTAAGAGGTGAGAAGTAACCAACTACAAAGTCGTGCGTAGTTGAGAGGGAGTGTGAGTTACTGCCTTGACTAGATAGTTGATGATTGAGTGTGAGAGGATGTTCAAGCATATACAACTTTCGACCCTACTTCTAGCGCCATAAATTTTGATGGTGCTGGACCCGCCAAAATTCAAGGGATCACCCCAGTATGAAGTCCCAACCAGACCTCACACCGTTTGGTGTTGGAGTCCCATCCGGTATGATGGCCCAATTGACATTATCTTAAAGACTTGCCTCAGCTCTTTCTTCTCAGTATAGGAGAGTGGTCTGTTTTTTCTTCGGGTAGTGAGGTTGATGTGCCTGATGATTGCTAGTGTACTTGTGTCAATGGTTCATTCACTGTAGAGGGAGAGGGCAGGAGGGAGTCCCATGCTGGATGGGAGGAATCCCCAATTATGTTAGGAAAACACAACACAACTAGTCGTGCACAACATCTGGAAGAGCAGTCCACACGGATGCGGTAGTCACAACACAAAAGGAAAGATAACATGTACAACACACAATGGAGGAGTCTGCACAAGTGTGACAATTGTTATAGCAATTTTACGTGAAAGGTTTGTCTGATGTCTAGGGAGGTAACCAACATGGCCAGGACAACATTAATAGCTCATACAACACATTTTTATTAATATATATGTATTACAACAATTGAATGACTTCAAGTGTTAAACAGAGGTTAAATCAACATGCGTTACAAGTGTTCAAAATCAGCCTTACAACAGTTACAATGCATGCGTGAAAACATGCTGGCCTATTAGCAGGCTTCTGAATTAAGCGAAAGTTCCAAGACACATTGTTACACCATACATCACTAACCCCGTGGGCAGGGCATTGGAGCCACTACTTACTCCTCAAAGAAAAGATTACAACTCTCAAGGCTATGTGGGAGGAGCTAAGGTGAAAAGTCCTTTGCATGTACAAATGAGGGGGTATTTATAGCCAAGGGTGAAACTGACCCCTTGTGGCTATTCAACTTCCCTCATGACCATTTGAATTCCATGACCTTTCAACTTTACATGACTCTTCATATGACAAGTGGGTATCTTAGGCTTCCATGTTACATTACATTGATTGACAGTGTGGCCCAAAATATAGATGTCGACGACATAACTCATGACAAGACTCAACATGGCAGTGTTGGTACATTCATGTTACTACTGGTGTGCGTGTCAAGACGCAATGTTGCTAGGTGAGGGATGTCCTCATGGTGTGTCACAACATCACCTCCACATAGAAAAGTGTGTAGAGTCTTCGATGGTGATTAGTTTTGCTTGATGTTACATTTGCATGTTTCTCCCTGCTTGCATGTTGGCATGCTTGACAGGTTCACCAGATCGCGAAAAGTGCATGTTCATTCGTCTGTTTGTCCATGAATGCATCTTGCATGTTCACTCCTCTGTCCATTTGTGAAAACATCTCTTTGCATGCATCATTTGTTAGTCCATTGGTGAACATGTCCTTCTACATGTACTCCCTTTGTTCATCCCATCCGTCATCATGCCATGTTTGTTCGTGTACCTATATCTTCAATAACTCATGATGAGACAGATCAAATCCATAAACCTCCTAGTCTATCATGATGCATTATTATTTCAGATGCAGGTGAATGGTTGAGGAGACAAGGTTGCGAGGTGTGAGCTGGGATGGAGGCTCCGGGCACTACTGATGAAAACTGTGCAAAAGTCACTGGGTGATGGAGACGGGCAATCCAAATAGATAGTGACTATCCATGGGGTCTAGCTCAGTTGTTGGAAAAAACTATGCAATTTTTTAGAGGAGCAGTCTAGGCTACGGGAAGGCTCAACAGGAAAAATCTATGCAATTTTTAGAAAGAGCGGGCAGCAGGTGCCTGAAAACCAAAACTGTGCAATTCCTAGAAGGAACTAGGAGCTGGCTACTGAGACCTTGGTAGCAAAAAATACCCAATTCCTAGAGGAAACTGGTAGTCAGCTACTTGGACATTGACAACAAAAAACTGCGCAATTCCTAGAGGGAACTGACAGTCAGCTGCTGGAGCTTGGCAGCAAAAACTATGAAATTCTTGGAGGGAAATGGAAGTTAGCTGCTGGGAGCTGCTGGCGGGGAAAATTATGCTGATGTTGGGAGGCCAGCTTACTGATCACCTCTACGCAGTTTCTGAGCTAAGCAGACTATTGGGTGATAAAGGGCTTGCTCACGAAAACTGTGCATTTTTCTGGGTGAGCAACTGGTCGATTAACCAGAGGGCTGCCTAGAAAAACTGGGTAATTTTGTCAGGGAGACATAGACAGGAACTGGGCATCTGTCTGAATTGTCTATTCATCATTCTTAGTCAACAGAGCGGGAAAGGTCTACAACCTCTATGAAATTTTCGAGGGGAGTCGATCCTAGGTTGACCGCTGGGTCAAACTCTTTGATTTACTAGCATGAAGGTTAATTGATCTACTTGCAAGCAATGCAACTTGAGATGGCTTTCTTAGTGCTTATGCATTGTTTTGGGTGAAAATCGATTGAGTCGATGGTGGGGTGAAGGTCCATCTGTCAGAGTGGAATCCGGTCGCCATAACTTCAACAATATGTCTAAGTGTGTGAACAAGTAGAAAGGTGCATATGTGATCTTGGAAACACACACTTACATGACTTGATGACAAGACAACTCAAACCATCCATACACATATGCTCAACATGACTGACTGACAGTGTGAGAGAAAAGTGTGATGCTTGTGATTGATCATTGGACGACCGCGACGATGCTTGCTTGACAGTGTATATGAATCCATGTGTGAGCACGACGGATGTTTACATAGCGAACACAACATGCACACATGAAGAGAAGACCTTGTGTATGACCAGAACATGGTCACAAGCATGATATCAACCTCAACATGAAAAAGTTGTTGGTGGAATGATCAAGCAAGGTGGGTGCGAAGACTCACACGAGCTCACTAAGTGAACCTGAGTGTGTGCAGTCATCAAGTAAAACTCTCAAAGGAGGCTTCGAAATTGGATGCAAGCCAAAATTTTGGAGGGTGTTGCAGCTGCTACAACATAAACTTAGAAGCAAACCAAAATATATGGGACCTCAGATGAAATTGTTGTATAGAGTTTGTCTAGAATGGAAATGCATATTATAAATAATTTCTAAGTTTAAAGAAACTAAAAAGTCTCTGATTCAAGATGCAGTAAGTGAAGGAAGAGGATCCTAACTTAGGAGGTCGTGGTTGTCCTTCCTCACAATACTTTCCTTAAGAAGAGAAATTAAAGAGAAAGAGTTTGTGATGTGTATAAAGCAAGAGAAGAGGCTCCTAACTTAGGAGGTCTTGGTTGTCCTTCCTCACAATTCTACTCCAATAACATTACCATTGCATCAAATCATAATCTGGAATGCAAGGAAACTAAAGGGCAATAGTTTTTGATGTGTAGAAAGCAAGAGAAGAGGCTCCTAACTTAGGAGGTCTTGGTTCTCCTTCCTCATAGTTCTACTCCAACAAAATTACCATTGCATAAAATCATAAACTAGAATGGAAATCAGAAAGTAAATCACACCTACATGAAAGGAAATAATAGAAATTAAACTATGTTACAAATGTACGTGAATTGTGGTTGATGCGGATATACCCATTTCTCAATGAGCACACGTGAACAACTATCACTCCTTAAGAATCAAGCAACATTCATAACTCATAATTGCAAGAAAATAATATTATTCATGTTGAATGAACAATCATAAATTTGATGCTAGTGAATAACTAACAACTGTTGGCTTCCTTTGAAGGATGATCCTCTTATTTATACATGAATTAGGGATATCTACTCAATAAATGTAGATCCCTTAAATATCTACTAGATCCATACTTGTCTCAACTCATTCCTAAATAATAGATACATATCCTCTGACACATTAAGATCTCCATGATCTTTCTCCTTAGAATATGGTCCACCTCTTGAGTTGAAATTCGAATTTGATCTTGGGAGGCCAAGTAAGACCCTTCTAGAACTTCCAAATAAGCCTATGCATGTCGCAAAATTCATAACACATATATAGATATATGAAACCATATTAATTTACTAGTTTTTAATCATAAATTTACTTTATATACATAAGAAAAAAGTTTGGAAAAAAAGGATCCGAACCCATATAATTATGAAGATGGTTACCTGATGTAGGGTTTTAGGCTAGATAGTTATGAAATGAGGGCTAAATGGCTATGAAATGATGGAAATATCGATGAAGATGGAAGACAATTTTGAGACTCAACGGGTATTCATGAGAGTTTGATTGATAGTATAACATGTCATGGAAAAGAATACAAAAACCATTCCTGCAATTGAAAATTGAGGCCATCATTATCAAAATTCTTCTTGTTTTAGAGTTGCTACAATAAACTTTGTTTCTTACAGTATCCCCTATTAGCCACTGGAATGTTTCTTTTTCTCCAAGAGGAGTTTTGAAAAGGTTGGAAGGAAAATACATCGGGGGAAACCCTCATTGTACATTATGGGAGGTATCAAGGACACCTAGCCTCCTATGAATTAAAAATTGAGCGATACAAGAAAAACCCTATCCCTACAGATAGAATTCACAGTCTACAAATATGGGAGGAGGATTTAATTGGAAAAAACCAACCAACATGGAGAGAATCCATTAACCTCCTAAATTTCTTGCCATTTTCAAAAATTCCAACTCGATGGGATCATTTAAAATTCTGAGAGCATATACAATTATGATATTCCACTTGAATTTGTAGACAATTAATGAAATCCAAGTGACCAAGAGTTTGTGATGGCAATAAGAGAATTGGAGATCCATTTCAATGAAATTAAGTGAAAAATATCACTACCTTACCCATGGGAGTGCATTAGGATAAAGGATCAAGAAATGAGGCAATGCGTGTCAAGAAAGCCTTCTTTTGCAAGGAGTCAACACATGGTGCTACAAGATTCTGTACAAAGTACTATAGAAAGAATATAAAGGGCTACAAGATTTTGTACATAGTGTTATAGGAAGAATACATAGTGATACAAGAGGCTAATTTTTCCCAGAACTTCAAACAACAAAGGCAATCATTAGGATAACGGGTGAGTTCCATCTCTTCTCACCACTATTTGACATAAAAGTTACCCCATAGTTCTATGAAGAAATTACTTTGTAAATTGTACAACCTGAGTTTCTATAAAACAATGAATATGATGTGGTAAATGAGGCATTGATTGAGAATTTGTTTAAAGTGATGGTGTGGTGAGTAGAAAGGAGTGGACGTGCAGATAACAGAGTAGACAATAAAATATATAGGGAAACCAATAAAGCATGAATTGGTTCAACACATAGAGCAAGAAACGAGGGAACAAATGACAACACAACAATAGAGGCAAGTCGAGGATAGTCGAAATACAAATAATTGAGTTTCTCAAGCATGAGAAATAGTTCGTGTAGGGGGAGATGATGGGTCTCTAAATTGTATATATTTTAAGGCCCATATGATCATTACTAGCCACTCAAAACATTTGTTTGACCCGCTAACCTTCACATTATAGAGTTAATTCGTAGTCATAATGAGTCCTTTGGAATTTAATTTTCTCTTCCATATTATGTGCTCGTAATTATTTATTTTATAGAACATTGAGTGAATGTTAAATAAATTATGAATATCTATAGAATAAGAGAACTTAGGGACTTTCTCCCTACCACAACATGCTACAGGATGGATCAATAAATGAATACGACATTATGAAATTGTTGAACAGTTTCTGGAGCTCCACTGATTGAGAAAATCTAGGATGTGTTCCCTACTACATAAGAAGCTAAATATTAGTATTTAATAATGATTCCTACTACTCATAATAAGATCCACATTTTGAGGGATTTTGGAGGGGAAATGTACCTCCTTTCAATGAGGTTTCTTCCCCATAAATTTATGTAAGTGCCAATACAAATTAGCCTCTAGAGGCATGGATTTTTAGTCTTCCTATGAAGAAAACCTTTTATTTAGTAGTTATACTTTCATTTCTAGCAGGGATGTAGTTGAATTTATTAGAGGAATGAAGTTTGGTTTCATTTTCAACATCTAAGGCTTGGTTTATTTCATAAGACTCTAAGTATCCTTGGGCTTGGCCATCCCAGGTGTTATCACTCAGGTTGTCCCTTGGCTCCTTAAGGGATACGACCAAGGTAACCACAAACCAATCTTTGGACTGCAGGTCCTAGCCTACCAACAGTCAGAGAGGGCTCTCTCTTTATTATTTAGCTTTGTTGATGATGATTTTAGGCTAGTTATTGAGTTCAAGGGGTTTTTTTTAAGTTTTGGTGGGAAGGATGATGCTTTCAAGTAGAGAGGCAATGCACAATGTGGTAAGTTTCAAACCATTGGGCATGGAGTCATGGAGTAGGACTGCTGGTGCGTTTTCTTGGTTACAAGAGATAAATATGGAGCAAGCTAGCTGCATATGAAACAATGACTCAAGCTAAAAGGATGGAATGAGGGCTAAGGAATGAGAGGCAACAAAGAATCTCTCATTCAGCTTAACAGAAGGAAGGTGAAAGAGCTCTATCTAGGAGGAGTCAAGAATCCCTAGATAACTGTCAAACATGGGTGAATTAGAGCAAATATGAGCCATAAGGAATCCATATTTATGCCTAAATCAAGAGGAAAACATTAAGAAGCCACAGAAAGTGAGCATAGAGTGTAGCTAAGCAAATTCTAAACCAATCCTTTGTTCTGTGACTTGTGCATATATGAAATTGAAATAACAGAGGTAAGAAACACTTATTGATTCATATAGCAGCACAAGAATTCCATCATTCACTCTTCAGAACCATTAACAACACATCAAACAGTCCATTCTCCAAGCTTTCAACAATCTTTGATTAAGTAAAACATATCAAATACAGAGCGAGTCTCTCTTGGAGTACACTAACCAACCAACCCCTAAAACAGTGTGTAGGGTGGTTTATAAAGGAAAATATTTACAAAACATCCCTTGAACCGGTGTCAAGGGAGAAAATATCTCAAAAAATATCTCTCAAACAGATCAAAAACAGATGTGTGTAATAACTATCTTCAATGCTAAGTTGTGCTGGAAATAAATGCAATAAAATATCTGACACAGGTGTTCATGAGGCAGCAGCCTCATCAAAATGGCTCTCCAAGGCCGTGCATGGTCCTGCGGCTTCAAAATGGATTGAGTGAGTTCCTCGAGCCACGCGCTGTCCTTTGTCATAACTGCGCATGGGGCTCAGTAGCGCCACTCTAAAATGTGGCTTGAAACAATGTCTCTGCAATAACTCTGCCTTGAAATCCTTCATCTATGCCTTTAAGTGGCTTTAAAGCCAAAAACTGCAAGTGGGTGAGCCCTTATGGCTCAAATGATGCTTTGCTGACTTTGCCGCTTCCCTGGTCCTTCTTTGCTTCTGAATGCTCCTAAACTAGCAAATCACCATTTACTGGCCGCTGATTGGCCCTCTGCTGCCTGTGGGAGCTTATCGGCCTTTTCCGACCAAGAAAAGGTTTCAGCGATACTAAAAATTACAATCTGGAAGACTAGAGGATGATGGAGGCTTGCCGACGTGAAATCCCTGCATTGGGCGCATTTTGGGCCATGAGCCACTTCAAAATAACAAAGGAAAACATTCCTCCCTTGCAACAGTGGTGGGCGTGGGGCCCTTATATAAAACCTGTGTAAATGGCCCATTTTCCTTTAATACTAAAAAATGCCTTGAAAACAAGCAATTTTGAACGAAAATTGCGCTTATAACAAAATTGCGACATAACATATCTATCATATGCACGATATATGTAATATATCGCGTCGGCGGTATCGGCGGGGATAACATATGCCATTCACTGAAACATGCAGAAGCCCGATCGCCGATGTGCAATGGCGATGTGCCATCGGCTCAGAGCCTTTCGTTAATACAAAACAATGCCAACACTTGATACCGCCCGACCTCCGACAGCGATATCGCGTCAGAGGGAGGGCATATGCCTTTCGGAAGTGCCATATATTGCTTATAACAAACCATTGCCCCCTCCTGATAGCGATATCGCATCGGAGGGGGACCCAAATGAAACTTTAATGTATTGGACCCATGTCTTTGTGAAATGCTAAGCCTTTTGGGAAATCGGAAGGGTTTCTTTAGTGCTTTTAATGGTTTATAAGGCATCGGAAGGGGTCCGAAGGCCTAAAAAGGAGGAATTTTCATGTTTTGAAGGCTTTGATGGTTTTTTGCATGGTTTTAGGTATTTTCATGTCTTGGAAGGAGTCCAAAATGCATGAGAGGATGGTTTGAGGGGGAAAATGAGGGTTCTTGCTATGTTTCAGATAAACTTAGCAATTCCCAAGAGTACTTAAGGTTATTTTTCAACTAGGGGGAGGGGATAAGTATATAGGGGAGTTATTAACATAGTTTTAATAGGGGGAGGGGAGATAGATAGGGAGCTACATAGTAAAGTTAGTAGTTGACATGAAATGCGATGAGAAAGCACTAAGTATGAGATATTACGCTATTAAGGGGGGAAAATGACTCAAATAAGAAGTATGGACTTTCCTCGAGTGAAGCAGATCTTCACCAAGGCAAATGATATGGAGAATGATGAGACTAAGAGACATCAAGCAGGTCTTGACCTCTTTAGGGGAAGTTAGTGAGTGATTTGGGGAAATAGGAAGAAGGGGAAGTTAGTCATGCCTAGCTTGAAGTCCTCCAACTGAAAAATTGCCTCAAACTTGTGATGTGAATAGATATGACATTTGAAAATATGAAATAGATCACAAGCCATGATTCTGCAACCACAAAGCTACCCACCCGACCTACTCACCTAGCATTTTCTCTTCTTTTGGTTTGGGTGCACTTGAACTAGCATACCCATCTTTTCATTCTTTTCTTCTTGCTGTCCTCCTATCTACATCTACACTTATTGCATCCGGGGCTCAGATTAAGCTGTTGAGCACCCTTGATTCTCTACCTATTTACAAATCTGCCAAGATTAGGTTGTTTGTCCTTCCCTTAATTGACAACTCATCGAAAACAGATTACTCATCAAAAATGGAACAAAGCAGTGGTATTTAGACCAGCACACTCTTATGGTCACTTCTTTGGCCTCTATAGCAAATATGGAACATTGCAGCATGCAAAGTATGACATATTTGGAATGTAAAAATGTCAATCATGAAAGATGAATACCTGCTGTAGTAGGAGGCTAACAGTGGCTCCACTTGGGGATGGATTTTCCTTGTGAAAAGCCAAGAACAACAGGTCAGACTGCCTTGATCTTCTATTGTTGCTGTAACACTGAAAACATCTTAGTGCTGATTGCTGAATGTATGAAACTTTTTTTTAAAATATGTCCAGCACTAACCTTCAACTGAATTACTGTGACAAAAATAGCATCGCCTGCTTTCTTCTACGTGCTTGATGTTATATACAATTTTGCCTGGGAACTGCCTTTTGAAATAAACCCAAAAAGGGAACAAGCTGGAGCAGCTCCTCTTAATTTTGTCTTTGAACAGGCTGTAGATGTAACACTAAAATGCCCCTCTGTTTTGAGACTATTGACTGAAGAGCTGAAAGTCTCAATGCAACATTCTTAATTGAATTTACTGTTATAAATATAACAGCGTTGTCCCTTGCCTACTGAGCACTCTAAATATATCCAAAGTGCCCTGAGTGTTGATCCTTTGATATGATTCAAAACAAAGAACGCAAAGAGCATTCCCTAGCTGGCTGCCACACAACAGAAGTTTTGAAATATGAATGCAGGTGCCTTTTTTAACATTGAATCGCTGTACATAACAACACCGCCTCTTTTCTCCAATGGATGCCTGGGATATGTCTGAAGTGGCTCTAAGCATCATCCTTTAAAACACTCCTGTTGCGCTGTTCTTATGATCGGCCTGCTGTATAAAAGAAATGAAAGCGCTGATATATATACAAACATTTATGTACAAATATATATACAGGGCTTTGTATTGTGCACAATTCCCTTTGGCGGCTGCCTTATTGATCCTACCTACCTACCTTAACCAGCACTTACTTTGCTGTTAGGTGAAATGAAACAACCAATGCAGCCACTTGAGCAATTGTAGAAAGAAATGAACTGGCTGACTGATTGTTAATGAAATTGGAAGCATAATTCGGTCATGTGCCCCCATAATTAAAATTGTGACATAGAAAGGCGACTGCTGATATACTTGGTCCTCATAGAGAGAACATGTTACAGATTTCGAGTCGAGAAGAACCTCCATGTAATCTGCTATAGGATCAACAAAAGCGTCATGTGGGATAGTTTCTTCTGGGCTTTCTTGGTCTAACTGAATAGCTGTATCCTCAGTAATGAACCCTGCAACCAATTCTTCAGTCTTTTCCTTGAGAGCATGATTATCCTCAATCTGTAAGTCAGAAGGTAGTACAATTTCCTCATGACTTGGAGAAGGAAGACTTTGCAAGAATTCTTTAGGATCGCGAAAATCATATAACTGGATTTGAGAATGCAAAAGTTCAATTTCCTTTTCATATTTTTCAACAACTAAATCAAGAAAATATATTTTGATTTGAGGCTGTTCTATTACTTTGACCGCTAAAGACACCATTTTGAAAGAATTGTCATCAAGCTCAAATTTTGATAACATCTTCCTGAATTCATCTAAAGTTTCCTCAACTGAAAAAACTTCCACAAACCCGGTCATCCTGTCTGATTATTAATTCTATGGAATATGGACTATTTGGTTGCAGAATTGCTCAAAAATTTGAAAATTTCTCTTTCTGGTTTGCTCTTCCAGTGGAGTCTTGATTGTGAAGATGATGTGGAGTTGCCAGGTGGATGATTTATCCTTTGGTGTGCCTGATCTCTGTCCACCATCAAAGATCAGAACTAAACGTGAAAATAAGATTTCCTCTTTGGAGCCAGCTTCTAAGGAAACCTTTGCAGGTCTGATTCTATCCCAATGGAGCTTTCCTATTGATTTGTGAAACTTCTGAGGAATTCCCCAGTGGAGTCACCATTAATGTTATCACTTAGGTTGTCCCTTGGCTCCTTAAGGTATACGGCTGAGGTAACCACAAACCAATCTTTGGACTGTAGGTCCTAGCCTACCAGCAGTCAGAGAGGGCTCTCTCTTTATGATTTAGCTTTGTTGATGATGATTTTAGGCTAGTTATTGAGTTCAAGGGGTTTTGTTTAAGTTTTGGTGGGAAGGATGATGCTTTCAAGAAGAGAGGCAATGCATAGTGTGGTAAGTTTCAAACCATTGGGCATGGAGTCATGGAGTAGGATTGCTGGTGCGTTTTCTTGGTCACAAGAGAGAAATATGGAGCAAGCTAGCTGCACATGAAACAATGATTCAAGCTAAAAGGATGGAATGAGGGCTAAGGAATGAGAGGCAACAAAGAATCTCTCATTCAGCTTAACAGAAGGAAGGTGAAAGAGCTCTATCTAGGAGCAGTCAAGAATCCCTAGATAACTGTCAAACATGGGTGAATTAGAGAAAATATGAGCCATAAGGAATCCATATTTATGCCTAAATCAAGAGGAAAACATTAAGAAGCCACAGAAACTGAGCATAGAGTGCAGCTAAGCAAATTCTAAACCAATCCTTTGTTCTGTGACTTGTGCATATATGAAATTGAAATAACAGAGGTAAGAAACACTTATTGATTCATATAGCAGCACAAGAATTCCATCATTCACTCTTCAAAACCATTAGCAACACATCAAACATTCCATTCTCCAAGATTTCAGCAATCTTTGATTAAGTAAAACATATCAGATACAGAGCGAGTCTCTCTTGGAGTACACTAACCAACCAACCCCTAAAACAGTGCGTAGGGTGGTTTGTAAAGGAAAATATTTACAAAACATCCCTTGAACCCGTGTCAAGGGAGAAAATATCTCTCAAACAGATCAAAAACAGATCTGTGTAATAAATGTCTTTAATGCTAAGTTGTGCTGGAAATAAATGCAATAAAATATCTGAAATAGGTGTTCATGAGGCAGCAACCTCATCAAAATGGCTCTCCAAGGCCGCGCATGGTCCTGCGGCTTCAAAATGGATTGAGTGAGTTCCTCGAGCCACGCGCTGTCCTTTGTTATAACTCCGCATGGGGCTCAGTAGCGCCGCTCCAAAATGTGGCTTGAAACAATGTCTCTATAATAACTCTACCTTGAAATCCTTCATCTACGCCTTTAAGTGGCTTTAAAGCCAAAAACTGCAAGTGGGTGAGCCCTTATGGCTCAAATGATGCTTTGCTGACTTTGCCGCTTCCCTGGTCCTTCTTTCCTTCTGAATGCTCCTAAACTGTCAAATCCCCATTTACTGGCCGCTGATTGGCCTTCTGCTGCCTGTGGGAGCTTATCGGCCCTTGTCGACCAAGAAAAGGTTTCAGCGATACTAAAAATTACAATCTGGAAGACTAGAGGATGATGGAGGCTTGCCGACGTGAAATCCTTGCATTGGGCACGTTTTGGGCCATGAGCCACTTCAAAATAGCAAAGGAAAACATTCCTCCCTTGCAACAGTGGTGGGCACGGGGCCCTTATATAAAACCTGTGTAAATGGCCCATTTTCCTTTAATACTAAAAAATGCCTTGAAAACAAGCAATTTTGAACGAAAATTGCGCTTATAACAAAATTGCGACATAACATATGTATCATATGCGCGATATATGTAATATATCACGTCGGCGGTATGGGCGGGGATAACATATGCCATTCACTGAAACATGCCGAAGCCCGATAGCCGATGTGCGATGGCGATGTGCCATCGGCTCGGAGCCTTTCGTTAATACAAAACAATGCCAACACTTGATACCGCCCGACCTCCGACAGTGATATCGCGTCAGAGGGAGGGCATATGCCTTTCGGAAGTGCCATATATTGCTTATAACAAACCACTGCCCCCTCCTGATAGCGATATCGCATCGGAGGGGGACCCAAATGAACCTTTAATGTATCAGACCCATGTTTTTGTGAAATGCTAAGCCTTTTGGGAAATCAGAAGGGTTTCTTTAGTGCTTTTAATGGTTTATAATGCATCGGAAGGGGTCCGAAGGCCTAAAAAGGAGGAATTTTCATGTTTTGAAGGCTTTGATGGTTTTTTGCATGGTTTTGGGTCTTTTCATGTCTTGGAAGGAGTCCAAAATGCATGAGAAGATGGTTTGAGGCGGAAAATGAGGGTTTTTGCTAAGTTTCAGTTAAACTTAGCAATTCCCAAGAGTACTTAAGGTTATTTTTCAACCAGGGGGAGGGGATAAGTATATAGGGGAGTTATTAACCTAGTTTTAGTAGGGGCAGGGGAGATAGATAGGGAGCTACATAGTAAAGTTAGTAGTTGACATGAAATGCGATGAGAAAGCGCTAAGTATGAGATCTTATGCTATTAAGGGGGGAAAATGACTGAAAGAAGAAGTATGGACTTTCCTCGAGTGAAGCAGATCATCACCAAGGCAAATGATATGGAGAATGATGAGACTAAGAGACATCAAGCAGGTCTTGACCTCTTTAGGGGATGTTAGTGAGTGATTTGGGGAAAGAGGAAGAAGGGGAAGTTAGTCATGCCTCGCTTGAAGTCCTCCAATTGAAAAACTGCGTCAAACTTGTGATGTGAATAGATATGACATTTGAAAATATGAAATAGATCACAAGCCATGATTCTGCAACCACAAAGCTACCTACCCGACCTACTCACCTAGCATTTTCTCTTCTTTTGGTTTGGGTGAACTTGAACTAGCATACCCATCTTTTCATTCTTTTCTTCTTGCTGTCCTCCTATCTACATCTACACTTATTGCATCCGGGGCTCAGATTAAGCTGTTGAGCACCCTTGATTCTCTACCTATCTACAAATCTACCAAGATTAGGCTATTTGGCCTTCCCTTAACTGACAACTCATAGAAAATGGATTACTCATAAAAAATGGAACAAAGCAGTGGTATTTAGACTAGCACACTCTTATGGTCACTTCTTTGGCCTCTATAGCAAATATGGAACATTGCAGCATGCAAAGTATGACATATTTGGCATGTAAAAATGTTGATCATGAAAGATGAATACTTGCTACAGCAGGAGGCTAACACCAGGAGCCTTAGAGATATGTTGTACAATTTCATTATCTTCTTTGCATTTCTTGTTTACTTGCATCTCTACTCTTGAATTCCCTATTTATTCACTTAGTATTAATGCTTCATTTCTATTGAAAATAAAATTAAGAAATGATGAAAATAACATCAAGAAAGATCCTAATTTAATTTGTCTTTGAATTAAATTGGGAACAAAATTGTAATTCCACATCTCATGATAACTTGTATTAGTTAAAACTAAGTTGATTTTACTTAGTTGGCTCAATTAATTTGAGTTGAGGGTCTAACTAGATTCATGTAGAGTGTCTCCTACATTATAGGAGCCCTACTTGAGTTTATTTTGAGTTGTAATTAATTAATTCAGTCTAATTGAGTTAAATTCAGTTAAGCTCGTTCCAACTGATGGAGGAACTAGTGGTAGGTATAGCAGTGTCGTGCTACCTACAGTCAAGTGTGGTGTTTCCTAAAGTGTAGTGTGGTGCTTCTTGAGGTGTAGTGTGGTGCTTCCTGAAGTACAATGTGGTGTTTCCTGGAGTGTAATGTGGTGTTACCTGAAGTGTAGTGTGGCATTACCTGAAGTGAAGTGTGGTGTTGCTTGAGGTATATTGTGGTGGTGCTTGAAGTACAGTGTGGTGTTGCATGAAGTGTAGTGCAATGTTGCCTAAAGTGCAGTGTGGTGCTTCCTGAAGTGTAGTGTGGTGCTGCCTAAAGTGATCAATAAGTAAATTGAAGATTCAATAAAAAATAACTCATGCATGTCAGATAGGAGAAAGACCCATTTGAGATTGGAGTTCAGGGACAATGTACTATCAATTGTATAATCATACGAATTATAAATATGGTGCATGAAGTTAGAGGAAGAGCCTAAAGGAGCTGTGAAATTCCATTGAGGGAAATTATTATTAAATAGGAGCCTAATTCCTCATTAAAATATGCAAGGAAGTAGGAGCTTGGAAGGCTAGAATTTGGTTATGTATTGGCCAAAGATAGTCAGTCAGATAGAGGATAGAAAATACTTGCTCAAGGTTGAGGTGAAGGTTGAGAAAATTATATTTTATTCATCAAATATTTCTCTACGAAACAGTGAGACAGATAGAGATAGTGCAGAGGTTTCTTAGGCTTGAGCAAAGCATTGCAATCTTCTCATATTTTCTGACTAATGGTATATACAAATAATAGGGGTTTTTAGTTATGGATTTCCCCATGAAATCATTGTGTAATTTGTTTATTAAATTCTTTCTCTTGTATGCTTCATGATTTCATGATCATTTAATTGTTTATGTTGATGCGTATAGTAGATCCAAGCCTATTTCTTTGGCATATTACAATTAGCTGTTTGAACCTACAAGGAATTTTTACATTGTATCGAAGCCATATTTGTAGAAATTTCTACATGGTACTAGAGATGGAATCACTATAGAGAAGGATTCACATTAGAATAGGAATTTTGAATTGAAAATTGATGGAGCTCTAGTTCAGGGTAGATCAAGAAGACCCTATGTGTGGACTTTCTAGTGGAGCTAGAAGGCTACTAGTGGGAAGATCAATGAGCCAGTGTTTAGTGACACTAAAAGGAGTTGTGATCATTAACATTAGTAGATTGAGGAGTAGAGAGATTTCCCACAAGTACATCAAGACTCAGAGGGAGTATAGTTTCAGAGGAAGAAACCCTATGGAAGCTATTACTTCAGGATATGGGGAGAGCAGGCTCATTATTGTAGTAGTTGCAGTAGCAATTTAGAAGGAACAACATAGTAGTACCAACAACAATATGAGTAGATCATAGTTCTCTTTGCATTCAGTTATATGTCCTAGTGTGAGGTGGGGGGATGTAAAGCAATAGTCCCAAAAGTTGTAAAAAATTGGGCAAGGTCCATTGAGGTCTTATGTCTCATGGATCTTTACCTTTCTACAGGGCCCATAGTATTCAGTAGTAGGAGGATCAATGTCAGTTAGATACTCAGGAGTGCAAAGTAGTGTTGATAGCAGAGCAGGAGGCTTAGTAGCAGAGTTGGCAACAACACAATTTTCCGAGTAGGCAGGGGTCATTGTAAGTTAGAGAAGTGCATAGTAGAGTTGACAACAGAGTAGGAGACTTAGTAACATAGTCATCAACAACACAGTTTTCCCAGTAGACAATTCTAGATTGATTCAATGATTTTTTTTTTTGCGCAACTCAAAAGCATCCAAAAATTGTAGTTTTATTCTCAGTTGCAGATGTTGTGGTAGTCATAGTAACAGTGAGAAGTGTTGTTGGAGTACATTTTGATAGAGGAACATGACGTAGATATTTTGGCAAAGGTATTGTAAAGATGCAAATTCAAGTTTCACAAAGGCAAGATCAAGGTAGCAGATAATACCTTTCTTGTTGAGAGGGAGTGTTGAAAATAAAAACGACAAATGTTAAAAATAGAATCAAGAAAGATCCTTATCTAATTTGTCCTTGAATTAAATTGGGAATAAAATTGTAATTCTACATGTCATGATAACTTGTATTAGTTAACTAAGTTAATTTAACTTAGTTGGCTGAGTTAATTTGAGTTGAGGGTCTAACTAGAGTCATGTAGAGTTTCTCCTACATTATAGGAACCCTGGTTGAGTTTATTTTGAGTTGTAATTAATTAATTCAATCTAACTAAGTTAAAGCTAGTTAAACTAGTTCCAACTGATGGAGGAACTAGTGGGAGGTATAGTAGTGTGGTGCTTCCCGTAGTCGAGTGTGGCGATGCCTGAAGTGTAGTGTGGTGCTACTTGAAGTAAAGTGTGGTGCTACCTGAAGTACAGTGTGGTGCTTCCTGAAGTACATTGTGGTGCTTCCTGAAGTGAAATGTGGTGCTTCCTAAAGCGTAGTGTGGTGTTCCCAAAAGTGTAGTGTGGTGCTTCCTAAAGTGATCAACGAGTAAACTAAAGATTCACTCATAAATAACTCATTCATTTTAGATTAGAGAAAGACCTTGTTGAGATTAGATTCTAGGTACAATGTACTATCAATTGTATGATCACTTGAATTGTACAGATGGTGCATGCAGCCAAAGGAAGAGCCTAAAGTAATTGCACAATCGCATGGAGTAAAAATGTTACTAAATAGGAGCCTAATTCGTCATTGAACAACACAAGGAAGTAAGATATTAGAAGGCTATAATTTGGCTAACTATTGGCCAAAGGAAATTAGTCAGGCAAAGGATAGAAAATACTTGTGTAGGGTTGGGCTCAAGGTTGATCATAGCATATTGTATTCATCCAATACTTGTCTAGGAAGCAGTGAGATAGATAGAGATAGTGCAGACGTTGCTCATGTTTGAGACAAGCATTGTAATCTTCTAATATTTTCTGACTAATGCAATATACCCCCAGGAAATTATTGTGTAATTTGTTGATTGAATTATTTATCTTGTATTCTTTGTTATTTCTTTATCATTTAATTGTTTCCGCTGATGAGTAGAATAGATTCAAGTCAATTGTTTTAACATATTACAATTATTAATTTGAATCTACAACGAATTTCTACAATTTGTTGTAGGTTAGATTAGTTGAATGATTGATGTAAGTGGTTTTTTAGGTCACTTATACAATTAAAAGTATGATGCATCCTTAGAACAACTATGAAAATTCATATTCATCATTAAGCTACTTGGATTGGCTTACTAGTTCACAATTTTGAAATTTTTGGTTTTAGTAATAATTTTTTGTTGAATTTTAGCACATGTTAATGTGATTCTTTTTAGTTCATTCTACTAGGATTGAAGCATAAAAACACTAAAATTAATAATAGAATCTACCCCAAAGCATTTTCACTTTATTATCTTATTCATTTGGGTACCTAAATCGGCTTACTAGTTCATTATTATGAATTTTTTTTATTTTTAGTAGTAAATTTCTACTAAATTTTAGCACGTGGTCATGAAGATATTTTAGTTTATTACACTTGGATTGAAGCCTAAATATATTTAAACTAATAAAAAAAATTACCCCACAACATTTTCATTTGATTAGATTTGGAATTTAGTATGTCCACTTGAGAAACAGGTTTTCTACATGTTTCCAATAGCAATCCTATAGCAACAGAGAGTTTCCTGTCGCAATTTGTTTTCAAGCTCTTCCCTTGCCTATATTCATGCAAAATTCATGGTAGAAATAGGATTATGCATTAGAATAGCTCATCAATGCTCTGAGACCACTTTGGTTCAAACAAGGCTTGGTTAGGTCACTATTTAGCTTCTCCATTGCTTGTTTCTTGAATTTTGATTTCTACAACTAATTTAGATTTTCTTTCGTACATTTTACTTTAAGAAAAATATGAATTCTTTCCTAGAAGAGGAATATAGGGCTTTCCTTTCCTACAAAGTAGAATATATTTCCTTTACTGTCATTTCTTTTCTAGCAAGATGGATTAGATTTGGTTTGCTTTCATTAGCTTATGTGTTCTTTCATTTCTTGCAAAAATAATAGATTTCCTTTCTACCATTTAATTTCAAGAAAAAATACAAGAATTTTTCTTATTTATATTTACATGATGTAACGTAGGAATAAAAGCTTACTTATATATTTTCTCATTTAAAGTTGTTTCCTTTCCTTTTTTCTCCTACATAAAATGGATCCAAACTAGAAAGACGAAGGTGTTTGTTGCACATATAATGTTGCCCCCTCTTATGTTTGTATGAACTTTGGGTTGATAATTATATTTGGTAGCCTTGGGAGTTGCAACATTCTTGTTGCAATACCGGGGATCATCAATTTTTGGTGTTGTTGTCATGGAGGGGTCCAAAGAAATCACTCTCTTTTTCTTAGAATGGTTGATTCTTTCATTTTTGCATTCATATTTTCTGCAAAAACAAAAAAAGATGCATCAGGCATATTTCATTTCAAAAACTAAAATTTTTTGTTGCAATAGCATTGTCATTAAACATATTCTGTAAAAAAACCTTTCTATAGTACACTAACCCCCCGACCTCGCACTTGATCATGTGGTACAATAAGAACCATAACTCCATCCACTATTGCAAGTAGAAGAAAACGAGGTCGTTGAGAAGTTAGAAGGAGGCATGGATAAACTCCAATTTTTCAACTCATATCAACAAGATATGGACTACCCCTCCTCTTTCAATATAACATATAATGCATAATTTAAACCTTTGTATCCACCTATCACTTCACCTTGGTTTATCCCCACTCCATTGTCTTATCCTTCCAAATGGGGTGCTCCATATTTCGATCAATAGTCATGGCCTTTTCCTCCCCAACCTACCATTCCTCTTTTTCATCCATATCAACACCATCCTCCTCAATGGGTTGATCCATGTTTCCCTCAACATCTTCAATGTACTCAATTCCAATATCAATATCATCCACCACCACCACAACCACAACCTCAACGACAACCATCTCAAAGACCCACTATCAAAATTACATCCACAACCATTCTTGAACCTAGAAAATAAATTAACTCGGCTCTTATACAATGTGAGGTACATAATTTCCATATAACTCTCAATCTAAATGATATTCATTTTATATCATGAGTAGTAATATAAAAGAGAGATTATCTTGCTATCATTGAAGAACAACATCTAGAAGGACAAGATTTAGAAGAGACTAAAGAATCATGGATTACATTTGATGGAGAGTAGCCATTGGAGCCTGATATTAAAGAATTTATACTATGATTATCATTAGGTCCTATATGTATTGAAGATACTAATCAACAAAAAGTAGAATATTTGAATGTGATGGTAGAAGAGGATATAGGGAGTGAACCACATGGTGATGTGCTCAGTTAAATAAAACCTTGTTCCAATAGCTTCTACAACTTCTTCTTCACCTCACTTGTTTCTATAACGTATTTCCTATACAACCCATTGGTTGACAATGAGGAGTCCAGCAATAGATGGATCTCATTCTCCATTTCCATCTTGCTGTAACATCTTTGTGTTCTACCCTAACACTTGTAATGACAATTATGACTACAACACCAGCATGGAGAACTAAAAATAGATGAAAATATATTTATATATTTGAAAACTATTACATAGAACTAATTTATTAACATAACTAGGGAAGGGATATCCTTACAGATCCTTGGTTTGAGGGAAACTTGCTTGCTCATCTAGTTTGAAATGTTGTGATGACTTCATCTCCAAAGTGATTCACCAAACCATCTTCTATAAAATTACCCTTCCAAAACATTTTCCCCAAACTCTAAGTCTAACTCGGGGATTGTTAGTTCTAAGAGAGATTGTAGTGTATCTAGACTATGGTTGGGTGGAGAGTGGAAGTCCCTCCTTTAGTTTCCAACTACTCTAGTAAACTCATATAAGTAAAATGGTTTAAGCATAATTGATTTATGGATGTTGACTGTGCTATTATGTTTATTGGCTAATGTATGGTCATGTTCCATTCATGAAATAATTCTTAAATATTTGTATATTCTTGACATATCTTATCTATCCATGGTATTAATGAATTCTTGAACTCTTTGGTTACTTCCATATTAATGAATTGTGGGTTATATAATATGTTATTAAGCGGTGGTTTGAGAATTACTTAGGATGAACTTATTATCTTATAAGTACTTCAATATCTTATATGTCTATATGTTATGAGTTTAATTTATATTGTGTGCATGATCAAAGTTCTAAGTGTTTAAGAACATGTTGAATGCTAGAGTTCTGAGGCCCATTTTTATACTCATGATAGGAACGATATCCTATGAAAAATTTAATTTGGTTGACTTCATCATAGCATCCATGCCTCTCTCTTGGTTCTATATTTGGTGTAATTTGGATCTACTTGGGACCATTTATCTTATTTTGAAACGATGTGATATTTCTGGGAGTCTTTTCTTAGACCCTGTGGTCCACCTTCAGAAATTTGGTATTCTGGGTAGATTCCCTTGTTTGATGAAATTAGGTGATCCAGGGGATTGTCAGAGTAAAATTCACCTTGTGGAGGCTAGATAACCATGGATTCAGATTAATTATTCATAGAAATTCACATCCAGGTTGGATTTCCCCTTTGAGGTGTGGATTGTATCCTGCATCCAGTGATCTAGGGGTCAATGATGTCAACTCCACTACAAAATCCTGGATGGGAATTCGGTTGGATCCCCATCAAGGAAAAAATACATCCAAGATCCATGGATATAGATGTGGATAGAGTTTATTCCATAAGTGAATACATATATGGGAATGAAACTAGATTTCCTTGGAAATTGGTTGAATATAGTGTTCTTATTTCTGTGGGTAGAAATGAGTTCACACCTTGGTGGAGGTCTAGATTGGCACCAAGTGGAATGTCCCTCAAATAAATAGGTGGATCCATACATCTGGTGTTATGATAATGTAAAATTCTAATACAATGTCATAGAATAAAATCAACCACAAACTAGACTTAACATAAAAGTGCTTCCAAACGAGTGGAGGAGGAGAGAGTGGACTAAAGTGGAAGGTTAAGTGCCAGAACATTTTCCATCATCCATCGCCCACCGCCAAGAGGTTTTACATAGTCAAGCTATGTCTACGAGAATGTCGACAAATTTGGTCAACCCAACTATAGTTTCATCATGGAAACTTACCACAACTCGCCAACTTCAACTCAAACCTTCATGCTTGGTAAACATTGAAACACGAACCTCATGGGGTGATGGTTGATCTAACATGAGATGACCTATAGGCCCCATCTAAGTTTGAATTTAATCCAAAATTCATATAATGGGGAAAACCATACAAGCACATAGGGGGAAGACCCTAGGGGGCTTGTTCTTAAGATGATCTAGAAATGGTGTGACGATGTGGACCCATGTTGAATTTACGTCATAGTTCAATAAGGGCCACATGTAGGTGCGTTGTGAAAACCCAATGTTGATGTGGCATTAGCTTATTGGTTAAAGTTTAGAAGGTCATAAATTTTGATTTAGGACATGGATCGAGATATATTTTATATCATCAAAAATATCTTGACGAGATGGATGTGATGGTGGTATTAGAATTTAATTCCATAACCTTTGAAAAGGAAGGAGTTTTGTAACCCTGTCTTCATAATAGACCTTATAGGTTAGATTAATTAAGCAAGTAACACCTTTCATATACCTACAAAGTAGAATGGGGTGGAACATAGTGTTAAAAAATGGTATCATACCATGGGTTCAAATTTTTGGCTTGGAAGGTCAAAAGTATGCCATATGAAGTAAAGGTCCAACATTGGACTTTTAAGGACAGAGATGGAGACTCTGATATAGAGTGGTATTAGAACCTGAATTGAACACTTAGACTAGATGGGCCCTGAAAGAAAAAATTTGAAAATTTGATATAGAATGGTATTATCAGACCTTAGATTCAACACTAGACTTGAAAATGATCATGGACAAAACATAATACAATAGATTGATTATTGCATATGCTATTTTTCTTCAAATTTATAATTGATTTAGTTACTGAACTTAATTAATTATTGACATGTCTTCTTATTTACATACTAATGTGGGTTTTGGATTTGCGGACAACATCAGATCATCATTATTAGTGTTGGAAGGACAAGTTAAAACATTAATATGTTTATGCTTCATATACCTAATAGTTGTGTATGTCTGTGTGGTAGCACATAAGAAAATACAATTTGCAATAGGAAATAGAGAAAGGGGAAACAAGATGGTACAACACAATATGGACCAAGTCCATGATGATAAAAAGGAGGAAAGTTTTCCTAATATAATAGATACCCTCAAGATCTTGAAAGCGAAGTTGAAGAATTGTAAAGTATAGAAGAAAAGGCATTATAAAACAAGAAGAACAGGAAAAACTAAACATAGTGCTACTAAAAAACCTTTCCTCCATGCTAGGATAGTTGTTGTTGGGTTGTGTTATATTATTTCCAAGACTAGTGGGGGGCTCACAGGGGGGCAGAAGCCCAACTGTCAGGGGGTATGCAGGGGTCTTGAAGAGGAGATCTACATGAACCAACCTGAAGTATTTGCAGTGAAGGGTAAGAAATAACTAGTATGAAAGTTAAAAAAGTCTCTATATAGGTTAAAACAATCACAAAGGATGTGGTATCAGAAATATAATAGATTTATACGGAGACTTGGCCTCACCAGAAGCAAAGTAGATCACTGAGTGTATTTTAAATTAATTGGTGACCACGTTGTTTATATGGTCTTGTATGTGGATGATATGTTGCTAGTTGGAAATGACAAAGAAATTATCTAGGATTTGAAGACCCAATTTTCCTCCAAATTCAAGATGAAAGATCTTGGTGTTACAAACTATGTTTCGGGAATGGAAATTAAAAGAGATTGGGAAAAGAGTAAGCTCTGGTTAAACTAGAGGAAGTATTTCGAGACAATATTACATAGTTTTAATATGCAGGATAGTAAAGCAGTGAAGTTTCCTATTCCTGTAAGTGTAAAGTTATCTGTTGAATAGTGGCCCAAGACACAAGAAGAGGAAGAGGACATGTCTCGTGTTCCATATGCAAGTGAAGTTAGTAGCCTGATGTATGTGATGCTTTGTACTAGACCAGACACTGCACATGTAGTGGGAGTATTGAGTAGGTTTATGTCAAAACCAGGGAAGGAGCATTGGATAGCAGTGAAGCAAGTTTTCAGGTATTTGCGTGGCACTAGTGATTATGGTTTGTGCTACCAAGGAAGACCAGGATTGGAAAGAGTTTTGGATATACATGGCTTTGTTGATGCAGAATGGGCTGGAGATTTGGATCAGAGAAGATCTACAAGTGGGTATGTGTTTAACCTATTTGGATGTGCAGTCAGTTGGATGAGTAAGAAACAATCTGTAGTGGAACTATCAACTATAGAGGCATAATACATGGTAGCCACTGATGCAAGAAAGGAAGAAGTTTGGTTGCAGAGATTGTGCTCAAGTATGGGGTTAGTACAGGGAGCTATAGGGATAGGCTGTGACAACCAAAGTGAAATTTTCTTGTCAAATAACCCTTATTATCATTCAAATACAAAGTAAATTGATGTTTAGTTTCACTTTGTGAGGGATATGGTAGAAGAGAAAAAGGTGTTGCTCGTAAAGGTGGAAACTTTGAAGAATATTGCAAATGCATTGACAAAATCTGTGAGCTCTAAGAAGTTCTCTTGGTGTAGAGAAACAATGGGCGTTGCAAGGCTAGATAAATAACTAAGCTCTCCTTTGGGCCCCTGTGGAAAGAAAACAAAAAGTGGGATAATGTTGGGTTGTGTTATATTCTTTCCACGACTAGCAAGTGGGGTCACGAGGGTGGCAACAACCCCCCCTGTCAAGGGGTATGCAGGGGTCTCCCCTGCACCCTATATTACCTATGACTTTGTGCATGTATTTCGCACATGGTTTTGCGCATGATGGTTTTTGTTCCATGGTATTACGTAGATTCAATTAAGGGAACTACGGTTATGTTCTAATCCAGGGTTAATGGATTAGGGTTTATGGATGCTTTAGCATGTATATATATGTATTGTAACACTGAAAGGAACATAATGAAAAGTCAATATGGTAGTCTTGCCTTTGGGATTTAGAGGAAAATATCTGTGTATATTTGTTTTATGTGTTATGCTCTCACCTTTGTTTATTTTCTGTTATTAGAATTCCTATGCAGGTAATTTCTATATGGGGTTAAAACCTATAGTTGCAACATGCATCACATGCTAGAAATTTGCAAGGATATCAAACTAAAGAAAATGAGAGAGAAACCTTTTAAGGTTGGGTAGAAAAGAATGGAATTAACATGTTGGGGTTGCAGAGAAGAACACCTAATCTATTCATACCCTTGAAATAACGAAAGAAGAATATCTGATATAAATTTTTAACACATGAACAACAACCAAAAATGCAGAGGGACATGAGGAAACATCCCCACAAGAACTCTAAAATACTAAAAAGTTCTCTTCAGCTATTTTGAAACATTTTTTGCGGGATCTTGAATTTGTTGTATACCTTAATGAAGAATCCAATTAAAATTTTGTGCATGTCCTAAGTTTTCTTGTTGAAGTAAATATATAATTTTGGGTGCATTTTGAATCAATATTTTTTACAATTATTCACATGTCATTGGATACATTTTTTTGTTTCTTTGACTTTGATCATGGCCATGCATTGTGTTATCAGTTGTGTGTTGTTGTTTTTCCTTTTTTTTTTTTTTCTCATAATTCCCTTTGTGGTTTGGTCTTGGTTTGATTCATTGGGTGTGGGAGAGGAAAGAAGCACCTGGAGAATATCTTAATAAAATCCAACTTGAACTTCAAGAATATGACTTAATTTTTTGAATGTGATAAATGACATTAGAGGGATGATTAGGATAATGGATGAGCTAAGGAGCCTGGTTGGGTTCACATGAACCAACTGGAAAATAATGTCGTAATCATAAAAATGGCATAAGGAGGAAGTTACCTTAAGTAAAATTGTTCTTGGCTGATATATACTTTATGTTTTATGAATATGTGAAAATTGAGAAAATAAGAAAAGGGAAAAAGGATGCCATTTCATTACAAAGACTACTTGTTGAGAACAATCATACTATTTGGATAATTAATTTAAAATATTAATACTATGTGATTAAAAACCAATACTTTCCATGTTTTGGGTAAAAAAGTGAATCTATTTAATGGATTCCATGTCACATTGAATATCCATTGGGCGAGTGTGCAATAATTATGTCTTTCTATTAACTACCACTTGTAGTATACATCTAATATGCTTGGGTTTATGGGCCTGGTCGTGTAAATGAATGAAAACAATAGTGGCTCAAAGTTTACTCTAAAAATAACATCATATGAAAATATGGAATATGTGCATGTACAACACATGCTTGTCAAAATGAATATGCACAAGTTTGGGAGCATGGATGAAAACATGCTTGAATTGGATACATAATGAAAATTCCTTAATGATAATTTCTTCAAAACTTGCAAGAAACAAAAATAATAGAGTTATGACTAATATATGAGGATGAAATCATTTTAAGAATTGCTAAATATTGCAATAACATAGATGCTACAGTCGACTTGGACTCCTTCTAAAGGCTTCAACTAAAAATGTTGGAAATGGTAACCAAGTAAGTAAGGAAAGAAGTATGCCAAAGTAAAAAGGTAAAGGAATGGAACGAGGCAAGAATTCCTTTTTGTTCAATTAATATATTTTGGTTTCCAAATCAATGAATGATTTTCATGGATTACTAAGAAGGGGTATGGTTAAGGAAGGAATCCTTCACGACAAAAGGATTTCAATGACATTTGTATTGCATGCAAAACCAAAGTGGAAACTATTTACTCATGAATTTAATGATATGTAGATCCTAATTTTGGCTCTTAAGGTTGGTAAAATAAATGTTTTATTACATTATGAAATGCTTAAAATGAGTGTGTTGCACATGTACATTTAAATGATAATGTCATTTAAATTTAATTGAGTTTAGTAGGAGTGATATAATTATTAAGAGTGCAATAGTTTTTATATCGCTTTAGGATGTTGTGAATATTTGCAATGGAAAGAATGAGATTGTAGGTTTCAACCCCATACAAAAATTACCTGCATACGAATTCTAAAACACAGAAAATAAACAATGCGAGATCATAACACATAAAACAGATATACACAAATATTTTCCCCTGTATCCCAAAATCGGGACTATCAGTTTGATTTTTCATTATGTTCCTTTCAATGTTACAATACATATTTATACATGCCGAAGCATCCAATCCCATGGACCAAAAAAACCATCGCATCCAATACCATCGACCGAAAACCATCGCGTCCAAAAAACATGTGCGAAAATAATGCACAAAACCATAGGTGGGTCTGCCCAACCTAACATAGGGTCCAAAACCAAAGTTTTCCGGGACACTGCCCCGGACCCCGTAAAGTGGGGTTACGGGTACCCTTCAAACCCCCTGTTAACTATGTGGAAAGAATATAACACAACCCAACATTCTCCCACTTGTTGTTTTCTTTCCATAGGGGCCACAAGAGAGCTTAATAATTTTCTTAGCCCTGAAATGCCCATTGTCTCTCTACACCAAGAGAACTTCTCAGAGCTCACAAATTTTTTCAATGCATCTGCAGTATTCTTCAAAGTGTCCACCTTTACCAACAACACCTTTTTGTCTTCTATCATATCCCTCACAAAGTGATACTGAACATCAATGTGCTTTGTCTTTGAATGATATGCAAGGTTCTTTGCCAAGAAAATTGCACTTTGGCTGTCACAGTCTATCCTTATAGCTTCCTATACTAACCACATACTTGAACACAATCTCTGTAACCAAACTGCTTCCTTGCTTGCATGAGTGGCTACCATGTATTCTGCCTCTGTAGTTGATAGTGCCACTACAGATTGTTTCTTGCTCATCCAACTGACTGCACCTCCAAATAGGTTAAACACATACCCACATGTAGATCTTCTCTGATCCAGATCTCTAGCCCAGTCTGCATTAACAAAGCCACAAATATCCAACACTCTGTCCAATCCTGGTCTTCCTTGGTAGCACAGACCATAATCATTAGTGCCACGCAAATCCCTGAAAACCCACTTCACTTCTGTCCAATTCTCCTTTCCTGGTTTTGACATAAACTTGCTCAATACTCCCACTGCATGTGCAATGTCTGGTCTAGTACAGACCATTGCATACATTAGTCTACCGATTGCACTTGCATATGGAACACGGGACATGTCCTCTTCCTCTTCTTGTGTCTTAGGACATTGTTCAGCAGATAACCTCACACCTACAGGAATAGGGACCTTCACTGGTTTACTATCCTGCATATTAAACCTCTGCAGTCTTGTCTTGACATACTTCCTCTAGTTTAACTAGAGCTTCCTCTTTGCCCGATCTCTTTTAATTTCCATGCCCAAAATATAGTTTGCAGCACCAAGATCTTTCATGTCGAATTTGGAGGACAATTAGGTCTTCAAATCCTGGATAGTTTCTTTATCATTTCCAACCAGCAACATATCATCCACATACAAGACCAGATAAATAACATGGTCACCAATTAATTTAAAATACACACAGTGATGTGCTTTGCTTCTAGTGAAGCCATGTCCCCGTATAAATGTATCAAATTTCTGATACCACATCCTTGGTGACTGTTTTAACCCATACAAAAACTTCTTTAACTTGCATACCAGTTCTTTCTTAACCTTCGCTGCAAAGCCTTCAGGTTGCTTCATGCAGATTTCCTCTTCCAAATCCCTATGAAGAAATGCTATCTTCACATCCATCTTTTCTACCTCAAAATCAAAAGCAACAACAACAGATAAAAGTAATCTAATAGAAGTTACCTTGGCAATAGGAGAAAAAATATCACCAAAATCAATTCCCGGCACTTGGGAATAACCTTTTGCTACCAACCCAGCTTTGTATTTCTCCACTTTTCCTTCTGCATTTGTCTTCTTTTTGAACACTCATTTGCTACCAATGGGTTTCCTTCCAGCTGGCAACTCCACCAAATCCTAAGCCTCACTTTTGTGCAAAGATGCCATTTCATCAACCATGAACTCTTTCCAGAGTTTTCCATCCTTTGAATCTACTGCTTCCTTCATAGTTCTAGGATCATCGTCAATAATAGATAAAGAAAAATTTGAATAGAAAGCATATGGACTATACCTTTCAGGATGCCTTCTTTCTCATACTGATCTTCTCACAGCTGGAGTTTGTGGCTTTTCGTCTTCTGATTCCTCCTCTGCTGTAGACTCTAATTCTTCCTCCTTTAGCTCAAACTCTATCTTCTCAAGTTCCTTTCATTGGACTTCATGTTTAATAACATCTTTCACCTATCTGAACACCACATCTCGGCTGTACACAACCTTCTGTGTGACTAGGTTCCAAAGCTTATAACCCTTTAAACCATCCTTATACCCAATAAAGATGCACTTTTCAGATTTACTATCCAACTTGGTTCGTTTCTCCTTTGGAACATGTACATATGCATCACATCCAAATACCCTTAGATGTGAAAGAGATGGTTTCTTACCAGTCCATACCTCTTGTGGAGTCTTATCCTCCAACGCTAATGAAGGTGACTTATTGACCAGGTAACATGTAGTATCCACCACCTCTGCCTAGAATTCCTATCCTAACCGGGCACTATTGAGCATGCTTCTTGCCCTTTCCATCAACGTCTTATTCATTCTTTCGGCAAATCCATTTTGCTGAGGTGTATATGAAGTAGTCTTCTGTCGTGCTATGCCACACTTCTTACAGAATTCTTCAAATTCCTTACTACAAAACTCTCCACCGTTATCTGTCCTCAGCACCTTTATCTTCTTCTCTGTCTGGTTTTCCACCAGAGACTTAAATTCTTTAAACCTGTGAAAGACTTCAGATTTCTTCTTAAGGAAATATATCCATGTGTTCCTTGAGAAGTCATTTATAAATGATAGATAGTACATAGGCTTACCCAGTGATGGAACCTTCACAGGTCCAAACACATCACTGTACACAAGTTCTAATATCTATTTCTCCCTCTTACTACCAGAGTGGAAACTCACTTGATTCTGCTTCCCATATACACAATTTTCACAGAAATCAAAATCCAGAGAGCTATTACTCATACCTTCTACCATACCTTTACCATAAAGTATCTGAAGGCCATTTTCTCCAATATGTCCAAGCCTTTGATGCCACAACATGGTCTTCTCTCCAGAGACCACTAGATTTTCTGCTCCACTTTCAAGAACCACAGAACTATTGCACCCATCAATAAAAGTGCTACCTTGCAGATTGTACAAAGTTCCAATCTGAACTCCCCGCATCAATACCAGTGCTCCTTGAACCATCTTGCAGGTATCCTTCTCGAACACTGTTTTTACACCTACATCATCCAGCTTGCTAACAGAAATTAGATTTTTGGCTAATGCAGGAATATGTAGAACACCTGGAAGTGTTCTAACCCTTCCACCTTGCAACTTCAACTTTACTTTTCCACGACCAACGATTCTAGCCTTCCCCTCATCCCCCAAGAAGACATCACCACCATCATATTTCTCATACTCGCAGAACCACTCTCTATGGGGAGTGAAGTGAAAGGATGCACCTGAGTTAATCAACCATGCCTCATGATCTACATGTGTACTTGAAGAGGCCAAGTACACATCCCCACCTTCATCTGAGGTGGTTTTTTCTTCTGCAGAAGGAGCACCATCAGATCCCTTTCCTTTATCAGGAGCTTTAGATTTATAGTCCCTTTTGTAGTGCCCTTCCTTTCTGCATTTTCAGCACACCACCTTTATAGGTTTTCCTAGAGATTTAGATCTCCCTCTAGATTTAGCTCTCCCACTCGATGACTTATATTTGTTTCTGTTCTGGGGCCGTCCTTGTACAGACAAGGCATCACCATTTTGGCTCTCTGTATTTTTCTGTCTCATCTCCTCCATCAGCAAGCATGAGACTATTTCATCAAAATGAAAGGCAATTACATTGCTACCTATTGCAATAACCAGACTATCCCACGAATCTGGTAGAGAACACAACAAACTGATGCTCTTATCTTTGTCTAAAATTTTAATATCAACAGATGCTAACTGACTTACCATAGTATTGAATGCATTCAGATGCTCTGTCACCGAATCTCCATCTTTCATCCTCAGGTTATACAACCTTTTCCACAAGAACAATTTATTCACCACATACTTAGATTGGTACAAAGTCCCTAACTTGTCCCACAAAGCCTTCGCCATAGCTTCCCTTGATACATTCAGCAATACTGAATCTGAGACACACAATCATATTGTGCCTTTGGCCTTCTGATCCAACTTTTCCATTCTTCATTGGACACTTATGTTGGTTTAGTACCTGGATCTACTGCGATCCACTAGTCTTTATCCACCAACAGATCGTCCATCTTGAGTTTCCACAACTCAAAACTCTGACCATTAAATTTCTCGATCTCTATCTTTCCACTGCTCGCCATCTTCTTTCACCACTAGAATCGATATTGCAGATCTCCCACTGAACATGGTCTTCCACAGGCCCAAGCAAAACCCCTCAACAATAAAGGCGTCCCCTTGAAGCCAAAACACCTCTGATACCAAATGTAGGTTTTAACCCTGTACAGAAATTACCTGCATACGAATTCTAAAACACAGAAAATAAAAAATTCGAGATCATAACACATAAAAGACATATACACAGAGATTTTCCCCTAGATCCCAAAACTGAGACTACCAGCTTGATTTTTCATTATGTTCCTTTCAATGTTACAATAAATATTTATACATGCCAAAGCATCCAATACCATGGACCGAAAAAACCATCGCGTCCAATACCATGGACCAAAAACCATCGCATCCAAAAAACATGTGCGAAAATCATGCACAAAACCATTGGTGGGTCCGCCCAACCTAACATAGGGTCCAAAACCAAAATTTTCTGGGGTGCTACCCCGGACCCCATAGAGTGGGGTTACGGGTTCCCTTCAAACCCCCTGTTAACTACATGGAAAGAATATAACACAACCCAATAGAGATAATGAGTATTCTCAATTGTTTGGCTAATTAAAAGATAAAATTGTAGGTTCAGTGTTGGAATGGAGTGTGAGATAGAAGCCACCATGACAAAACAACACCAACTAAAAAGCATCCCAACAACACGACTACAAGTCTCATGGTTATGAAATCTACCTTCTAAATGAAGAAAAGTTGGGAAATTAAAATTTTTGGTTGGAAATGTTTTAGTATATCTCATGGAAAACTAAATTTTGTGACACATGTGAAATGGTGGAGTGGTAATCTCAAGAGGGAGATTTTTGGGATGGAATTATAACCTTGTGGTACTTTTTTCACCTTATGGGAGAATTTCATAACCAATACCTTAAGTATAAAACTCCATGGGTAGTGCAATGGATCGCGTCAAATTGTCACTTGGCCAAAATATCCCTTGCACATTCCATTAGAGCATGTCATAATGGCACTCAGTTGTAGAATTATAACGATGACCCCATGTAGGAAAAATACAGGATAGGTAGACTACCAATAATATGGATTTCCTTGGCCCAGATGGGTAAGTAGCTAATGGTGGCCCATGCAAGCAAACATTTGGATAGATAGACTATCTAGAATTGGATTTTCTTGGTTTTGTAAAGGTGACTTGTTTATGGAAGAAGAAATATGACCCATGCTGATTACAATGTGGGCATGAGGGGTCTTACAGTAAACACATGGCTTGGATTATTACCTATGTAGCCAAAGGAATACAAGAGTAATCGTAAATATAATTATATGTTTGAATAATTATTCTTTGAAGTTCTGTTTTAATAAGATTTAAAAATTTTATTATTAATCATGTAAGATTTGGATGCCTTCAATATAGGTGAACTATTGAACTATCCGACAAATATATATGATGTTGATTATAAGTAATATTAGGGAAATATCAAAGTGGTGTAACGAAAGCTTAGTGGAGATGAAGAACTTAGGGACTAGGCCACTGTGGTGACACTTGAACCCTATGATATTCATTGATCAACATGATGTGTGTTGTAATGAGTTTGTTATGTTATTAGAGCAATCCAAAGGGACACCTTGGCTATGAGACTACATTAAGACTCTTCTTGCATGAGGAAGACTTGCTAAGGAATGGATAGCCCAAGGGATTGGGGAGGTAGAGAAGGGGATGCCTGAAAATGGAAGGTATGTGACTGAAAGGATGAAGAAACCTAAGTAAATTAGTTTTCAGCAAGTCATGTGCATATTCATTGGGATAAAAAATCCATTGGGTGTTTCGCAAGAAGCAATGAGTTGAATTTATTCCCTAAACAAGACTTGAGGAAAATGAATGACATGACTTCACATGACAATTTGGGGCATGTGAAGACGTCATTGAGATAAATAGTTGTGGCTATAAATCTCAGGTATTATTTTTGTTCTTGTTTATAAAAAACCAAGGATAGTGTTCCTTTTCGTGGGTCAGGTTCATAACATCCCTAACTCTTGTAATGATAATTGTGACCATGACAGCTATGTAAAGAACCGCAAATAACTCAAGCTCTAATTAAACATATGGAAATTATTATTTTTAAAACTAATTAATAAGAAAACTCTAGAAGGGACATACTTGTAGTCAAGAGAAACCATTGTTTGGAAAGTCTAATGCGATGTGATTGGGGTTAAACATGTTGGTAGAGGCACTAAAATCCATTACAAGATTAGACTAGAGCGATGGAAAGGTAGGCAGTGGCCATGCCCCCTTTTTTCCTCATAAATCAAAGAGACAGTGACATCCAATGCTCCAAGAAAATGCATGAGGGAGTTAAGGGTGTTCTCTCTCAGTTATATGAAGGGATGTGGATGAAATCCTACATATACACACAATAGTAGTAAAATTTGAAGGTTTTTTCAGTGCAGTTCATTCAATTTTTATGTTCCCTTGTTGGATGAGAAGATATATGTTGAACACTTCATTATTTAAATCTTTCAGTGTAATTGGATTGATTCTCTACTTTTGAACTTCAAGGCTCTGTGACCTTCAGTGAGTGCCATGTGTCTTTAGGTCTTAACTACCTTGACTATGGTTGAGGCCACTAAAATCCTCATGTGAGCCTATATTGCTTGTGTGCATTTAGGTGATTAAATTAAACCATTGGGTGATTATAGTTAGGATTAGGAACCACCTAGTACTTGCAAGTGCTTTCTAACTTGCTGATAAACCACCTTCACAATGGAATCAATCACTAGGTTAAAAATCATTGGGTACTTATAATTAGTCTAATGAATCACTTTATACTTGTTAAGTGCTTACTAACTGGCTAAGGAACCACCTTCATAGTGGAATCAATGCTTGGGTTAAAAACCACTAGGTGCTTGTAGTCAGATGTATAAACCACTTAGTGTTTTCTAAGTTCTTGCTAAATAGATGATGAACCACCTTCATAGTGAAATAAATCGTTGGATTAGAAACCACTAGGTGATTGTATTTATTCTAAGATCCACTTAGCGCATACTAATTGGTTGACAAATGACCTTCATAGTGGAATCAATCCCTTGAAACTAAACATTACACTTCCCTATACAATTTGGGTGAAGTGGTTGTATTTGAAATCCACAGAGTAAGTGAGTCACTCTAGTGCTTACTGCCACAGAGTAGTTGATGTATTTTCTATATAATGGAATACATCTCCTAAATGATTGAATAAAGCATTTCGTGTGAAATTACCCTAGAAAAAGTGTTTATTCAGGCTCTAGATCAGGCTCAAGGGTGGCATTGACATTGGTGTTAACAAACCTGGTTAAGAAAGGAGAAACAACCTAGACCAATTATCTTCACACAACCCCTTCTATTTGGAATGGTCATTATTGGTGGGTTTTAAGGCTACATTAGCATAGGGCATTTTGCTCTTACAAAGATAATGTCGACAAAAGACTAGCCTAAACTGAACTACACCTAAAGTTATCCTAAAATAATACTCAAGTATAGATCAAATTATTCTGAAACTCATAATGTATAAGGAATTCTAATTTATATATTCTATTTATAGATTAGAATTATAATTTATGGAATAATAACTACTCTTATATAGTTAAAGTACTTTAAAACAATTTATAATGTTATCGTACAATAAATGATATGAGCTAGAATATAAATGAAACTAGTTGAGGAGAAAGAAAACGATCTTTTGAAAAGATAAGAAACTATCCTTAAAGTAGAATAAAGTATTACTCCTAATAAAATAAGACAAGAAAAATATTGATTTCATTCCATAATGAAATTAGAGACAGAACAACAAACTGTAATAATTCAAGAGGCTCATCGTGGAGGCTAAACACAGTGTAACTCTATTTTCCTTTAAGTATTTATTTCATATTAAGAAAATAAAAAAATACAACTATATTTCTTATTTTCTAATCTATTCTTGGCCAAGACTCTTTTCCTTTTTGTTTTATATGGAAGAGGAACATAAATCCATGATAACTTATAAAATAGTTCTCGTACTTTCATCAACAATTGATGAATCAAACCAACCAAAAGTTGACTCAGTATTAAGATAAAAGAAGAGTTATCATTCACTAAAATAAAAATTGCATCAGATGCATATAAAATACTAATATTAGATCAAATTTATCATAATCCAAATAATTTAAAATCAAGAATCAAAATACCCCCTCTATAATTAAAATTACTAAAGAATAACAATTGACCTTTTTAAAGTAGAAGTACAAATATGAATAAGTATAAAAGAATCAACATAGTAATGAAGTTAAAACAATTGTTTACTTGATAATCAAATCACAAAGAAAAAAACATAATATTTCGTTAACCACAAGAAATAAAGAAATGAAATCAAGACTATGGAAACATATTGAAATAATAAGTAGATGGAATCAAACCACATAAAACACTGGCTATTAAAATTAAGTTCACAGTGAAAGATAATAGCACCACTTTGTTTAGAAAGTATTGGTACCCTTTCACCCTCCTGGGGAACCTTTACTCTCTTCAAAATGAGTTTATATAATCAATGTTTTTCCTAAATAATAAACACGCTATAATTATAAAATTGTCTTTGACAAAAAATAGTAAATCACATATTTCAACCTGGCCATTGAACAGAAAATATAAAATCAACTAAAAAATTGAGGCTAACACTTCCAAAGATTGAAGGCATGATGATAAATGTAACACCCTCCTCCCACATCTACCAAAGCAACCAGCCAGTCGGGTTAAACATGTGATGAGAGGCCACTAAGATATCATTCGACCTTCTAATTCACATTAAGGAAGTGGAACCGATGGAAACACACCTTATTGACATCCAACATCAATAACAGAACCCTCAGAAGAGAAGTCATCCACTCAGACAACCTATCCCTCGGTGCCACTATTGTTTTAGTTCCTGGACCATAGTCGCTCTCATGCTATGGGCAAGGGAGTGACCAACAACCTAAATTCTCTTTCATACGCCTGCGTGCCAGTGTCTCTGGACCAAAATTGTAAGTGTTATTCTAGCATCCTAGGATTAAATTCACTTTTTCAATCTCAGAGCCTAGGACACGACCCAGAATTGATCCATCTCTTCAAATCGGTAAAGTAACATGGAAATGAAAGTACTAAAGCAAATACTTGTTCAAGACTTTGACTGGATCCCTACTAGCCATGACATGCATTTCATCAAACACATCATCGACATGTAACCTATAGCTGTAAACAACATAATTATGTGTAGGGATGTCATGCTTATATGAGAATCACTATGAACAATTTTTCCCTCATGCCATTTACTTCATTATCACTTATTAGGTCATAGATACAATATCCATTCAAATACAAGTAAAATCATGCTAAGAGCAAAACATAGCTACTGCCATAAAATGTGCATATAATTAGCATAGTAGGAACAAAAATACAATAAACATATCAACCATCAAATCCATAAATACATTAGTACCTTTACACATGAAAATCAAGGGAATGGATTTCTCATTAATGAATGCAATGAACCAACCAGAGATGGGACTACCACATTATACCTGACCATACAATGGCTAAGGAAAATCCCTCTTCAGCCATTCATCCTTGTGCCATATTCTAAGCATGAATGTGGGATCTCATAAAACACCTCAATAAAAACTCATCGAGGGCTTCCATAGGCCATCCTCCTAAACCCATCAAACAGTGATTACACCTCATCATCAGACATAAAAAAACTATCATCATATATGTCTCTATCCAAGTCTTCCAGGGCTCTAGAGCGTTTGTTGAACCAAGGCTCCAGGACAATTAACTCAACCCCCCAAGGGCCCTATAGTGTTTCTCTAACCAAGGATCTAGGGCTAGTAACTCAACCTAATCTAATATACGACTCCAAATTGTTTACCCAACCAAGGCTCCATGACTAGTAACTCAACCTAAGCTAAGGAAACATGACAACCAACCAAAAGCACGAAATGAAAGTAAACCCACAATCACCCTGGCTATCTAGGAAATGGAAATTCTAGGAAATCGACTGTTGATCTAGGCAATCCTCCATGCTAGTGAAAGATCACAACCAACAAACAACATGCATATTCCATTCATGCCAAAACTAGTGAATAAATCATACATGCATCTCGGTACCTGCAAGAAAATTTGACGTAGTTACTGATGTCGATGCCTTCTTGTGCTTTCTTGCTCTTCCTTCTCCTTCTTGCTCCAAAAGTCCAAGTATTCCACGTCCTCCAAGAGTTCTCCAAGAAGTATTTAAGTATCCAGGAGTATGGGAGAGAGAGAATAATGAGAGAGAGCTCTAACACTGAACTGACAAAATGTTACCAACTGATCCTCAGAAGCATTTTTATGGATGAGGCCTCTATTTTATTCATTTTATGTTATTTTCCTTAATTTTCCTCGTCACATGAAACCTATGACCTTTCACCTCATGACCCACTGATTTGTAGAAGTCACAGAACAAATGTTGTGGTGTTTGAACAAACCTTTGGAGAAAATGGAAATTATTCGCTGTGTGTTTTCCAGCTGCCTGACAAATAGTGGACTATAGTGTGGCCCCTGCACTCTGTCCTGCTGGAGCTTCTCGCCTCAGAGGAATTTTTCCCCCTACTATGATATAGTTCACAAATACAGGACTTATGCCTGAGTTCCTATATTCTACTAAAATAAAGAAATCCTCAGTTGAAGCAGAAGCGAAGATATAAACAACTCGGATGCTGACCATCTATGAGTTGCATGTTAGCTTCATGGATCACACATTTTAGCCTTTGATATAACTCCCAAGGCATCTCATCAACCCTCATCGTGATCTCCTTAAATCGAACTATTTTCTGCGAGTCAGACTTAGGCTTACTAAAATATTTGTTTAAAGTACCCTTAGTCTCTACTAGCATTGCCACGAGATGATTAGAACAATACTTAATATACCATGTCAAGGTGCGATCCTATAGGGTGGTGACCAATTATGCCTAGTTTATATTTTCATCAGTAATTTGCTACGCTATCCACACAACATTTTCAACAAACCAAAACTGATCTATGTCCTCACTCCCTATACCTTTAAAAATTGGAAACTTGTTACAGATCCATTTGGGCACATCACTCCCAACATTCAGATCATTACTATTATAGTTCATCAACCCCTAATCCAGTTGCTACATGCCCTAGATAGGTCATCACTTTGAATGCCTCCTTCCGTGAAAGATTCCTTGCCTGAAACCCTCTAGAAATGCCTCCTTGAGGGACTAGCACAGCCTTGGTTAGTGGTAAATGCGCTTCAGTGTAGGTAGGCCCATGTAAGGGTTCATTTTAGTGCACTTAGGCACACTTTGACCTGCATTGGGTGAGATTGAGCAAATTCTTCCTAGGGTTCTTGGAATATTCTTATCTTCTGTAGCATTCTAGAATATTCCCACACTTATCATCTCCTATGAGCTCGAAATTGGATAGGGAATGAGTTAAGTAACCTCCTATCCTCTCATCCGTTCCTCCATGGAAACTAACTCAAGTTTGGAAGGCCATTCAATACCCTCATTTATGACCAAACTTCCTCCATTTTCCTATAGATTGAGCACTCATCTAAGTGATCAGGGGCTGGACTTTGAGAATTTGTAAGGAGATACTATTGGTGTGAGGTTTTAGATTTTAAGCAAGTATTGTTATGCTGTTAGAGTGTTGTGCTATTAATGTGATTTTGGTTGGAACCAAAGCTAGAGGAGTGACACTGGATCAGACTTCCTGGTTGTAAATCTTCCTTCTACTTAATAAAGTTGTTTACACCTTTTCCCATATTCTTGTCTTTATGTATGATGATTATATGTGTAAATGATTTTGATTCCATTTGCTTATAGTAGATAGATCTCTTGCTTTGATTGGTTTTTGTCCTCTATTTATGATTGCAGGTACTTGTCGAGCGGATTAAGTTCGAGAAGGAGCGATGGGAGCCATACAAAGGAGACAACGAGAAAGTAAAAGATAACAAGTAGGTACCTTGTCTTATTTATCTTCTATAGAAAAAGGTTAAGCGCTTTAAATCTGTTGTTCTAGGTGTTTCTGCCCACCTAGGGAAATTGTGTTTATCTTTAGATGCAAAATTCCACATAACAAATTGGTGACTCCACTAGGGAATGATCATCATTCTAGGTAGTTTACCTTCATCCTAGTACACCCTAGTAGACATTACTTTCTTCCATTGATCTTGTTTCAGCCTTTTTGAAGAGTTTTTTGGCAAAAATTATGCTTGAAAGCCCCTAGGATGGCCTCTCTGGCACCAGTGTAGGCTTGGTCAGGGCAAAGAGCATTACAGAGCACCCTTGGCTTGAGGACAGAGCTCTGAAGCTCATTGTCTCCCATTCAAGGCTGCGCTGATCCTCCTTAGGTCATAAAAATCTCACCTTTGTCTTGATTTTTCCCAAATTTCCTTCTGTTTTTTGCTTGATGAAAAATCAATGATGCTTGTGTCCCTAAAATCAATTTGTGTTTCCTTTGCTAGACCTACTTTGGCCTTGATTGTTTAGTGTTTCTTAAATGATTTCTTTATCATTATCAATTCAGTGTCAAAGTTAGTTTATAGTCGATTAATCTTTGTTCAAAAGAAAGTGTCGTAAAAGTCTTCATTTCTTTCAAAAAGGAACTATCGTAAAGTCTTCATTCTTGCAAAAAGATTGATTGATTGTATGTGCATTTGTTTCATTTTTTTCATCTCAACATTAAGGGAATTGAAAATGAAAACTTGCATTTTACATATCGTAGTTTGTGAATGCTTGATCAGAATAGCTAGGGAAATTGCATTAGGTGTGCTCTTTGCTCTTTGTCAAAGATTTGATTTTTCTATCCCTTACTAGCTACATTTTTCATTGTTAATTGAATGAAAGAATGTTTCTCATGTTAGTTTCATTCTAGGAATTGCAAACATACATCACTTGGTGAACCTTGAAAGGCAAATTCTTAAGAAGATCAAATTAAAAGTTATCTCAATTAACCTAATGGAGCATTGTAACTTAACGCATAACATTTAGAGGTCTAGGCTAGAGACGTGTTCCGGCGTCGTAAAACATAGAAACTGTCGTTAATTGTCTGCAATACATTCTGAGTGTGATACCTCATTCCATGTACGTAAGTATATAGTATCTCGTCCACATACCTTTGGGTATATAGGGCATTGTTAGTGTACATAAAGTATAAAGGAATGCTCTTACTGTGTGGTTTCACATTGCACAATGCTAACACGGATTGGGCCTCCACGTACTTTCGAGTATATACGGGAGGACTACATTAGGTTGATATCCATCCTCAAGTAACCGAGTCATCCACCTTGTACACTGTGATACACCTAACACAACATTCGGGGAGATTGCCTGCTCACACTTCTCGGTTCGTTGGGAGGTATTTTGCAGTTCACAGTTGCTTGGTAATCCTTTTGCCTATATTATCCCTCTTTTTTTTATGTTATTTTGATTAAAATCAATTAATTGATTATGGATAACATCCTCCATGCTCACTCCTTAGTTTATCTTAGGTTGAGACATATGGCAACAACTCCGGAGTCCACCGATCAAGGAATTCCTTTTGATGGGAATCCTAGTCCTTTTCCAACTTTTAGAAACATTGGTGCTCCTTATATGGCTACATTGCCCTTCCAAGATTTACCATTGGCTTTCCAGTATGGGTTTTTTCAACCTCCAGTTGATCCTAAAGTTCACCCTTTGCCTTCTTCCTCCCCTTCTTCCTCTTCGCCTGGTGAAAGTATTGACACTAGTAACTAGGTGGCTAAGAAGAAGAAGAAAGCTAGTTAGAAGAAGAAGAAGAAAATTCAGGAAGGGGGAAACTAAGAAACAAATACTTTGAATGCAAATTTTGATGAGAAACAATCTGATAAGCCTCAAAAAGTTCGATATCCTTGCAAACTTTGTACAGGAGACCATCTTCTTCAAAAAAAATTTGCTATTCCTCAGATCTGAGAAGAATGGTCTTCTCGTTCACATCATCCTATGTCATCAACTTCTGGAGATCATGCTAGTGACACACCATCAACTAGTAGTGGTAAAGTTCAGGAAAGAAGGGTAAATTTAAGTTTCCCTATAGGTTATGTGAATGGAAGCACCCCATTCACCTTTGTCCCTATCTGGATGAAGCCAAAAAATTGTTGGATAACTGTCCTGCTTCTCTGCAACAACTTCCATCTAGTTAGAGGGGACTCTCTGTTAATCCTTCTCTAGTTGATAAAGTGACTGACCCAAATCAACTGTCAGTCAAACCCACTCTCTCTAAATGTGAATCCCATGAATCAAAAATCCCACGAGTCTATACTTGACCAATCACAGGTTGAGGAAATAGTTGACCCGATTTCACCTTCAATTATTCGTATCTTTCCCAAAGAGAGTGAATATGATACCACTAAGGTACTTTTCATTTCTTCAGATTCCAATGAGATTGGGGGAAATCCTCCTATTCCATCAAGACAGAAGGAAAATCCTCTCGCTCTTGTAACTCAAGGGGTTAATTCTCCCATTCTTACGGTACCCCCTCCAAGTATTCTGGTCACTTCCTTTGATTGGAATCAACTGGCAAGATGTCCTCTTCCTTCATATGTGCCTTTCTAGATCATAGTACAAGTTTGTAATATGGTTGTACCTAACACTATTATAGATTAAGGTGCATCAGTGAGTATCCTTTCCTCCACTGCTTGGCAAGCGCTCGGTTCATCGCCACTTGTGCCTGTTACCTAGAATTTGTTGACTTTTAACAGAGGAACCAGTCAACCATTAGGGATCCTTCCTCAGTTGCCTATTACTTTGGGAGGAAAAATTGTTTATCTCAATGTGATGGTAGTCCCAGGCCATTTAGATTACAATTTACTTCTTGGGTGTGACTATGTTTATGACATGGGAGCTATTGTTTCAACACTCTTTCGAGTGATGTGTTTCCCGCATGAAGGAAGAATTGTCAACATTGACCAAATTTCATTTCCCGGTCCAAATATGGCTTCTAGTCAACCATCCTCCCTAAATGGTCCTTTTGTCCCAATGGTATCTTCCCCACCATGGGTCAATTATGTGGCAATCCATTCCATGCCTACCTCAACTGATGATCATTTCCGTGATGTTGTACATTATGTATTGGGGGCATTGGAACTAGATCTCTCTAATGGATTCCTTGCTACATATCCCTTCCAGAGCATTGTTCTCCCATCTGATGAGAACCTCTTGGAAGTCATGACCTCTTATGGGTCATGAAACAAGGAATATGAGGATAGTTCTTTTACTATTTCAACCTCATTAAATAACGAAACAAAGGGTATGAGCATAGTTCCTTGTCTTGTGTCAAGCTCATTAAAAAATGAAACAAGGAATATGAGTATAGTTCCTTGTCTTGTGTCAAGTTTGTTAAGAAAGGAAACAAGTAATATGAGGATAGTTATTTTACTGTGTCAACCTCATTAAAAAATGAAACAAGTCAATGAGGATAATTGCTTGTCTTATGTCAGCCTCGTTAAAAAAATGAAATAAGGAATATGAGGATAGTTCCTAGTCTTGTGTCAACCTCGTTAAAAAATGAAACAAGGAATATAAGTCTATGAGGATAGTCCCTAGTCTTGTGTCAACCACATTAAAAAATGAAATAAGAAATATAAGGATAGTTGCTTGTATTGTGTCAACCTCGTTAAAAAATCAAACAAGGAATATGAGGATAGTTCCTTGTCTTGCGTAATCCTAGTTAAAAAATGAAATAAGGAATATGAGGATAGTTCCTTGTCTTGTGTCAACCTCGTTAAAAAAAGAAAGAAGGAATATGAGGATAGTTCTTTTATTGTGTCAACCTCATTAAAAAAATGAAATAGGTCCTAGAGCATAGTTCCTTGTCTTATGTCAAGTTCGTTAAAAAATTAAACATGAAATTCGAGCATAGTTCCTTGTCTTGTGTCAAGCTCGTTAAAAAATGAAACAAAGAATCTGAGCATAGTTCATTGTCTTGTGTCAAGCTCGTTAAAAAATGAAACAATGAATCAAAGCATAGTTCCTTGTCTTGTGTCAAGCTCGTTAAAAAATGAAACAAGGAATCTGAGCAGAGTTCCTTGTCTTGTGTCAAGCTCATTAAAAAATAAAACAAGGTCCCCTAGAGAAAAGTTCCAATTTGAGTCTTTGATTAGATCTTGTAAAATCCCAGTCGAGTCTTTCACTTGATCTTGTAAATAGACCATCATTCCATCCACTTGATAGCCAGGAGTAGTCTACTTAGGTGAATGTAATGAAGCTTGGGGGGCATGCACCTAGAATCGAGTCATCATGCTGGGGGCATGTAAACTGAATCCAAGCATATTTTTTCATTTCAAGCTTGTGTAAACATGAAACTGAATCCAAGCATAGTTCCCTATGGTTCAAGCTTGTGTAAAAATGAACCCATCTCCAATTTAACCATTGTGATTAGCATTCTATTAGCCTCTTTTGTCAGACGAGCCTTGGTTTTTCTCCTTCCATTGTTGTTATCTATGTGGTTGATCATACGCTTTCACTTGGTTGTTTTACTCTTTTTGAGGAATAGTTGCAATGAGTGGTCTTATTAGCCAGCCCCTTCACATAAATCAACATGTTTTGAGAAGTTCCAACATCACCATAATGAGTTGTTGTCCTAGACACCACTAGTTCCCCTAAGTGGAGTCCTCTTTAAGCTCTTTTCAGACTCTTGAAATATGAAAAGATTGCTGAGCGCTTGTCCTTTTCAGCTCTTAAACGGATTTGAAATGACATCTACTCAGTATAAGTTTAACCCTTTTCTAGACTGATATGTTATTTATGAAAAGGGAATACATTGATTGAACATGGTCAATAGGTTCTCTCTTGTATTGTTTTACGCTTTTTCGGACTTCAGAGACAAATCTATGAGAAAGAACTTGTGGAGTTTTCTTTTTGTCCCTTTTCAAGCTCTCTAAACATAAAAAAGACCGAGCTATCATTGTTATTAAACTTGTTAAAACATCAAATAGCGACAAACTTGTCCGTCATGACAAGACCGAGTTTCACCTTTGCTAGACTCATTAAAACATCACATAGCGATGGATTCACCCAAAGGGTGGAATTATACAACAAGCATTTGTTATCCTCCTCAAGATTGATAAAAAATAAAGAGGTACTAGTCGGCAATGACTGGGGAAAATGGGAAAAAGGGTAAAGCACTTTATGGAAGCAGGTCGCTCTTGAACATGACACTTTCACTTCATCAATGTGACTACATGGGTTGGGTTATCTGTTTGATGGTCATCATACATTGGTCTATCATACCCATGTGGGCTTCACTAGGGGAGAAATACCATAGCACATGGGTTCACATTGGGAGATCTTTATTGAGTAGAAAATGACATAATATATTGGGGGATATATAAGGGGTAAAGGGTTTTTATATTGGAAGGTATCTAAAATTAAGCTGAAAGTTAATGAAAAATTATAAAGGGGTATAAAAAATGTTAATGAAAAAATTGATACCTACAATATCTAGAGAAAGCAGGGGTTATTTAAATTGGGAAGGTGTATTTGGTTTGTATTGGTAGGGGGTTAAATAATGCAAAATTTAGAGGTATTTTCCAATATGTAGTCAAATTAGGGGTATTGTTTAGTATGCCATGAATGCACGTGACATGCCACAGGTTCATTGAGTGAGGCTCCCATGATCATACCATCCATTACTTTGGTTTTGGGTCAATGCTTCCAATTCATTTAGTGTCACCGACATGTTCAAGTGAAGTCATTCAGTTAAATTCATACTTTTCAATACTCATAAACCTTCATTTTCATGGTTGCCATTCCTTGTGTTGTTACTCACATTATGTCTCCAAAAATCATTACACTCCTTTCGTGTCATTGATGTGGGATACATCAAGGCCCTCTGTGACGAGTCGTTTCTTGTCGACATCAACACATTATCCAAGAGGTTGACTTAGAAACACCCTTCTAGTACCTTGAGGCTTGCATACATCAATGACAAGTTTCTCACTTCCGGTGATAGGTTGACATCACTGGCCTTTGACCGAAAGAGTTTGTATGGTGTTAGACATCAAGACATCTATTAACACCATGCAAAATGTGTTGCAGTACCTTGAGGATCATTATCATTATCAGTGATTTCTCTCATGTCTATTAACAGCTTACATCATTGGCTGTTAATCAGAGGGCGTCTTCCCATGTTCAACTTCAGATCACATATTCACATGGTTAGACACATACTTGAGTGAATGATTGAACGAGATAGAAGACCCCAAATCTAGTTTCATCCATCCAGGCTGTGATTTTAGGAGAGTACTAAATCATTTGTACAATGGCTTTACACAGATGGTCATCCTATCATGGGTCTATATCTGTACATGACTATTTAGGTACATGTAATGAAAAGTTTGTATGCTGAGCATGGGTATGCCTTCCCTCAGCAATTCATGAAAAATACAAAATATCATGATATTATGTATTGTAATTGATGCAGGTCACCATCCACTTCGGAACCTCCTCATCACATCATAAAGCATATCACTCGACATTATCATTTTCGACTTCATGCTTTAGGGGGTAGCTGTTATAGATCCATTTGGGAACATCATTCCCAACATTCAGATCAATACTATTAGGGCTCATCAAACCCTAATCCAGTTGCTACATGCCCTAGACAAGTCATCACTTTGAATGCCTCATTCCTTGAAATTTTCTTGGCCTAAAGCCCTCCAAAAATGCCTCCTTGAGGGACCAGTGTAGCCTGGCTCAGGGGTAAATGCACTTCAGTGCATGTAGGCCCATGTAAGGGTGCATTTCAGTGCACTTAGGCCCACTTAGACCTACACTGGGCGAGATTGAGAAAATTCTTCATAGGGTTCTGGGAATATTCTTATCTTCTGGAGCATTCTAAAAGATTCACACACTTATCATCTCCTACGAGATCAAAATTGGACAGGGAATGAGTTAAGTAACCTCATATCTTCTCATCCCTTCCTCCATGGAAACTAACTCTATGCTTTGAAGGCTATTCAATACCCTCATTTATGACCAAAGCTCCTCCATTTTCCTATAAATTAAGCACTCATCTAAGTGATCAGGGGCTGGACTTTGAGAATTTGTAAGGAGATAATGTTGATGTGAGCTTTGAGATTGTAAACAAGTATTGTTATTCTGCCGGAGTGTTGTGCTATTGCTGTGATTTTGGTTGGAACCCAAGATGGAGGAGTGACATTGGATCAGACATCATGGTTGTAACTCTTCCTTCTACTTAATAAAGTTGTTTACAACTTTTCCCATATTCTTGTCTTTATGTATGATGATTATTTTTGTAAATGATTTCAATTCCATTTACTTATAGTAGATAGATCTCTTGCTTTGATTGGTTTTTGTCCTTTGTTTATGATTGTAGGTACTTGTCAAGCGGATTAAGTTCGAGAAGGAGCAATGAGAGCCATACAAAGGAGACAAAGGGAAATAAAATTATAACAAGTAGGTCCCTTGTTTTATTTATCTTCTATAGAAAATGGTTACGCACTTTAAATCTATTGTTCTAGGTGTAGCTACCCACCTAGGGAAATTGTGTTTATCCATAGATGCAAAATTCCACAGAACACAACTTCATTGTGTTCAACATGTTGAACGATGGTGGTGGTGGTGGAGGTGTGGGTGAAGGTGTATGTGGTGGAGGTGGAGGTGGATTGGATGGATGATGTTTCTGTGGAAAACCCTATCTTATTAGCTGAACAAAACTCTGTGGTGAGGCCTGTATCACTCTCTCATTGCCATTCAAAGGAGGTCCAATCAATGGGCTATATGTAGGGCCTAATCTCTCTCGATCTTTGAATATTTTTCCACTTCGCGTAGCTCCGAACATCAAGGCAGTCGAATAACCCATTTTTCACACAATAACATCCTAATCCAAGTATTCAAAGAGTTAGAGCAACAAAATACCATCAAAGCATAGAGATCTATAACCATAAACAATATCGGATCATATGTACATTAACCATACAAATGCATACATAAATACAAGATTCAGAAATATACAAGTATATGGAGGAAAACTCATATAGCTTTATTGATAGAAGTAGTAGAAGAGAGGATTACAACCCAGCTCTCTGATCCAGCGCCATCCTCCCAGCATGAAAGCCCTCTTCACCTCATGAAAAGCTAGATCACCCAACAATATAATGCTTCACAGAGAAGCCAATAGCACTTCCTTACAAAATACAAAATTCCAGCCTCTGGATCTCTAGGATGAGGGATCCATATATAGATATTTGCAAGGGGGTGAGTCAGCTTCTTGAATTTTTATTAGTGCCATTTCACTGGTAGTTCTTGGTTCCACTTGGAGACTTCATGATCTCTTACTCATCCTTGGGTGAATTCAGAGAGGCAAGTGACATATGAGCAGTTTCTAGAAGATTCTTTGAGTTTCCACCTAGCAAAATGCCTCTGCCATTTGTTTGCTCTCACTCATCGCACCCTACAGAAGGGATTTTCAGTATGCATCGCACCCTTTGTGTGTAGCAGGTGAGATGCATCGCACCCTTTGTGTGTAGTAGTTTGTATGGTCTAGATTTGACTAGTTCTAAGCGGTTTTTCAGGGAGAACTTCTAGGAAATGATGTAATCAGTTGACCTTGATCCTTTACGGTATGAAACATCACTTTTAGGGGTCTATAAGCCCTTGGTTTATGGACATATGTGATTAGGGTTGCAGTGCCCAAATATGTCTATAACATTTGCCCCATAAAGCATGAGGTCGTTAATCTTCTGATGTCAGGTGAAATGATTTATTATGAGGATCCGAGGTTTTTCGAACTGGAAGGTGACCTATAATAAGATACAATACAATACATTATCTTCATAATATTTTCATGATCTAGCTAAGGTGGGCATCCGCATGCTTAGCTTTATAAATTCATTTTCATGTACATAGGATAGACAATCGTCTGTGTGGTAGATTGATGATTCTGGTAGAGCCATCATCCTTTAGCTTGGATGATTATCTGTGCAACTATGGAGTACATTTGATGTCTTTATTTTCTTGAATATATCACAGCCTAGATGGATGAAACTAGATCCGAGGTCTTCAAACTCATTCAATCTTCGCTCGAAGTACAAGTTGATCCATGTGAAAATATGTTCTGATGTCAAACATGGAAAGACATCGCATGATTACCAGCCAATGACGAAAGCTGTTAACAGGCACGAGATGAATCACCAATAATGATAATGACACTCAAGGTACTTCAGTACAATTCATGTGGTGTGAATACATGAGTCGATGTCGAACACCATGCAAAATCTTTCGATCAAAGGCTATTGATGTAAACCTATCATCGAAAGTGAGAAACTTGCCATTGAGGCATGCAAGCTTCAAAGTACTGAAAGGGTTGTTCCTAAGTCAAGTTCTTGGATAATGAGTTGATGTCGACAAGAAGTGACCCATCGTAGGAGGGCCTTGACGAATCCCACATCTACGACATGAAACGGAACAAATGATTTTGTGGAGGTGAAAACGATCTGATGATACAAGGTTCAGGGTGGCGGTCATGAAAGAATGGAGCATGAAGGTATTGCAGTGGATGAGACGTTAGCTGGGTTGGTGAATTCTTTGAGTGACTTCTCTTGAACATATCAGTGACACTGAAATGGATTGGTAGCGTTAACCCCAAAAATGGATGGTACGAAGGACCAATGGTGATATGGCCGGTGAACGGAATAACCCAACCCGACTCTATCATGGTGATGGAGTGAAAGTGTCATGTTCAAGAGCGGCTTGCTACCAATGAAATTCTTCAAGTTTTCTTCCCTTTTTTCCCCAGTCATTGTCGACTAGTACCTCTTTATTTTTTTCAAGCTTGAGGAGGATAACATATGCTTGTTCTATAATTTTCCCTTTGGGCAAACCTGTCGCTATGTTTCAGCAAGCCTAGCGACAGTCAAAACTCGCTCTTGTCCGTATGGACAGGTTTGTTGCTATTGTTTTAACAAGTTTAATGACAAAGATAACTCAGTCCTTTTTAGTTTTAAAGAGTCCAAAAAGAGATGGAAAGGAAACTTCAGTAGTCCTTTTTCGTAGTATAATCTCTTAAGTCTGAAAAAGTATAAAATAATATGAAAGGGATGACTTTTTCGATCACTTTAGCAAGATGAAAAAGACAAGTGATTGATATTTTTGTGTAATGATCCCTCAGGTCCAAAAATATTAAAATCTAGAGGAGGGATGGCACTTCCAATCACTTTAATGAGCTGGAGAGGCCAATTGCTCGGCAATATTTTTATATTTTACGATTCTAAAAAGAGCTTAAAAGAGACTTGTTTTTGAGGAACGAGTGATATTTTCAGGCAGCAACTGGTTCTAGGTAAGTTTGGAACTTTTCAATCACGGCAGTGTAAGGAAGGTGGCTAACAGACTCACTCGTCACAACTGTTCCTCAAAAGGGTAAACAATCAAGTGGAGGCGTATGATCGGCTAAAAGAGTGGAGGTGACAGTAAGAACATGACCAAGGCTCAAATGTTGATAGCAATGCGATCACAAAGGTTATTTACCGATGGTGGGTTCATTTTTTAATGAGCTTGAACTCTGGGGGAACATATGCTCATCCTTAGGTTTATTTTTTAACGAGCATGAACTTCGCGTAAACCTACTCGTGCCAGTCGTCTAATAAGGATATCTCTCATTAGTAGGTTCATTTTTTAGAGGGCTTGCTCCATGAAAAACTTTGCTCCAAAGCCTCTTGTATGCAAGCTAGGAATGACCAAATACTATTCTAAGGGTTAATGAACTACTGAGGTTAGGTGGGATAGTTTCATAGGAACATCTCCTTTACTTTGCCATTGTTGTCGGTTCTGGAAAATGTGAATGGTTGACAAGACCAATCACCTAACTTAAGCAGTTGAAATTATTAAAAACTACGAGGTTAGAGTTACGTTGGTCACTTTCCACTTGCATAAAAAAGGTTTGCATGCCCCTAGGTATAAAGAAAAGTAGAGTTTCCAGGTTACCATATGGAAGTCCTTGCATTAAAGCAAGCTTTTTTCGTCCGTGTAGCAGCGAAAACACTTCCTTGGCTTTGTCCATCGAAATAGACAAAGGTGAATGGTCTGAGATTCCAATCACATAACCTTCAATGAGGAAATCCTATTCCAGACTGATCCCATTTTCCTAAACAGATGGGTGTGTTAGATTGGTCATATATCCTACGAGGAAACATATCTTATATCTGGGGTTTTCCTGTCGTAGCAGGCCAGGGCGCGTGCCCCCTGGGTTTCATCACATTCACCGAATCACTCGTGACCATTAGGTGGATAGACTGGAGGTTGATAAGACATTCCTTGTGCAAAAAGACCATTTAGGGATGGTATTTGACTAGTAGCCGTGTTCGAACCGAGGAATGAAAGCTGGTCAACAAATTGGACCATTCTGCCTTCATATGGGAAACACATCACCAGAAAGAGTGAGGAAACAATAACTCCCATGTTATAAATGTAGTCAAGCCCAAGGAGTAGATTGTAATCTAGTGGCCCTTGGACTACCATCATGTTAAGATGAACACTTTTCCTTCTCAAAGTTATAGGCAAATTTGGAAGGATCCCTAACGGTTGACTGGTTCCGTTATTGAAGCCTGATAGATTTCGAATCTCAGGCAGAAGTGATGGCGAACCAAGCGCTTTCCAAGCAGTTGAGGAAAGGATACTCACAGAAGCCCCTTCATCTATGATAGTACCAGCCATGATCATTCTATAAGCTTGTACTATGATCTGGAATGGCACATTAGATGGTAGGCGGGGTCTCGCTAGTAGATTCCAATAAAAGGAAATGACTAGATTGCTTGGAGGAGGGACCGAATAAATGGCTGGATGAATCTCTTGAACTAAGGATCTTCCTTCTTGCTGTAAAGGAACAGGTAGATTGCCCCGCTGTTCATCAGATTCCGTGTCAACAAAAAGAATTTGAATGGTGTCATTCTCATTCTCTTTGGAGACTGTATCATCTGAAGGAGAACCTTCTGAAGGCAAGACTGGGTTGACTGCCATCTCAAACTGTTGACTTTGGTCCAGTGTGGACTCAAAGGGTTTATCTTCAATGATAGGTGTTTCGACCGAAAACAGAGGTGTGTCAGTTGGATTTTCACCTAGCGATGGACTTGGCAAGAGTTTCTTATATCCAAGTGGAAGTCGCTGTGGTGAAGCAAGACAATTATCCAAGACTTTTTTATCTTCGTCCAGGAAGGTACAATGGTGGAGGGCATGATCGCCTTCACACAACCTACAAGGAAATTTAGATCTTCCTTTTTTCCCATTGACTTCATTTTCACTAGCTGATGGTATACTCTCAACATGAGCGTTAGAGGTTCAAGACACCGGATTGTGCAAGCAGGGAGACTAGTCTCTCAAGATCCACCGGATGTAAGGACAATCTCGATGATAGTGGTCTCCTTTGCAAATGACACATGGAGATTTAGCTTTGGATGGTGCAATGTGTAAATTTTCGCCAGATGATGCATGGTTTCCCCCTTTTGCCATTGGCTTCTTCTTCTTATTCTCCTTCTGTTTCTTCTTCTTCCTCTCAGTTACTTGGTTTTTAGTGTTACTAGTTTCACCAAGTGAAGAGGAAGGAGAGGGAGAAATAAACGAAGTGGACGGTTGAGGAGCAACTTCAGTATCATCTGGTTGGTGATTTCATTGCTGAGGAATTACGGTGTTTTGAACGATAGACGTTGAGAATAGCCATACTGGCAGGTCAATTGTCAATACTAGAAGGGACAATGTAGCCATATACGGGGCACCAATATCTCCATAGGAAGAGAAAGGACTAGGATTCCCCCCAAGGGGAAATCCTTGATTGGTGGACTCCATTTTCTCAACCTAAGATCAATGAGGGAACAATGATGTTATTCCAAATAAAATAAATTTTATGATGCTTTGACACAACTTTCTTTTTCAATTTTTAAGAGTCGAGAAAAAGCTAAAGATGACTCTAGTCGCCTTTGATTTTTAACGAGCCTGAAGTGACAAGTGCTCAGATGGACCTTTTCTTTTAAGGAGTCTAAAAAGGAACGAAAGTCACTACTCAGGAAGTCTAGACAAAGGGATTACCAAACTAATTGCAAAACTGCAATATACTTTATGTACGGTAGTCAATCTTCCTGAATGCTGTGTTCAGTGCATTGCGATCGATAGGGCGGCAGACACGACCTCCTAAGGATAAAGGATATCAGCGTATCATGGTCTCCTAATATATACTCGATGGTACATGGGAGCACAAGTCCGTACTAGCACTTGTTGTATCAAAGAGGAGGAATCACCCAACCTACGATGAAAATGATAGTTACCAAGCTTTACGATGCTAGAATATGTCTCTAGCCTAGACTTCTAGATGTTTTGTGTTAGGTTCCAATGCATTTTTATGTTCATTGACGTTTATTTTATAGTTGATATTTCTTAAGTAGTTTTTCTTCCAAGGTTCACTGCGTGATGTAGATATGCAATTCCTAAATATGCAATCTAATATGATAAACAATCGTTTATTTTCTTTTAGCAATGAAAAACCTAGCTACTAAGGAAAGAAGAGTAAAATTCTTTCAACAAAGAGCAGAGAGCACACACTAAATGCATTTTTCCTAAATCAATTTCCGCATGTAGTCTAAATGCAAATGCACATGCATGTATTTTTTTTTTTTCAGTTTCCTTAATGTGAGAATGACAAGAAGAAAACTAAGTACAGATTTGAACTACTTTTCTTCAAAGCGACACTTTAGCAATTTCTTTTCAAAAGCGAAGGGAAGACTAAGACGACACTTTCACTTTCGAATGGAAAACTGTTTTTGACACTTCAAAGAATTGACAATTCAAATAAAATACAATAGTAAAAGTATAATCAACTATCTAAAAGAGGAAGACTTTACGACACTCGTTTTCTTGACTGAAAATGATAGTTGCGACACTTTCAAATCAAAAGACAACAGTTCGATTAAGTTACTATTTGCAAAGGACGATTGTAAATGATGAAAAATACATAAAAAAACATTCACAATTCCTTATCAATGGAGGCTGAATAATGTAAATGAAGAAGGTTTCAACAATGATATATTGATCATAGACAAAAAAACTACTGAATAGAGCTGAAAACAATGAAGAAAAAACCAAAATCTGGAGGTAGAAACAGTCTCACTCAATCATCGCACCTATCCTTAAGGGAAACATGGATGCATCTCACCTGTAGCACACAGGAGGTGCGATGCATCTAGACTGCTAATGAGAGATAGTGCAATGGTCCAGGGACGAGACTGAGCTTGGTTTTCACTCACAGTTTGCAGCTAAGTTCAAGGATTTAGGCTAAGCTTATGATAGGCAGTAAACACAAATTATAGGGGCTGATCTAATGAGGTTATTGAGCTACCACCAGGGCTCTTAGGATGTTTGCAAGTCAGATGTTTAGTTCATAAACCAACCCAGAGATTGATTGAAGCAGCGTTGATCTACTTTACAGTTGCATAGCAAAAGCAGTTCGAAGGCTAGCTGGCTTAGCTTCAGGCTCCGTCTATAGTTTATAAAGCAAACACCAGTAACAAACAAACAAAATATTCGCTCCCCAGCGGAGTAGCCATTTTGTTTCCTGGAAAACTAGTGTCCATTCAGAGCTACTAGTCCCACTAAGACGGGTAGCTATCTTAGAGACAAACAATTCAAAGTAACTTGTATTTTCTTTTATGAGAGATAGATGAGAGAGAAGCAGAGAGCACCAACCTCAGTCTTTCGCTTGGCTCCTTTCTTGTTTCCTCTCTCCCTTGATAGAACTTCGCCACTCCTTTCTCACTTGTCCCACTTCAAAGAACACTTATAGAGTCAAAGCAGCAGAATACCATCAAAGCATAGAGATCTATAACCATAAACAATATAGGATCAGATGTACATTAACCATACAAATGCATACATAAATACAAGATTCAGAAATATACAAGTATATGGAGGAAAACTCAAATAGCTTTATTGATAGAAGTAGTAGAAGAGAGGATTACAACCCAACTGTTTCATCCAGCGCCATCCTCCCAACATGAAAGCCCTCTTCACCTCATGAAAAGCTAGATCACCCAAAAATACAATTCTTCACAAGGAAACCAACAACACTTCCTTACAAAATACAAAATTCAAGCCTCTAGATCTCTAGGATTAGGGATCCATATATAGATATTTGTAGGGGGTGAGTCAGCTTCTGGGATTTTGATTAGTGTCACTTCACTGGTAGTTCTTGGTTCCACTTGGAGATTTCACGATCTCTTACTCATCCCTGGGCAAGTTCAGAGAGGCAAGTGTCATATGAGCAGTTTATAGAAGATTCTTTGAGTTTCCACCTAGCAAACTGCCTCTGCCATTTGTTTGCTCTCGCTCATCACACCCTATAGAAGGTTTTTTCAGTATGCATCGCACCCTTTGTGTGTAGCAGGTGAGATGCATCACACCCTTAGCATGGAGCAGTCTGTATGGTCCTGTTTTGACTAGTTCTGAGTAGTTTTTCAAGGAGAACTTCTGGGAAATGATGTAATCAGTTGACCTTGATCCTTTACGGTATGAAACAAAATTTTTAGGGGTTTAGAAGCCCTTGGTTTATGGACATATGTGATTGGGTTTGCAGTGCCCCACTATGTCTATAACACCAACGTAGCGTAGGTTGCAGTCTAACCTTAGGCAGTATGGGGGGATGCTGGAACCAAGTTTCTACATCCAGAGATGAGTGTGATGCCTTTTATCACCTGAAATATGTCTTCGTACATATCGATAAGCCCCTAGGGATTGGTACTATAACTCTACTAAAATAACCTTCAGACCTTCGTGAAGGTGCACGATCAGTCTTTGTGGACCCTTAAGAGTCTGTTTATCCACTTACACGCATCAGAGAAGTACTCTAGACTAGGGCTCATGTAGATAAGCTTGTGTTATTAGTAAACATTAGATAATTCAGCAAAGTCTTCTTGTAATTACATAAACATGCTTGCATACATCATCTAACAGTTATTCAATAGAATCGTGCATCATTAGATCAATATTCCATAAACATATTATTCATCAACAAAATAAATCATAAATAGAAATAAACAAAAATACACAATATTGATCCAAAAAGGGTGCGATGCATACTCTTTATTGAGTCTTAGTTCATAATATAGACTCAAGACTTCCCTGCGCGCTCAATTACAGGGGTCTGTGCACTCAGCTACGAACTCTACCTAGGCCTCTGTGCACTCAACTGTAGATCCATTCTCCCCTATTTGACCTGCTTCTCTATGCTAAGGCCTTCAAGGCTTCATTCCTTATCCATTTTGACATTAGATCTCTCCCTTAGACACTCTAAGACACACCTACTTATAGATTTGTACATACAATCCCATGGTCTATGAACCATGGGTGGATCTCAAAACTAACTCAATTTTTACATAAACAAGAGGCTAAAACCCCTTTGACTCCTAACTATATATGCCCTCTGCATCAAAAAATCATAGGGAATTTACATCATTTACAACAATTACATAAAAACTTGGGTTTTTAACCCCAAAGCTGACCCAGGGGTCCCCATCGCAACAACGACATCTTATCTGCCATCTCCCATGTAGCTTCATCAGGCCCAAAGTGCTTCAATTGTACTTTAACTTTCTCTATTTGTTGGTTCTGGAGCATGATCACCTTTTTTTGCAATATACACTGAGGCTTCGGTTGGAATTCTCCATCTTGTTCCACCTACAATATAGACTAGTCAATTACATGATCAACATCTTTGACATACTTCTTAAGAAATGAGACATGGAAAACATCGTGGAATTTCATTGCTGGAGTCAGTGCAAGTTGATATGCTACTGGTCCAATCTACTCAATGATACTGAAGGGTCCACAAAATTGTGGTGCCATCTTGGCACATGAGCCAATCCACAAGGATCTCTTCTTTGGTTTGATGAGGAGGGACAGCTGTTCCTCAACCTGAAACTCCTCGAACAACCTGTTCGTATCTGCATAAATCTTCTACCTTTCTTGTGTTTCCTTTAGATTCTTCTTGATCACCAGCACATTTGGTTCCATTTCTGAAAACATATCTCATCCAATCAATACCCTGCTATCCATATCACTCCAACTAGTGGGAGTGTCACAATTTTTCCCATACAATGGCTCAAAAGGGCTCATCCTTAGTGACTCCTGATAACTGGTGTTGTATGGAAACTCAACCAAAGGGAGATAATCTTCCCATTTTTGCTGTTGATGCATCACATACATCCTCAACATGTCCTCTAATATCCTGTTGACCCTCTCTATTTGCCCATCCGTTTGTGGATGCTAATTTGTGTTGAAGGCCAACTCTATGCCCAAACCTACAAATAACTCCTTCCAAAACTTGGAAGTCAACTTTGCATCCCCGTATGACACAACCTTCTTAGGAACACCATGTAGTCTAACCACATCTCAGATGAATACCTATGCCACATCACTAGCTAAAAATGTAGACTCTACCGGAACAAAGTGTGAAACATTTGCTAACCATTCCATAATGACCATGATGGAATCATGCCACTTCACTGTCTTCAGCAACCCTATGATGAAATCCATGGAAATGAACTCACATTTCTAGTCACGAATAGTGATTGGTTGTAGTAGTCCACCTAGATATTTAAACTCTACCTGCACCAGCGAAAAATAAAAAAATATCACCACAAACTCTGCTATATCCCTTTTCAAATGCCACCAATATTAATATCTCTTTACTGTTGTGAATGCCTTCTGGTAACTTGGGTGACCTAATTATATTTTTTCATGAAACTCCCTCAAGATAACCTTCTTAAGACCACTTTCATCTGGCACATATATCTTTTCTCAGAACCTAACCAATCCATATTCCCTAGGACAATAATCCAAGCCCTGTGCACCTACACTTGTACCTGTACCTGTGCCATAATCTATACCTGTATTACTACCTACACCTGTACCTGTGCCATCACCTATACCTATACCTGTACTTATACTATCACATGTACATGTACTCTGCTGCAACTTGTGCACAATCTCCATATATTTGACATCCTGTTGCCCTGCCCACAAGATCATGTCCTATAAAGTTTTCCCATAAGAGCTCATAGTTACTAAGTGAGTCACCTATACTCGCCTTCTGAGAGCATCTACCTCTCAGTTCTCCTTGCCTTTGATGTACCCGATCTTGAAGTCAAACTCATTAATCGTGGCTAACCATCTAGCTTGCTTGATGTTTAGATTTGGTTGGTTAAACAAATACCTCAACCCAATGTGATCACTCATAAGCACAAACCACCTACCAAGAAGATAATGTCTCCACATCTTCAATGCATGTAATCGCTGCCAACTCGAGATCATACATGGGATAGTTTTGCTCGTGTTCGTTTAGTTTTTGGGACTCATAACAGACCACCTATCCATCCTGCATAAGGACTCTACCAAGCCCTCTTTTGCAAGCATATGTACATACTACAAATTATTTGTGCATATATGTAATCTGTAGCACTGGTGCATGTCTCAACAACTGCTTAAGTTGCTCAAAGCTAGCCTCGCACTCCTCAGTCCATTCGAACTTCTTACCTTTCCTCTACAATGATGTGATAAGATAAGAAATATGTGAGAAGTTCCTAATGAATCTCCTATAATAACCTAGCAGACCCATGGAATATATCACCTCATTCACACTCTTAGGAGCTACCCACTCCATGATGGCCCTTCTCTTCTCTGGATCTACTACAATGCCTTCCTTGGATACAACATGTCCCAAATAGTACACCTCCTTCTGAAAGAAACTACATTTGCTGATCTTAGCATAGAACTGATTCTCTCTCAAAAACATCAACATTGTTGCTAAGTTCTCATCATGTTCTTCCTCATTTTTAGAATATACTGGTATATCATCAATGAACACAATAAAAACTTATCCAAATATGGATGCTACACACTATTCATCAAACACATGAACGTAGCTAGAGGATTAGTTAATTTAAATGGAACAACAAAAAAATCATAATTCCCATACCTTGTCCTGAAGGTAGTCTTGTAGATCTCCTCCTCTTTGATGCACACCTGATGTTATCTGGATCTCAAGTCAATCTTTGAGAACATTGTTACTCCCTTCACCTGATCGAACAAGTCATCAATCCTCTACAAAGGGTATCTATTCTTGATATTCACTTTGTTCAACTTCCTGTAGTCAATGCATAATCTAACAATACCATCTTCCTACCTCACAAACAAGTTCAGTGTGCCCTAAGGTGATACACTTGACCTAATGCAACCCTTGTCCAACATTTCCTTTAGCTACAATCTAACTCAACCAGTTTAGGTGTGCTCATCCTGTAAGGTGCTTTCAATGCTGGAGCTACCCCTGGCACTAACTCAATAGAAAAGTCTACCTCCCTATGAGGTGACAAATCTATAATGTCCTTTGGAAATACATCCCCGAATTACTATAAAACCAGGTACTTTCTCAACACATCTCCATCCTCAACCTCCTTACCCTTATCACTAGAAATATGTGTTGCAAATAGATTACGACCTTTCCCATCACTATGCTTTGCTTGCATAGTTGTCACCATCCTAACTGATGTGGCTTTCTTCTTACCTTGGAAGACACTTGGATCCCCATTTTCATGAACACACTCAATAGATTTCTCATAGCAGTCAACCTTGGTTCTATGTAAATATAAGAAATCCATTCCCAATAACATACTATATGAACCCAACAGTAATATATTGAAATATGTTGTGGTAGGCATACCATTCAAATCAAATACACAAGATCTTACCCAATGATAAACTCACTTCTTCATACCTATAGCCAACTGCACTAAACAAGACTCTACATGCAATTCCTTACTAAAACCACACTTATCCACCAAGTCAGGACTAACATAACTATAATTAGGTCCAGGGTCAATCAATATATACATAACTTGATTACAGAGCTTACCACCCATCTCAATGATAAATGCCTTATTCTCTACTTGTTTGTTATCCAAGGATGCATAGATACATGGAATACTATGAACAATGTATCCAACATTCTGTGCCTCCTGTGCACTATATATCTAAGGTCTACCATTCTAATGCTGCAGACAATCTCTCCTAAGGTGATCTTTACGGCAAGTCTAGTAATTCATAGACTCCTTACTCCACTCCTGAGGCTGATGTCCCTGTCTGCTATCTGATGCATTAAAATTCTTAGGTGGTGAAACATTCTCCTTGTTTTCTATACTCCATGGCCTTGCTCACTTTTTCTCCCATTTTCCTTTGTTCTTTACATTAGCTCTCTTGTTTGTTTTAGTCTCAGTTTTGCACTTCGATTGTTCATAGCAATGATTTAGCATTCGAATGGCCTCATCCAATGATCTAGACTCATCGAACTCAATCTGGTCTTTGAATGCAACTAGTAATCCACTACTCAATTTCTCAATACTAGCCTTCTCCTACTTTAGGTAAGGAACATATCTCAATGGTTCCAAGAACTTACTGGTGTACTCATCATCTATCATGGAACCCATCTTTAGTTCATAGATTTTTTTTTTCCCTATCATTGAAGTATCTCTCTGATAGATACTTCTTCTTGATTAGCCACTCAAATTAACTCCAAGATAGATCTTCCTCATTTATATCTCTGAAATTCTTCACATCTTCCCACCAGATCTCTGCTTTACCTTTAATACTAAAATTAGCCATTCTAGATTTCATGTTCTCTGAGTAGTCATGCAACCTAAAGAATTTCTTCATACCAATCAACCATGCTCTGCATCCTGTGATCTCTTTATCTATCCATCAAAATTAGGTGGCTTCGCTTTCTTAAATTCATCTAGAAAATACCCCCTATCACTCCTCCTGTAAGGATGATACCGGTCATGATCATAGTGCCTATCTAAATCAGAACTAGAATCATACATGTGTCTATCCCTTCTCCTCTCCAAAATGTCCAACAATCTACCATCTCTAGTTGTATCATCTTTATTGGATCGATGACCACCATGTGATCTACTACCATATGCCCCATTAGTTTTATCTTTTTGCTCATGACTAATCTGTAGTGGTCCTTTTCGTTGAAAATCCGACAAGCTCTAAAGTATTACTGCATTTACCTCTACTAACTTTCCCTGTGACTATATGATTTTGCCATTATTTGCCTTACAACTCCTTATCTCTTCCTTTAAACTTCTCAATGTAACTGCCAAGTCAGAGGAGTTCTCAACACCATACTTCTCTTCAGATTCTTAGAGAGAGTCTTTATAGTCAAACATCTTGCTAGCCATCTCATATTTCTTCCTGCAAGGAATAATATGTTAAATAAACCACATCACAATAAACCAATGTACCTTAGTATATCTCGGGGAGGATATTTGTTTGCAAGATTACCAATCAACGTGATACATGTATAACATAATCATAACATCATATAAACATATAACAATAAATGTATCAACACATAAACATCACTCTAACTAGGATCCAATCATCAATGCAAGGCCATATCAACAATGCATGCTATGACCTCATGCATGACACAACCATTACTCCAGTATACACATTGCCACATGCAACCAACAGTATGCATAAGAAATTCCAAACCAACTACAAATACACATAATCATATGTAGTCAAACATAACTGATCAGTTCTTGTAATCAACCTACAAGATTGATTCATGTAATGAAAATATTCCAAAAATGTAACCTAACATACAAGGATGTAAGTAGGTACCATGAAATCCACATGTACATGACATATAATCCATACATACTCAGTCACATACTCATTTCCAATACATTTCATGAAATGAATAAAAAAATCTCCACGATAATCATACTACAACCCTAATTTGACACCATTTCGAATAACTATATACGTGTAAGAGACACACATGCAATTCACATGCATGCATGACCAACACATAGACCATCCAGTTTGAGGAGTGAACCATGCTCTGATACCACTCTATAATTCCCTCCTCCCACATCTACCCAAACAACTGGTCAACCGAGGTAAACATGAGACAAGATGCCACTATGATATGATTCGACCTCCTAATCACATTATGGAAGTGGAACCGACAGAAACACACCTTACAGAGATGCAACATCATCAACAAAACCCTCAGAAGATAACCTAGCCACTCACACAACTTGTCCCTGGGTCCCACTATTGTTTTAGGTCTCTTGGGCCATATTCGCTCTCATGCTATGGGCAAGGGAGCGACCAACAACCTAAAGTTTCTCTCACGGGGCTGCCTACCAGTGAATCTGGACCAAAATTGTAAGTGTTGTGCTAGTGACCCCAAGATTTAAGCCACCTTTTCAGGCTCATAGCCTAGGACACTTCCCATAAATGATCCATCCCTTCAAATCAGTAAAGTAACGTGGAAATGAAAGTACAAAAGAAAATACTTGTTCAAGACCTTGATTGGATCCCTATTAGCCATGACGAGAATTTCATCAAACACATCATCAACATGTACCCTACAGGTGTAAACAACAAAATTAAGTGTAGGGATATCATACTTATCCGAGAATCGCTATGAACCATTGTTCCCTCATTCCATTTGCTACATTACCACTTATTAGGTCATAGATACAATATCCATTCAAATACAAGTAAAGACATGCTGAGAGCCAAACATAACTACTTCCATAAAATGTGCATATAACCAACATAATATGAATAAAAATATAGTAAACATATTAGCCATCAAATCCATAAATACATCAGTAGCTTTACACATGAAAATCAAGGGAATGGATTTCTCATTAATGCAATGAACCAACAAGTGATGGGACTAGCACATTCCACCCGACCATAGAATTGCTGAGCCAAATATGTCTTCAGTCATTCACCCTCATGCTATATTTCAAGAATGAATGTGGGATCTCATTAAACACCTCAATAAAAACTCATCCAGGGATTCTAGAGGCCATCCACCTTGACCCATTAAACAATGATTCCACCTCACGTCGGACATGGCAAAACCATCATTAGATCAGTCTTTGTCCAAGCATTTTAGTGCTCCAGGGAGATGGCCCAACCAAGGCTTCGGGACTAGTAACTCAACAGACAACTTTTACCAGGTTCCAAAGCATTTGTCGAACCAAGGCTCCAAGACTTGTAACTCAACCCCCCAAGGGTTCCAGCAAGTTTGTCTAAGCAAGGCTCTATTAGCATTACGATACAGGTGTTGTCCTTGATGGCAACTCACTCAGAGGTATGATACAGGTGGCAACTTAATCAGGTGACAGATCATAGTCAAGGGAGAGGTGTATGCAGGTTAACCTTAATGAAAGTGCGTATACATACGGATGAGCAAAACATAAGATGCGTATACGTACACACGCAGTTTCACAGAAGGAAATGCACGTACATGTCGAAAAGCTAAGTTTTGGTCCATGGTATTTGTTCCATGGTATTTTGGTATTGGTCCATGGTATTTGTTCCATGGTATTTTGGTATTGGTCCATGGTATTTGCTCTAAAGTGTTGACCCCGGGTATTGGGTCCAAGGTATTAGTTCTACATGGTTTTGGACCATGGTATTGAGAGAATCCTAAACCTATATAAGGAGAAGATCATTAGGTCAAGGGGGCAAGTGTGCAAGTGATGAATATTTGATGAAGTGTGAGATCTAGTATGTTGGTTATGGGTTTGTGATGCTTTGCTTGATCTGAACCAAGGAAGCACTCATGTGGATGATGATGAACGATGGATCGAGATCTTAACCCTTGGAATGTTTATCATTATACGGTTTGATTATGGATAGACTAGATCTGAATTATTGACGCATGTTTTATTGTATGAATGTTATGATCTGGGTGTGTCTAATGTCTGGAACAACTAGAAAGTTATGAGTAAATATTTGCAGATCTGTATGCGGGTTGGCTTTGGTAAAAGCATGTATGTACACTGGTTTGGTTCATCATAGTAGCGTATACATTATGAGATATGATATTTGAATTTGCAGTTGGATTTGGTTATTGTTGCAAAGTTCTGTTGTTTGTTATGCGTTCTGGTGACTGTGTTGTTGACAGGGTTTCAGTGGTTTAGTATTGAGTGATTCAGAGATTGATGATGTAGGTGTAGTTGATGGGTGTATTGCAGTGATTATTAATTTTGTGCTTCAATGTTGTTGATGGGTCCAATATGAAAATTGGATGAAATGTGGCCTTCAGATTATGGTGTTATGCTTCAGGAGTATCCAGTATGAAAATTTATGAAACGTGGTGCCTGGAGGAAGAAGGAAGATTGAAGCCCATAGTAGGCCGGCACCTACGTACTGGTAAACATATCGGCCAGTACAAGAGCCAGGGGGTTGGAGCTACCTTCCAATAAGCAGCTGGAAAATAAGTGAAGGTTGGAGCCTTCAGTAGGCCGGTGCCTACGTACTAGTAAATGGATTGGCTAGTACAAGAGCTAAGGGGGTTGTAGCTCCCTTCTCGGAGAAACTGCAAAACAAGAGAAGGTTGTAGCCTTCTACAAGTAGAAGCCTACATACTGGTATAAGACTGCACCAGTGCATTGTAAAAGAAGTTTCTTATTAAAGGAAGATAGAGATGAATTGCAGCAGGTGGTTTTCACCCACATTGGGTTTCCACCTTATATCATGGTGTTCATGTGTGCTCTTTATGTGTGATGATCTGTTCTATTTTACTGCACCTGTTTACTGTTAATATGGTTAATAATGTTCTGAGGCACTCATTGAAGATCAACTAACTGAATCATAAGTTTATTGGATATACGCTAGTTGCATTAAACACAGTTGCGTATATACGCGGGTATCCTTAACTGAAGTAGCGTATATGAATCTGAGTATGAAAATGAAAAGATTATTGATTTGCTAATACTGATTCACCCCCCCCCCCCCTCTCAGTATTATTTCCAACAATTGGTATCAGAGCAGGTCCTTTGGTAGAAGCTTGATCGCTTGAAGGAGATCCGTAGAACAATGGGAAAGAAAGTGCGTCAAAAGAAGAAGATAGCTCAAAGGAACAATGACAACTTGCCATTGAGTGAAAGCAGGTATTTAGATCCTGAATCACCTCATATTGAAGATGGACAAGCAAATGAAGCATCAGATAAAATCATAGATCAACAAGATCTACCTAGAAAAAGGGAGAATGCCCTCAAAGAAGAAATTATCAACTTAAAAGCTCAGCTGGAATATGCCTTCAGAGTTCGTCAAATGCTGCAGGAGCTGAATGAAGAACAAGAAAAGGAGATTCTCAAACTAAGGCAACAAAAGGAAGAAGGAAGAAAGTCTGAGAAAATTTTGAAGAAGCAATGTCTGGAAAAGGAAGAACAACATCAGGTTGAGCTAAATATCTTGAAAGGTAAATTAGAAGAAAAGGATAAACTATTACGATTTCAAGACAGTACTAAGATTTTGGATTATATTCTTAGTAGTCAAAGGTCGCCTGCTATCAAAACTGGTCCTGGTTTTTATGAATCTATTGAAGGTGAATCTAGATCACAAGGTAAGGTAAGGAACTCTAATGAGAAATCTAAATTGCTCAACAAGGAGATGAGAAGACAACCCCATCAACAACCAAGGAAAGAAATTCCTCGAAGAATATCTTTTGCTCCTAACTGTGGAAGTTATAGACGATTATTTCCTCTGATGAATAATGTTGAATGTTATGTATGTCATAATCTTGGACATGTTGCAGCCAGATGTAGAAGTAGAATGGTTCAAGACCATCACATAGAAAGATCATCACGTTCCAGGTACTTTAAGGGATATTGTTTTTCTTGCAATATGTTTGGTCACAAAGCTGTTGATTGCTACAGAAGGAATATGAAACATGTAAGATGTTATGCATGTAACAAGCTTGGACACATAGCAAAGGAATGCAAGAGAAGATTTTGGGCACCATACCAAAAGGAGAAAACATCATCACAGTTGAAGATATGGAAGAAAAAGGAAGTACAGCCAGAAAGATGTGGCATAGCAGAGTACACAGACATGAAAAACTCAGAGGAAGCTAAAAGTGTGGAACATCAGTGTTATAAATCTCATATGCAGGTATAATGAAGACAAGTCGCGTATATACACAAGTTAGACACTGCACAATCACGTATATGGAGCTCTGAATAAAAGCAACAGAAATGGTTCCGTCGTGGTATATGATGGTTGGCACAGGCTTAGGGGGAGCATATGCTTCGAATAATGCATTGTTGGAATTATGGTTAGAAGTCTTTGGTGATGATTCTTATTGACATATCTTGCTACTGATTGTTGATTGACCAAGAGAATGGATTGCAGGTTAAGATGGTTATAGTGTAGATCATATAGTGTATGATAGCTACTGATAACTATCATGGTCTTGATTAGGTCCTTGGTCTTTGTGAGTCATATGATGTATCTTGTTACCCCACTATGCATGGGATGGAGGATGTAATGGTTCTTATGTTTGAGTCAAAAATGGTGTATCCACACTTGGTTGGGATATCTATGTATGTATGAGTCTTTAGGAAGGTCATTGACAATGTATGTATAGAGTCATGTTATGCTTTTGTAGACCTTGCATGTGCTCAGGGGGAGCATGGACGGATTGGTACATATTGGCATGTACAAAGGGGGAGCTCAACCAGAAACTTCAGCATGTACTCAGGGGGAGAATGGACAGCAGAATGTATATCAAAGAAGAGAATATCTTGGTCCACCCTTTGCCCTTGATGTCAAAGGGGGAGAGTGACTTGGTGTGCTGGTTGCCATCAAGTCCAAAGGGGGAGATTGTTGGCATTATGATATAGGTGTTGTCCTTGATGGAAACTCACTCAGAGGTATGATACAGGTGGCAACTCAATCAGATGATAGATCATAGTCAAGAGAGAGGTATACGCAGGTTAACCTTGATGAAAGTGCGTGTACACACGGATGAGCATAACATAAGACGCGTATACGTACACACGCAGGTTCACAGAAGGAAAGGCACGTACATGTCAAAAAGCTAAGTTTTGGTCCATGGTATTTGGTCCATGGTATTTGGTCTGAAGTCTTGACCTCAGGTATTGGGTCCAAGGTATTAGTTCTACATGGTTTTGGACCATGGTATTGAGAGAAGCCTAAACCTATATAAGGAGAAGATCATTAGGCCAAGGGGGCAAGTGTGCAAGTGATGAATATCTGATGAAGTGTGAGATCTAGTATGCTGGTTATGGGTTTGTGATGCTTTGCTTGATCTGAACCAAGGATGCACTCATGTGGATGATGATGAACGATGGATCGAGATCTTAAGGCTTGGAATGTTTATCATTATATGGTTTGATTATGGATAGACTAGATCTGAATTATTGACGCATGTTTTATTGTATGAATGTTATGATCTAGGTATGTCTGATGTCTGGAACAATTGCAAAGTTATGAGTAAATATTTGCAGATCTGTACACAGGTTGGCTTTGGTAAAAGCGCGTATGTACGCCGGTTTGGTTCATCATAGTAGCGTATACATTATGAGATATGATATTTGAAGTTGTAGTTGGATCTGGTTATTGTTGCAGAGTTCTATTATTTGTTTTGTGTTCTGGTGACTGTGTTGTTGATAGGGCTTCAGTGGTTCAGTATTGAGTGATTCAGAGATTGATGATGTAGGTGTAGTTGATGGGTGTATTTCAGTGATGATTAATTTTGTGCTTCAATGTTGTTGATGGGTCCAGTATGAAAATTGGATGAAACGTGGCTTTCAGATTATGGTGTTATGCTTCAAGAGTATCCAGTATGAAAATTTATGAAACATGGTCCCTAGAGGAAGAAAGAAGATTGTAGCCCACAGTAGGCCAGCACCTACGTACTGGTAAACATATCGGCCAGTACAAGAGCCAAGGGGTTGGAGCTCCCTTCCAGTAAGTAGCTGGAAAACGAGTGAAGGTTGGAGCCTTCAGTAGGCCGACGCCTACGTACTAGTAAATGGATCGACTAGTACAAGAGCTAAGGGGGTTGTAGCTCCCTTCCAGGAGAAACTGGAAAACGAGAGAAGGTTGTAGCCTTCTGCAGGTAGAAGCCTACGTACTGGTATAAGACTGCACCAGTGCATTGTAAGATAAGTTTCTTATTAAAGGAAGATAGAGATAAATTGCAGCAGGTGGTTTTCACCCACATTGGGTTTCCACCTTATGTCATGGTGTTCATGTGTGTTCTTTATGTGTGATGATCTGTTCTATTTCAATGCACCTGTTTACTGTTAATATGGTTAATAATGTTCTGAGGAACTCATTGAAGATCAAATAACTGAATCATAAGTTTATTGGATATACGCTAGTTGCATTAAACGCAATTGCATATATACACAGGTATCCTTAACTGAAGTAGCGTATATGAATCTAAGTATGAAAATGAAAAGATTATTGATTTACTAATACTGATTCAGCCCCCCCTCTCAGTATTATTTCCAACAGGCTCCAGGACTAGTAACTGAGTCCAAGATAAGGAAACATGATAACCAACCAAAAACAAGCAATGAAGGTAAACCCATAATTACCATGGCTATCCAGGAAATGGAAAATCTATTCAATCCAATGTTGATCTAGGTAATCCTCAATGCCAATGACAGATCACAACTAAGAAACCATATGCATATTCCATGCATACCAAAAATAGTGAATAAATAATACATGCAACTCGATACCTGCAAGAAAATATGATGTAGCTACTAATGCCAATGTCTTCTTGTTATTTCCAACTCTTCCTTTGCCTTCTTGCTCCAAAAATTCAAGTATGCCACACCCCTTGAGAGTACTCCAAGAAAACTCAAGTTTCTAAGAGTATGCGAGAGAGAGAGTGAATAATGAGAGAAAGCTCCAACACTGAACTAACAAAAGGTTACCAGTTGATCCTCAGAAACCATTTTATGGATGAGGCATCTAGTTTCTTCATTTTCCATTATTTTCTTCCTCAGATGCAACCTGTGACGTTTAACCTCCTTTTTCTTCTAATTTCCATTATTTTCATAAATAAATGTGCCAAAAATGATTTTTTTCATTTTATTGCCTTATCCATTGCCTTTGCCAATTTCCTTAGCCATAAACAACCAAATGAATACCCCTTAGGATGGCTTGCCCAACATTCATCTTGGAACAAGTGTCCCATTCATCCATGGTTATTATTTTTAACATTTTTTACATGGAATTTTCACCAGGGTTGTTATAATAAATTTGTCCCAAGATAGTGGGGATAACATGTTTAGGCGAGAAAAATAACATGTAACCAATTATATAATAAATAGTTACAAAAGAACTCAATAAAAAAATAGGGTCATTACAAAATATTTGGTTCTATAACACCCTTCCTAAATTTATAAAAGGAGACATCAAACAAAATTGTACCTCAATCAATGGAAATATATTAACATAAACTTTTATTTATCACCTTGAATTTTTAGAGAAATTATGTGCTTAACCTTTGACGATTTTATTACAATTTTAGCATCAAGGACTTGTGAATTTTTTACTGAACTAACAGAGTTTTATTGCCCCATAATTTCATTTAACCTACAGGTAGCCCTAAGTTTCTCGTTTCCTCTAACAAGTTGTTCAATTCATCCATTTAAACAAGACAATGTGAAAAGGAATTGTTGGCGCCGGTAAAGTTTTTTAAAATCTTTTGAAGGAACTTTGTTAGGTTTACCATCAAGTCTTGGTGGGGTGTTGATATCATTAGGAAATCCATGACTATTTTCAGCTTCTGACTTAACCCTTTTAGGCTAAGTGTAATTAATATTAACAAATCTCTGATTATAAATAATTTTCTGTCTGTTTCGTCAATCTCTCAAGAGCCTTCTATTTAATATTTTATCTCTAATATGTGCATCATGCTCTGAGCTATAATGATTATCTAATTTTTCACTTATAGGTTCCGAGGGAGATGACTTCGGCTGATATTTCTCCTTAGAACACCCTGTTTTATCCTTTTTCTTAGGTTTATTTTCATTCTCATGCATGAGGGAGTTCTCATCAGTATATTGGCAAAAATATTCAGATTCAGGTTTTAAAGTTTTCAACTTCTAAAAGAAATGGAATACAATTCTGACAAGGCTCTGAGTCATTTAAATGTGTAGCATCATGCATATGTGAGGATGGATTATTCTCACATTGAAGGATTAATTTTCCCAAAACCGAGGATTTTACAAAAACCATTTCGTTCGAGAAATGTTTGCTAATTCTATCCCAATTTGTATAATTCATTTTTTACTAGAATGGAAATTAGACTATGGTGAATCAAAGACTGCTCAAAATTTAGTTGTCTCTTCTCATAAATCGAAGACATCTTAACCAGTATCTTATACAATAAATGAGGAAACTTCAACTTTAACCCTAGGAAAACCATCAATAGCCATATGTGTTAAAGAAACACTAGGCTCAAATGACATTCATAGTTAACATATCTTCAAAAAAACAACAACATGTTCTACCACTAAGGTTCTGGATGGGAAACATGCATACCTTTGATGTGATAGGAATATCCTTTCTTTTCCAGTAGATTTCTCCATGTTATATTTGAGACCCTATGATTTTTGGACCATGTTTCAACCTCAACACGAAGATGGGTGGCTTCCAAAATGAAATTGACATCAATTATCATCTCCACATCTCCTACATTGGCTTTGTGACCATCAAATGTAGCAGCGAAAGATTGAACTACACTCTAATTGAAACCCTAAAAGAGTGTTAGGTACTCATACCAACCCAGAGTTCGAAATAATTTCGCACCTTCATCATAAGCCTTAAGTTAGTATGTGCCCAGAGTCTATTTTCTGGTAACTCATGACATAGTTGGTAGAAGGGAGAACTGAAATGGTGAAACCAATAAGGAGACAGATGGCCATATGAAACCCTTGAAACCATAACCAACACTCTCTACAGTGAATAACTGAGAAGATAATGACAAAGTTGAGATAGATCGAATTGGGGAAAATCCCTAATCATTTGTCTCAAGGTAGGAATAATGATGGGAAATCAATACAAAGTACAATGAGGACAAGTTCGAACAAGACTATCATTAGATGAAGATCGATGGAGGAAATCAATACCATAAGTCTATTTGACAAATTATCACAATGATACATTAGACCTACCCCACCTGTGAATGATTAAGTTAAGGATCAAGAATTTTCGGTGTGAATTACCCCAAAACTAGGGCCATAGACTTAGGTTTCAAAATTATACCATGGAAGAGAGACCTTAATGGATAAATAAATCCTCAACATTAAATCGACAACAAATAAGCATGACTGAAAAATGATATTACACATAGGTATAACTTAAATATAAATTCATTTGAATTAAATATAACTCATAAGTATTAAAAGAATTAAAATAATATTTGAAGTTAAGGCTGCTACAAAATTTCATATTCTATAGCGACCTTTTCTTTGAAAATATTCAATTACAAAATTATAATTATATCCCTTCGATTTCTATTTCCATTTCCATGATAATTATCAAGCATCGCTTGAACTCAATGCAAAGAGACATATGTGAGTGAAAAAATCATCAAAGAATAAACTCCACAACTTTAGAAATTCAAGGGGAGCATGAAAACTATATATATATGCTAAACCAAATCTAGAATGTAGAATAAGAAATAGATAAAAGAGGGTCCCAATTCATCAAGGAATGAATGAGAGGGTAGGTACTTGATGTGCCAACAATTGGTAGCTCACTGGGTCAGATGAGATTTCCCTACCTAAAATTCATCGAGTTAGTTGGAATCAAAAGTTACATGACAGATATTGAATGTACATTTCCTTCAGTTCAATCTACAAATGAAAATGAGCAAAATTAGTTATAGGACATGAGAAAAATAATTAATATATACCACTAAACCCTAGATGTGCAAGTATCCCATGACTTCAAAATTGAGGGAAAGTGAAACATTTGAAACACATGGAAAGTATATATTTCATTTTGTGTGTGACTTTTTTCTTTTTCTTTTTTAGAATCATTAATTGAAATTCAATGTCCAAGCTTGGTGACTTGCAAATGACACTTGCATTCACATGATCTAATAGGCATGAACAAGACGGCTTGTGATGAGACCACTTGTCTTATAATATTCTAACTAGAAGCCATTCCCCTGACTTGTTGATGAGATATGGTAATCTCATACCATTTTGGACCCATGTTCATGGTAGGTCAGCTTGTACTAAGGCATCCTATCTCCCAATTAATAATTTTATATTTTTGAATTACACTGAAATATTATTAACAACATTCAACATATTGGAAGGCATATCCTCTTCCCTAAGAAAAGGGATGGCAAAATAACTCTTTTTGTTCGTAGTTTTGCACAATTGGAGTTGCTTAAATAAAGTATGTCAATAAAGAGACATAAACCTCCTCTGAACAAAATAAGACCTTAAAGAAATAATACTACAAATTGGAATGATGCATATTAAGAAACTAAAAAAGAAATAGGGCTAAAAGAAATATTTCAATACCTAATACATGTAACAATGTTTCAGCTAATGAATCAATCAATTTACCAGACATATTGATTATGGAATGAAGAATAAAAAAAATCAAAGAAAAAACTAAATAACTAGAACCACACACTAAAAAAAGTTCTCAAAAAAAAAACAAGTATGTACAAATGTCTCTTACCGATATTATGTGAATAATTTTTTCAAAAGTAGACCATTGGTAGGGAGTGGTTTAGATTGACCCTCCAACTTTTGGATCTAAAATGTGTTGGGTCCTAACTTTTCTTCAATAGTGAAAGGTCCCAAACACAACTTCGGGAACTTGGAATGCTCTCCCTCATCTCCGTGTGCCTTATCCCACTTTAACACTAGATCGAAAACCTCAAATTTTCTATTAGAAGATTATCAAACCAACATTTGACAAACTTTTGATGTTGATAAAATTTATCTTTGGCCTTATTTCTCTCTTCTTCTAGCCTTACTAATTCATTAATCCTGTTTTCCATGGTTGAAAATTTAATTTCTTGTGGACTTTGGGGCAACTGAAGAGATGGAAAAAATATATGGGGCAGAAAAATAACTTTTTTTCCAGAAACCAAAAAGAAAGGAGAGTTTCCAATGGCACACTTTGGAGTAACCCTATCATCCCACAATGTGTAGAATAATTTAGTAAGCCAATTTATCCAATTTTTTGATACAGTTATTTTCATAACTATGAGAAAATTATTATTTGAGGATTCAACAAGACCATTCCCTTGTGGGTAATAGTTTGTTGAATATTTAATATTTATTCCTTTTTCAATGGCATATGCATCTAATTAATGCGATGAAAAATATGATGCATTTTCAAAGACTAGAGGTTAAGGGACACCAAAAGTTGTAATGATATGATTTTGAAGAAAATTAATTACCTAATTAGCATTCACTACACACAGAGGTGTTACTTCAACCCACCTCGTAAAGTAGTCAATTGTTGCTATGATATATTTTTGTTGTTGGGCTGAAGGTGGATTAACAGGTCCAATAATGTCCAAGCCCCATTATTGAGAGGGGGCTTCAACAAAAAAAGGCTATAAAGGAAAAGAAAACTTATTTTACCTGCGAGTATAATTTTGGAAAGTCACACAGTTCCTCACTAAGGTATGGCCATCTCTAAATAGTTTTGGCCAATAATAACCTACTCTTAATACCTTGTGAGAAATGGTAATGCCACAAAAGTTGCCACCGATAGATCCTGAGTGAAGGTCATTGAGAATTTTAGAGGCATCTTCCTACTCAAGTTAACGAATCAGAACCTCGACATAATTTTTCCTCAAAGGAACATTATCTATAAATTGGTAAGTAGAATATTTCAATTATAATGATCTTCTTTGGGTAGAATTAAGATGAGAAGGGTTTGAACCATTTTTAAGATAAAACCTTATATCTGAGTACCAAGAATCATCATTATGATCATAACTCAAGGCCTCTTGTTGCAAAAATGATACTTTATTGTCAAGAGAGGAGATATCATGATTTATGGCATGATAATCAAGTGAAGAGATGGACTCAATAGAAGACTTGAAAATACCCTAACCTTTTTATTATCTGATCAGGTTTGATTTCAAGCTTGAACTATTGCAAGGCCATCATCTAGTGAGCCCTTTTTTCACTGAGCTCCTTTTGAACAAATAAGTTCCTCACTGTAGGGTAAGGTACAATTAATTTTGTCCTACAATTCAGTATGTAAAAAAAAATGTTTAAATTCTTTATAAACTAGAAATGCTTGTTTTTCAACTAGTGCATAATTTAATTTTCCCCTTTAAAAGAGGAGCTCATAAGTTTTTAGAATTCTATAGGGCTATGAATAGGATGATTTCTCTTAAACTTGATAGCTTTTTGTGATGTATTTTTACATTTTCTTACTTATTATATTTGTTTCTTATTATTATGCTATTATTATCATCAAAGAGTTACCAGAACAAGAATATCAATAGTAGATAGGAAAAAAGGATATAGGTTTCAACTGAGGGTCAAAAACTCTCAACTTGAGAGGAAAACCCACAAATCTCTTCTCTTCTTATAGATTCTTTAAATGACAAATTCAAAAACCTCTAGACCAAGACGAAGTCCAACCTTCTTGATGTTGTGCTTCATTTTCTCATGTGAAACATAGTCAAATCTCTTCCACCTACATAACTTCGACCCTCAACTACAAAATTCTAGCTTGTACTGCGAGTCTAAATTTTTCAGCCCCTACAACAACTGCTTCCTCCACACGTGTGAGAAAAAATAGGGCTTCCAAGGATTCCTTTGACCTTCGCTTGAGTTTCTCCTTCTATGGCTTGAGGATGACCTAGTAAACATTCATTTGAACTTCTTTAAGAAATTTACCCAAGTTGAATCTTGTAACAACAAAAGCCTAGCCTGATTCATTTGCACATGTGAAAAGAAAGAGAGAATTTACCCAAACACTTGTCCTTCTTCCTTCTTCCTTCTTCACTAGCATTCTCCTTCTTCTCCTTTAGTTGAATGATGAGAGGATGAATGGTGTCCATAGGAGGTCCTGTTCCCTCCTATATATAGGTTTCCAAGGTGGAAAAAAATGCCCTAATTGATGTTGACTTCTTGGCTATCAGGCCAACTTTGTCTTGGAGGGTATTTTTACACTTTTAAATACAAAAATAATTATTTTTACAAGTTACAATGTGCCTAATGGGATATTCTTCATATGAAAGTGATCGTTTTGACTTCTTGACCATAGGACGCATCCTAGAAGCACTAAATGGGTTCTTGACCTCTAAGATAAAATTCCTTGAGCATGAGACCCATTCTAAAAAAATAACAGTGATACTTTTTTTTTCATTTTACAATATACATGAATCAAAAGTACATTTCATATTTATGAAGACTGAACCTAGTTACTCATTTCTCAACACTACCTCTTAATTAGGGAGGTCTTCATAAATGACACATGGAAATTCTCAAAATGAAGAGATCTCATAAGAAGAGTCAAACTGGTAAGGCATATATTTGCATCAAACTAACCAACATTGTCACATAGAAAGGAATTGGATAAAAAATCTATCTCTCCACATTCTCAGAGTGCAATGCTAGTGAGACCAATGATTGATAGACACCATCATCATGATATCTCAAGGCACATACCCCAAACAAATTTTCACAAGGTATGTCCTTCTAAGACAATTCCTATCTTGGAATAACACATCCTCAAGGAATTTCCTTTTCATCTACTCTTATCTTGGATTCCCCACATCATCGTCAAAGAGTATCAGATTCTAGATGCTTACCCAATCCTCCATTACTTCTTAACAAAGTTGAGAAAAAAATGATGTGTCTATCTCTCTCTCTCAACTAGTAAGGATATATCAACCAGTCAAAGCTTGTGTCCCAAGCACACAAGATTCTTATGGGGAAAATATTTTGTTAGGATGTCATCTACCTATTCATTAATGGGGATATACCATAGTTTCAACACTTCATCCTACATCAGCTGTCAAACGTATTGATACTTGTTATTTATATGTTTTTCCTTTCCATGAAACAATGAGTCTTCATACAACCTTATAGAGTTGGTTCTCTCACAATGTATCACCATAGGGTCCATCAGTGTTTCAAACAAGTCTCACAACAGCTTCCTCAACGAGACAACTTCTCTGCTTACTTCACAGACTATGATATATTCATCCTGAACACTACTTAAAGCAAACAATTCTTGCTTTCCACTTATCCAAGAGATCAAGGAGTATACCAAACTAAAACATCCTTTAGTATTTTTCTCCCATCCATCTCACTGCCTCCCCAGTCAAAATATATATATCTAATCAAGTGGACATCTTTCCTCTTATCATACTTGAGGCAATAATGGATTGTTCCTTACAAATTTCTCAGTATATGCTTGGCTTCTATATAATTATCATGCTTGGGATCTACCTGATACTGAATGAGGACATTCACTATAGAACAAGTATTTGGTCGAGTATTTACCAAATACATCAATTAGCCAATCAATTTTATATACCATGTCAAATCGATCGGGCTTGATTCAGAACATCTTAGGGTTTTTAATTTTGGGATCAAAGGGGTTTTCATAGGTTTGCATTCCATCATGTTAAACCTTTTCAACATCTTGATAACATACTTTCCTTGACCTATACAAATATCATCAGGTCCTTACCAAACTTATGACCCCAAATAATAATGCATCAACCCTAGATCCTTCATATTGAATTTTTCTGTTAGATTCTTCTCACACTCTTGAATACAACCTTCCACACCTATCATGACAATATCACCCACATATAGAAGAATGATCATGGGCTCATGCTTCACAACCTTGATATATATATATATATATTCAAATCAATAGAACTCTTTGGGAAACCTAATCTTTGTAGGTATGCATCCATTGTTGCATACCAATCCCTTGGTACTTTCTTAGGGCCATGCAGTGCCTTCTTAAAGTTGCAGAAATAAGTATCTCTATCTTTTACCTCAAATACCAAGGGTTTTTTTATATAGACTTCTTCATCAATAGTTTCATCCAAGAATTTTGTCCTTACATCCATTCGATGTATGTTCCATCCCATCTATGTTGTCAAAGAGACCAACAAATGTATCCTTTTATACGTCATTGTAGGTCCAAATGTTTGATGCCTTCCTATTGAGATACGCCCCTAGCCACAAATATTGCCTTATACTTATCATTACTTCCATCTGCTAGATGTTTAATCTTCTAGAGCCACTTGGAAGTTACCACATATTCGATTTCAGGCCTAGGTACAATCTCCCAAACTCAATTTCTCATTATTGTTTGATACTATTCATTCATGGCATCTTTCCATTATTGATATTTGACAGGCTCTTCGAAGGTGGATCGTTGTGCTTCTATTAACTTCATCATTTAGGCAATATACCTTGACTATATTTTGGGCATCTTAGTTTCCCTGAATGTTCCTTTGGTAACTTCATGTCCCTCGGCATCAAGGAGAGTATACTTTAACCAATTAGGTCTCTTTCTACTTTCAAGGACGATGAATTGTTGCACAAATTTAGTAGGACCTATCACTTCACGATTTGAATTTTCTTCCTCCATTGTGCACTATTCTTCAAATATTGGAAGTTCTTCATCATCAAATTCAATCAGGAGATCCTTTGATTTCTTGAATGAAATACTTTCATCAAAGATCACATATCGGCTTATTTATATTTGGTTCCCTTGCTTTATGTAGATCCTATATTCCTTTGAGGTATTAATATAGAAAAAAATATTCCTTTCACGCGTGTAGGATCCAACTTCTTTCTTTTATCCTTCAGAGTGTCAATATAGACAGGATGGTCAAATATTTAGAGATGGTCCATGTTTGGTTTCTTCCCAATGAATGCTTTTTTTGGAGTCATATTTTCTATTGATCTATTAGGACTTCAATTTTGAACATATACAATAGTCTTTATTGCTTCACTCCACAAAATGTTTGGCAATTCGTAATCACGTAACATGGCTCTTACACTTTCTTCAATAGATATATTCTTTCATTCAAGAACTCCATTTTTTTTTTGGATTATATGGGACTATCAACTCCCTCCAGATTGTATCATCATTACAAAAAGTTATGATTTCCTTGGAAGTGTATTATCCTCCATTGTCAAATCTTAGTATCTTTATTCTCCTTTCTATAAGGTTCTCCACTTTAGCTTTAAATTCTTGAAATTTCTTGAATAATTAATCCTTAGACTTCAAAAAATAGATCCAAGTTTTCTTTGAGTGGTCATCAATGAATGTCACATAATATAGACGACCTCCAAGAGACTTTGTACACATAGGACCATAAACATCAGCAGGAATTATATTTAGAATTTCTTTTGACCTTGAAGAATTGCTTTTGAATGGTCTCTTAACATTTTTACATAATGCACATCCCTTGCATACTCCTTCATGATCCTCCTTGAGTTCAGGGATGCCATTCACTATTGAATTTAAAGTTGGTAAGATTTTATAGTGAAGGTGACCAAACGTTCTATTCCAAAGTTCACATGGACTTACTTTAATGGGAATCAAAGCTTGAGAGACAGGAGTCAACAATTTGTAGATTCTTCCTTCACGAATCCCAGTGATATTTTCATTTTAGATGCTAGATTTGTTATCCCATACTATAACCTTTCCATCTATAAATATGACTTTATCTCCCTTACACTCTACACATGAAATAGAAGGTATATTATTTTTCAAACCTAGAATAAATTAGATGTTGTTGAGATGAATATTTCCTCCATTCTCTAGCTCCAATGAGGTTGATATAATTCCTCTTTCATGATAGCTCTTCTTGTCATCGAGCTCATTGGAGTAAGAATAGTTTCCTTTTGATTTGGTAATTAGTTTCTTTTACTCACATGTCATATTTATTGATGCTTAACTATCAATTACCCAAATATTCTCATCTACAAACGTGTCAATAAGTTTTAAGAATAACCTTTCGTATTTTGTACAAGTCTTGGTCATACTATTCTTAATGGATAAGAGGAGATTCAATAATTTCTTGATACCTCTCTTGAGATGAATTTCTACCGTTGAACACTTATTTGAGGACTTCATCAAGGATTTAGTGATATTGATCACACCCTTAGCAAACCTTAGCTCTGATACCATGTTGAGAAATCTATAGGGCTATGAATAGGAGGATTTCTCTTAAACCTGATAACTGCTTATGATGCCTTTTTAATTTTTCTTAATTATTAGCTTCTTCTCTTATTATTAAGTTATTATTATCATAAAACAACTACCAAAACAATAAGATCAACAATACACAAGAACACACGAACAAGGCTACAAGACAGGGAAAAAACCTCTCCACTTGAGAGGAAAATCCACAAATCTCTTCTCTTCTTATAGATTCTTCAAATGATGAGTTCCAAGACTGTTAGACCAAGACCAATACCCTCCCATGTCCAAGTCTGACCTTATTAACAAATTCCTTCCTTTTTCCAAGTCAAAACCAGTCAAATCTCTTCTAATTGCACAACCTTAACCCCCAGCTACAGAATTTCAGCATCGACTACAAGTCTGAGAACTTTGGTCCCTACAACAACTACTACCTCCACACATGTGATAAAATCTAGGCCTTCCAAGTCTTCCTTTAACTTTTTCTTGATTTTATCCTTCTTATAAGGCTTGAGGATGTCCTAATAGACCCTACTTCAACCTTATTTCTAAAATTTTTCCATGTTCAATATTGTAGTAGCAAGATGTAGCCTCCTTCCTTTGCACGTGCGAAAAGAGAGAGATAATTAACCCAAACACTTTTCCTTCATCCTTCTTCCTTATTTTATAGCCTTATTCTTCTTCTCCTTCACTTGAATGATGAGACAATTAATGATGTCCATAGGAGGTCGAGTTCCCTCTTATATATAGGCTTTCAAGGTGGACGAAATGCCCTAAATGAGAATGACTTCTTAGTTTCTTGGGTGACTTGGTCTTGGAGGGTATTTTGAAACTTTTAAATACAAAAACTAATTATTTTTGTAAGTTACAATGTGCCCAATGGGGTCTTTTGTTGGGAAAAATATTGAGAGCGGGGCTGCGGGTGAATCAGTGTTTTAAAATGACTTGAAAACTTTTCATTTCATATCTAATTTCTATGCGCTACTATCGTTCATGCAACTAGCATATGTAAAGGACTTTAGTAAAGGAAAATAACATATATCCAGTTAACTAACTTTTCAAATATTTCATCATCAGTTCATCCTTCACTAATGCATCATTACTTCATTATTTATTAATTACACATTAACCATAAGAGGTAAGACTAGAATAAGCCATCACACATAAGAAACAAAACAACACATGAGAACACCATGATTTTTAGGTGGAAACACAATGTTGGAGAAAACCATCATTGTCATTGCCTATGACTTCTTCTTTTATAATAAAGGAAAAAATATTACAATCTTGTATTAGCGCAGTCTCATACCAGTATGCAAGAACCCACATACAAAAGGCTACAACCTTATTTCGTTCTCCAGCACCCACTAGAAGGGAGCTCTGACCCCCTCATCTCATTTATTGGATCCTACGAGAAGGGAGCTCCTACCCCCTACATAGATTTACAGACTACCACTAGAAGGAATCTATGGCTCCCTTACTGAAGGCTCCAACCCTTAGAGCCTCTTGTGAACCATGTTTCATAATATTTCATACTGGATCCACCTGAATCAAACTTGTAGGCCACCTTTCATCATATTTTTAGACTGGACCCACTTCCAACATTAAGCCCAATACCAAGTAATAATATTGAAACCAAATACTGAAGGAACTCATCCAATCAACGTCACCAACCTAATCATTGAATCTTAATCAACTAATGAAACTAGATAAAACCAATGCATAACATATCACATCAATACTCAACAACTCATCAATATACCAATCCACCCTCTATTCATCACATAAACCAAATGTTGTCACTAAAAACCCTTATTAACCGTACATCAGAATGTATATGCTATTGTTATGAATAAAACCAGTGTATGTGTGCATTTTCTCTATACAAAACCTGTGTACAGATCTCATAACACTAAACAGTGAATCATCAATCATTTAACCATACTTAGATCATTCCACCAGTCATATATTAACACATAAATCATCATATTTTTCCATTATTATCAATCAATATACCATTTAACCCAATCAAGATTGTCAGATACAGATCATCACATCAAAGACATCATCAACGGACAACATCAATTAGAACATAGTTGATCAAATGTCATCAACAATTCATACTATGAAACCCTAGTATATGTACATGACTTCCACAAAATACATCAATATATGTACGCTCTTACCATACACAAAACCCACATACAAATCTACACATTTTGAAAATGCTTCACATAATATATACATGAACACCTAGAAGCAGATTCATGTATGTACATGACTAACCTGAGTAAAAGTAGCGTACATATATGAAATCACTAAATTATACATTAACTGCACCACACAAAATCTGTGAAACCCAAATGTCAGAATACACATGGTTACATTCACACATTATTATACCATCATCATAGATCTATCAAACCATACACAAATTAAGCTATATGTATTCATTTTATATCTGTAAGATCTAATCCATGTCCATGCTCCCTGGTGGACACCTATTTTAGATCAAATCATTCATAAACAATCCACCACTTACACACATTACACTTTGATCTCCATATCCTTATATAGATTTAGCCTTATCCAATACCTTAGGTCAATGCCATAGTAATTTAGATGGTATTCCTTGACAGGATCAAATATTGGTTGACATATCGATTACTATGGGCCAATACCATGGTAAAGACCCCTTGTATATAGATTACCATGGTATGGATTATGTACATGACTTTTCTTCAAAATACCTACGTATGTATGTGACCTTGCTTCACAGGACCCACATATACTTTCTCAAACATTACCTTTATTATTCATTTGTCTCTATATTTTCATTTCTCTATCCATATCATCTGTAGCATTTGTTACAGACTGCAAAAACACCATGATATTAGAATGTTGACATCTTTATCAGGTAGGTGTCCATCAAGGATAACACATTAGAAATAATGACAATAATATCCTCCTTTGGAAATGATTTCAACCACTTTCATGTTTGGTCACCACCTATAATCACCTACAAACACACCTGCAAAGAACAAGGATTCTTACCAAGTCTCCTTCTCCAAACACCAAGATTCTCTCTCCCTTTGACATTAAGGTAAAATAGTTGACTAATGATTAATGAAGGCTTCTCTCCACCCTTTGTAGAGAGGATTACTACAAGTCTGATCTGTTGAAAACTACATATTGACCATGCTCCCCCTGAGCATATGTTGAACCTTATGAAAATATACAATAAAAGAGTAAGACTCTATGACTCAATCAAATGTGACCTTTCCTATCATACATGACTCATGATTCCATCAATAGCCTAACACATTGGCATTACATATTTGACTCATCATTACATCAATTTCCCAAAATAATGGGATTACATACATAAATGACTTGACCCCATTACATGACTAAATTTTATAATAATTTACAATGTGGCTGTTTATATGACCTTTACATTAAGGGAAATGTTTGACATTTATAACCAAAACCTGAGACCTCAATGGTGAGATAGAAATACCATGATAGTCATCAACAACCATCATACACCATATAGGATCTTGCAACTTGAATATCTGATTGCAAGAACATAGAAATCCTCATCATAAAGAAGATTATGTAAGATTAGGGAGTGTAGTATCAATATTCAACATTCTCAACATGTGACTAAATATGCAATGTCTGCAAGCATCACCAAGAAACTATAATAGAAGCATAAGATAATGCAACAACTAATCCCTTTGATCTCATATCACCAACATGTTCTTTCCATATATAAGAAGATCCATAATCCATAGACAACAATATCAATCTATTACTGATCCATAACACCATAGGCAACATATATTCTTTGAGTGCACCAATCAATCAAGAATATCTAAGGCATAGGACTTGATTGGAAAAATCATCCATGACTTCATCATTACTAATGACAAGAGTATATGTATCTTCACCAATAGAAAAAACAACTATGCATCACCAATGATATGTACTCATTACAAATCAACATGCAATAAGAAATGCTCTATATATCATAATTCCAACAATGCATTATTAGAAGCATAGAAGATGACCCCCCTTAACTTTTTCAACTATTCATTATCAAATATGATCATATAAACTTCACCAATCAACAAATCCATCAAATAACCAACGCAACAATGGTACTTTGCAGCAACTCATAAAGCAACATTATTTCTAAGTAACATCAGGTCATCATCAACAAGTTGTAGCCAATCAATGTCAAAACCAAAAACCCGATAATAATAATTGATTAAAGCATATCAGAAAACCCCCCCCTTAGTCTATCCCATTGTTTCTTCATCTCAAATAAACATATGTGAATGTCTAGATCAAAACTCACATATACACATGAGTTTCCTTTATGAGATCCCCGTACAAAAGGTAAAATGTTGAGATTTCTATGGTAATAGCTCTCCCTTAACATACCATACATGTTCATGTTCACTGCTACTTCATCAATGCAATGTTGGTTGTATAAGCATCACCAAATGAAAGTCACACCAAAATAGAGAACCATCACAAAGATACTCATGGATAACTCCCCTTGAGATCATACATTATTGATCCTGTGGACATGATAATCATCACCTGCTCTTCATGAGGTCATGTACCTCACATCATTTCTGCATTCACTATTAGAAGTATGCTTTAAACAAAATAAACTGTAGTGGGAACTATCTTCTTTTATTCTGAATCTGAAGAAGAAGTGGAACTATACCTCTTGTTTCTACTTGAATTATTCTCTACTAGAAGATATAATTTGTCTGGATTTTTGTATCGTATTGCTATAACCTTTCCATTTTATTCATCTACAAGTTTGCATTTAGTTCATTTAAACACAATTATATGTCCTTTGTCAGCCGTTTGACCTACATTTAGAATATTGTACTTCATCCCTTGGACTAATAATGCAACAACTTCTTTTGCATAATTCTCAGGTTTGATTCTACCTTTTCCCATAACTTTTGTTGGAACACTATTTCCAAGAATCACCTTACCATGTTTGTTTTTCTTGAGAAAATCAAACTTTTCCTTATCTATAGTCATGTGAAGAGAGCATCTGCTATCTATGTACCAATCTTCTTCATCTTCAAATGAGAAAAGAGCAAGGACACACCTTGTTTGTTCTTATTCTTTCCTCTTATTAAGAGAATTCATGCTGGATCCATATTTCTTAGGTATTTTGTTAACAATATTCTTATCAGATTTCTTTCCATGTTGTCTGTGGAGGTTCATTGACTTGTTCCTACATTTTTTTCTACATGCCCAAACTTGTTACATGCATAACATCTTATATGGCTAGAAAATGAAAATGGAGTTGATGAATCATTATATTTTTGTTTCATATTCCTTCTATTACAATCAACATATTTGTCACCAAATATGTTGCAAGCAAAATAATATCCCTTAAAGAAACCTGAGTACGTGGGATAATGATCTTCTTGTGAACTGGTTATTTACTTGATACGAAAACAATTTTCTTTTTAAATTGGATGCAACGTGTACATAATTATGACATATAAAGCATTAAACATTATTGATTAGATGAAATAATTAATTCATGTTTATATTATTGGGAACAAGTGATCTCTTTTGGAAATTAATATTCCTTGGATGTTGACCTGGTTGACTTCTTATCTCTTTAATAGGAATTTGATATTTCAAATTGTTATCCTTCAATATCCTTGTACAAGCATATGAACTAGATTCTCCTTTTACAGATTCATGAAAAACAAGACCAGATTTAATAGAAGGAGACATTTGATTACTAATAATGTTATCGAAAATCATAGTACTATATTCAAATCTCAAGTGTTTATCCTTTTCTTCTAATTTAACTTTTTTAATATTTACCTCAACCTCCATTCTTTGTTATTGTTCTTCTTTTACCTGATATTGCTTCGTCATTCCTTCTTCAAATTTTCTTCCTTTTTCCAATTGCTGCTTCAATTTGATAATCTCTTCCTTCAACCCATTGTCTTGCCCTTTAAATACTTGAAGTAGCTCTTTATTTTTCTTGTTTGAATTTTCAATATCTCTTAGATAAGCGATCTCAACTTCAAGTCATTCACAATATTTTTTATATTATAATGCATCACTTAGTGATTTAACATGATCCCTGTTAACATATGCCTGCAATTCATCATTAAGATTATTTATAATTTTTAAAGAAAAAATAATTTTTCTTCCAAGATTGAGAACTTCCTCTAACTTGACTTCTTTTGAATTAGTAACCCCATCTGACATAACATACTTATCTTTTGATACATCATTATTCTCTTTAGAAATAAGATTAGTTGTTGGTTCTCTTGATGAACAATGTTCCTTTATTTTTACTTCACTAATTTCATGTAGATTATACCATACTTCCTTTGTAGTTTCATAGTACATAATATTTCCTAATGTTGAATCTGGTATGCCACCAAAGATTTCATTTAATGATACATTATTGTTTTGTAATTATTCACCTGATGGAGGAGTTTTAGTGAAACCATTACATACTAAATTCAAAACTTCATATCCTCAGTTCATTAACTTAGATTTCATCTCTTCTTTCCATTCCTAATAGTTATCATTACTTATCATAAACATACCTTTATTGTCCATTGTTTTTGACTTTCCTTGTTCTTCTGCTACATATTTTTCTTGACCCAAAAATGTAAATATTTCAACAACATCAGATGATTCATTGTCATTGTTCTTCTAAATTGACTTCTTCATTTGATTTTCTTTCTTCTTTTGCTTCTTTCCCATTGTCCCTCATCAACTTCAAGTAGATAAACTTATGCTTGAGTGACCCTCTCTAATACCAATTGTTTGGAAAAATACTGTTTGGGGGGGGGGGGGGGGGGGGGGGGGGGGGGGGGGGTGTGGTGGTGTGGGGTCGGGCGCGGTGTGGTGTGAATCATTATTTAAAACTCACTTCAAGTCTTTTCAGTTCATATTCTGATTTCTATATGCTATTTTCATTCATGAAACCAATGTATCTACGTGACTTTAGTAAAGGTAAATAACATATATCCATTTAACTAACTTCTCATATATTTCATCATCAGTTCATCTTTAACCAATGAATTAGTACTTCATTATTTATTAATTAAATAGTAACCATGAGCAGTAAGAGCAGAATAAACCATCACACATAAGCAACACAACAACACATGAGAACAACATGATTTTTAGATAGAAACCCAATGTGGGAGAAAACCACCACTGCCATCATCTCTATACTCTTGATTTATTACAAAGGAAAACATCTTACAATCTTGTACTAGTGCAATATCTTACCAATATGTAGTCACCCACTTGCATAAATCTACAACCTTCTCTCATTCTCCAACACTCACTGGAAGGGAGCTCCAACCCCCTGATCTCGTTTACTAGCTCCTACTGGAAAGGAGCTCCTAACCCCTGCATAGATTTACTAACTACCACTAGAAGGAAACTCTGACTCACTTACTGAAGACTCCAACCCTCAGTACCTCTTGTGGACCACATTTCATAATATTTCATATTGGATCCACCTGACTCAAACTTGCAAGCCACCTTTCATCATATTTTCAGACTCAACCCCTTTCCAACATTAAGCCCAATATGAAGTAATAATACTGAAATGAAATACTGAATCAACTCATCCAATCAACATCAGCAACATAATCACCAAATCTCAATCAACCAATGCAACTATATCAAACCAATCCATAACATATCATACCTATACACAACCACTCATCAATATACCAATCCACAATATGTTCATCACAAAAACGAAATGTTGTCATTGCAAACCATGATCAACCAGACATCATAATATATATGCTATTGTTTTGAATAACACCAGCATATGTATGTGCTTCCTCTATACAAAACCTATGTACAAATTGTAGAGCACTGAGCATTGAATAATCAATCACTGAACCATAATTAGATCATTCCATTTGTCACAGATCAACACAGATTGCTGAACCAAACATAGATCATCATATTGTAGTATTAGTATCAATCAATATTCCATTTAATCCTTTCATCACTGTTAGATGTAGATCATCACATCAGAGACATCATTGACAAACACAAACAATCAAAACATAACTAATCAAATTCCATCAACAATTCATACTGTAAAAACCTAATATATTTATGGGACTTCCACAACACACATCAGCATATGTACGTGCTTACCATAAACCACCAATGTACAAATATGCACATAATGAAAACACTTCGAAGAATATATACACCAATACGCGAGAAGCAGATTCATGTATGTATGCGACTAACCTAAGTAGAACTAGCATACATATATGAAATCATTGAATTATACCTTCGTTGCACAACACAACATCTATCAAACCCAAATCTTGGCATACACACTTTTAAAGTAACACATCATTATACCATCATCATAGGTCTATCAAATTATACACATATTAAGCAACATGTATATGTTAGTGTGAAATTTCTTGGAAGGTGTACAAAAAGCACTTTACTTAAGTCGCTAGGTGATACGTGACCCTAACAACAATTTTTGGTTGTTTATGCTTCTGGTCTCCAATAAAACTAGAAAAAATGTGCAGAAAAAACAACATATACAATCCAAAATGACAAAAAACAATATATATATCCAATGTAATAACCCAAATGGAAAGAATTTTAAAATCAATAAATATTTTATTGATAAAACTTGGTGAAGGAGATCTACATAAAGGTTATGCAAATCCCCCTCTGTGGGATGGATTTTTGGATGTCCTTGATGCTTCAGTAATCAATTCTCTCTCTCAATGTGTAAAAAACCCAAAACAATGTGGAGAACTCAAGTGAGTTCAGATAAAAAGAGATGATAATGGTGATGATGATAATGATCATGGTGAAGAATGAATGGAAAACCCTTGTATTTATAACAAGGTATTGAGTTAATCTCAAAAATGGAAAATAGTAAAACGATATTGAAAAAATCAAGATCTAACTGTTATGAATGCTTTACTATATTTTTTGGAGAGGGAAATGATATTCAAAATGGTAAAATATATTTATTTAGAAATATTTAAAAAATAAAATGATCTATTAATTATTTCGCGAGGATTAAGAATGGTGTGAAAATGATGTAATGATTAAATAGTGATTTAACAATTATTCAAATAATAAAAATAATGAAGAATAAATAAATATTGATTTATTTAATTATTAATAGGGGATTTAGTCAAATGTGACAACTAATAATTATCAAACAATGATCTATGAATTATTCCTGGAGAAAATTAAATAAATAGTGATTTATTCAATTATTCTCATCGGTTTTTCTTATTTAATCACAAAATAATTTAATAAAAATGGTTTACTAATTTATTTCCCATGGTGAAAGTGATTTTTCTATGGTAAAATTAATCCTACTTGGTGCATTTCGATCCCCCTAGTTAGAAATGGCTAGGTGATCATTTTTTGGTGATAATAGATTCCCCCCCAAACGTATGAGTGTTAGGAGAAAATTATATGACTGAAATATGTTGTAGGTTACACTTCCACGAGACACCAAAGGGGAGAGAGAGAGAGAGAGAGAGAGAGAGAGAGAGAGAGAGAGAGAGAGAGAGAGAACTAAAGCAATGCAAGGGCAGATAAAAATGGACAGGACGAGACCTACTAGACTAATAGAAGTATCCTTTTATGTTGGAGTGCATGTTCTAAAATGAGGTGGGGGAGACATACCTATACCCACCGAGATAACTAAGTAAAAAAAATTATGGTCAGCCCACCAATGTGGGATTGAGCTACAAAGTACATGATACATGAAATGTTGGCAGCAATATCCCAGAAAATAATACAACAGACTGCATATACATAATGTTCTTGAAAAGACATAGGCCATGACCGAATACAATAACATCTAAGTACATGAGACATAATAGCCCTCAAGCTGACATGGTGAGGGGGGATCGTAACCAAAGAAGCCTTATTGAACAAGAAAGGGATATGAATATCTTAATGGATCATCTAAATGACACATGCATGTTGTGGGCACTGCAAGTGGCTAAAACTAAACCCATCACATCTACAAAACTGCATCTGAGGATGGATCAACATCTGCAAACATCTAGGCATGTGCAGGGCTACCTGAAGGGCCAACCCCTCATGACATCTGGAGCATCTCACACACACCCGAGAATCACTAGGACAATCATTTGGATCCCTGAACCATCAAGAGTATGATTCTCAATCGTGCAATAAGGAGTTGGCATTGAGCACGTGAGAAACAACCAAGTCAAATGGAAATGATGATTCCATTTACTTGATCCGAGGCATTGAACTGAGGTGGAAGTTGGAACCAAGGTACATCACCCTCTAGACCACACTTATAGAATAAATGTGCTGAAGTTGACAGAAGAGGGCCGACTAGAGTTAAGGCAATGAGGAATCCTTTAAAAACGCGCAAGGTATCATATTAGAGTGACTGATGGATTGACATCAAGGATGATGATGGAAGGAAACAAGATGAGTGGCAGATTGATGATTTCCCTTATCAGAGCATGATATGCATGGTTGACCTTGCAGCGATTGACTTGATTCTAGAGAGGATGGTCAATTACTCAGACGAGGGCTTTTCAAATATGGAACAGTATAGTTGGAGGAAAAATATCAATACAATGGGATAGAAGTGACACAAAAATGTATGGAATATTGAAATTGGACTCAAGGTACCTTAGAATAGACTCCATAGATACAAGGGTGTCTCATCTTGAATGCTCTAAATAAGGGTGGCTCGACGATGTTGTCACATGGGGAAGACCCGGAGGGGACCATAAAAATATGAGTAAATGATGGTTACTCGTGAATAAAATTGACATGTAAGTTAACCAGTTGTTAGAGCCTAAATCTACCTCAGGCTAAGAAAGGTAGGATCTAGGGCAACATCAAACCACGCTTAACCTGGTAGCTAGCCCTACCAGGTCGGGAGAGGGCTCTCTCTTGGTCAATCTCAACAAAATATGATCAATGAGGGCTTGAGGTAACTAATATGCTGACTAATTTTAGGCTAGGTATGTGTGTAAAAGAGTTTGATTGAATTTAAAGATGTTTTGTTGGCTTAGATGGAAAGGCAGATCTTGGGTGCAGGGAATGAGGCTCAGTCTTGTAGAGATCTCAATGGGGCAAGGTAGGCAACTGATTTTGGCACTTCAAATCGAATGAGATGGAGATATTAGACAGGTGAGGAGCTGAAGAGGGCAATAAAACTCATGGATCCTCTTCAAATAGCTGAAAACATCAAAAGCTAAAGCAAACCTTAGGTAGAGCACTACAATTTCAATGGATTCTACCTTCACTCTTGTTTGATTTAGTTAAGAAGAAACAAAATAGATAATGGCATACATAACACATAGGTAATTTCAAAATTACAGAAGAAAGCACTATACCAAAACACAATGCCACATGGATCCCAAAGAGTGTTGCAAACCCTGATCTCAATTCCTTAACCAAAATGCTAATATGAGTGTACAATGAAGCTCAAGGCTTTCTCAAAAGTCCAACCATGCTAATGACTGAAAGATCAAAAGATATAGACAAACCATAACTCATCCTAGCCTCTAGGGTTCAAGCTCACAAGTTTAGGATCTGTTCCAACTAATTCTAAACTGAGAACTAGAAATCAGGCAGTGGAATAGCTTGCCTCTAGAAATTAGGGAACTGATTCATTCAATTTCAAACAACTTTTTGATAGATGAATCTACCTCCATAAGTGAAAATTAGACGTAATTACATCAAGATCCATCATTTTACATTAAATTACATCACAAGTTTGACATTGAGAAAGAGAAAAAGTCAAACTATCAAAACTAGGCAAAAAACAGAGCATTCTTGGTCAAACTGGGCCAAATTTCCTCTATGCGCCGCGCCTGATTTCTCTATGTGTAACGCTTGTTTGGATCCACGTTTGGAGGCCTTTCCGGTGTCCAAATTTACTCCAAGTGTCCTTTCTGGAAATGTCCACCTATCTACTTTCCAACCCAAGTGGAATTTTTAAATTTGGCCTCCATTTACCACTCCAAAATTTAGTTCTCCCAACACTACTTCCTGTGTGTCAAAATAGGGGCACTAAGGTCAATTTTTGAGTGTTTTTGACCTTTTTGAGGGCTCAAAACCTATCAAAATTTCTTTTCCATTGGTAGGAGAGCACATTTTTCCATGCCAAATCCAAAAATGCTGAGTTTTTGTCATTTGGAGGCTCCCATCAAAAGCAAGCGCTAGGTGGCGCGACGCAGAGAGCAGAAAACTTTATTTTTTGTGCCAAAAATTCCAAAAATGAAAAAAGTGTCCCAATTTTTTTTAAATTTGGGCTAAGTCTTTGTGCTATGATGGGCCAAGGAAGCCTCAGCCAATATTTGAATTCTATCGTGCTCCTTTCACCTCCTCGATGCCCTCTTCAACTTTGCTTTCAAGCTCCTGATTCTTGCTTTGCACACCTTGTTTCTCGCCAAGTATTGATGGGCCATGTGCCTCAACATAGTTTTCACTTTGTTGGCCTTCTCTAGCATCCTTTCCCAAGTGCAAGTTTGTCCTCTCAAGCCAAGATTCCCGGTCATGTTCAATCTCTTGCTCATACCCATGATCATTGTGTCTTTCCATTGTTTTCCTTTGGTTTTGAAAAATGTGGTTGTAGATGGATGGTTTTGTGGATAATAGTGTGACAATATGGTGGAGGAATGAAATGGGTAGAGTTTATGGAACAGAGTGTAAAAATGTATGTGTGAAACAGAGTTTAGGGACGAGAGTAAGAGTTTTAGGGATGTGAGTAGGGTTTAGGGATATGGATAGGGTTTGGGGATAGGGGTGAATGAATTTAGGGATATGGGGGATAGTGAAATGGGTTAATGAAACCAGAAAAGAACTGAGGGAATAAAAGGTGAGGGAGTGATGGCAAAAAAATCAAATTTACAAACCCTAAGCAATCATGTTTTGAACAAAAATTGCAAGGAGGTAGGGTTTCGAAATTGTTTCACTAAATCATCATAAACATCTTAAGATACACTTTCATTAGCATTTGGAGAGTTGTTGATTTACTTTGGACCAGAGGAAACCAAGAAAATTGAGAATATGGATCAATTTGTGGTAAAAATGGCTTGTAGCTCTATGCGCCACGCCACAAACCTAATGCGCCGTGCCCCAAACCCAATGCGTCGTGCCACCAAACCCAATGCATAGCGCTTTTTGCAAGAGACTTTTGGAGGCCTTCCCAGTGTCCAAATTGGGTGCCAGATAGCTCGTTGGAAATCCTATTGACTCTAATTTCCATCCTAACTAGAATTGTTCAATTTGGAGTTCATTTTCCCTATCAAAACTCAAATCTCCCAAGACTGGTCAAAATGTGCAAAATGAGGCTGCCTAAAGGTAGAGTGCTGTTGCAGTCAACGTTTGAAGGTCTTCCTCAACTCCACATTGAGCTCATGATAGCTCATTGGAAATTCCGTTGTGTCTAGTTATCATTTGACTCATCGATTAAGTCATTTGGCCAACTAAGCTAGGAGAAAACTTGATTTTCCCAAGGTCATTCCAGGGGTGCATCAATTCTCCTGAGGCAACTGTATTTTTTACATTTCTCTAAAACCATAACACCTGTGTAAAAAGTGAAGGATGTTTCTCTTCCTTGGCCTATTGTGGACAAAAAAATCTCTTAGTTTTCCCAAATTCATCTTTTATTTCTCAAAAACATCATTGGAGTAAAACCTATCTCGATGTGTGGAACAGGGGATTTGTCGAAATGAAGTGAAATGAAGGGGATAAATGGCTTCTAAATTCTTGAGAAAATTTTGAGAAGTAGGGAGGGATGTTAGGAAGTAGGGGAAAGTATAATTTCAAATATTGAGTGAGGGGAAGGGGTCCAAAAGGGCAAAACACAAGCCTAGTCTAGAAAATTGTCAAGTTGTAGCAAGAAACTAGGGTTTGTGCAAAAATGAGGAATTTGAGGGATCTCAGTGATGGGAAGTGTTTAATAAGGTACATTAAGGATAGGGGAAGGTGTATGAACATCAGGATACAAGTTTTGCTGATGATTTGACCATCCAAGAGAAATTACCTTCAAAACCCTAGGAGAGGGAAATGAACCTTACCTAGGTGCAACTGAAGCATGAACAAGGTATAAAATGACCCAGTCTAACTTGACATGATGATGAAAACCCTCTGAATGATGCTACACTTAGCTGGATGGTGACATGGACTAAAATTTGGACAACTTTGAAAGGATCAAAAGCAAACCCTAGACATAATACCTAGTGACCAAATTTTTACTTGAAGACTCACTGAAATGACAAAATTTGACTTTGACACCTTAAAATCACTTTATAATAGCATGTTTGATCACTGGAGGAAGGCTGCAAAGGCTGACACTAACATTGGCTCCAATGGGGATGGTAGCTCCTTGGAGGTGCCAAGAATGGCAGATCTTTGGGAGAGCAGACCAGTGCCTTATCCATTGGGCAATGGAGTCAAAAACTCAAGCTGAAATGCATGACTGAAAACTGACGACTTGATGACACAAACTAACTCTCACTCAACTAAAAACTGACTCGATACTTAAACATAATCGACAAACTGGAAATGATGCTCAAAGTTGAGCTTATTCAATACAACCTACTCTAGTTGTTCCATTCATCACCTAATCAAGTGAAATGAAACAACCAATGCAACCAAGTAAGTATTCTGGCTGCTGTTTGAATTCTCCACAAGTGCTCGCTTATGAACAATAAGAGAGAACTACTGAAAGGAAACTCCCATGAAAACTTGTGAATAGATCCATTGAATACTATGGATTCTCTATCCGCCTCCAAAAACACTGCATAAGGATCTTGAAATTCATGCACACTAGGACTTAGCTCATCCAATGGATTACTTCTCTTCTCTTCATAGCATGAATACAAACTTTGATCTGAGCTTTGTGACGAGACTCCTACTAAAAATGACAAAGAAACCAGTTGTCGGATCAAGTTTGTATCAATACTTTTGTCAAGCTCACAAATAGGAGAAGGACTTTGACTACAGACATTATCCAACACATCAGCTATTGGATCGTGAAAAACTTGAAAATACTGCTGCAACCCATTTTCCATTGTTTTCGATGAGATTACATGATTTCCTACAGGCTGCTCATTTGAAGATATACTATGGAGTTTGCCCTTCAGAAATTAAAATGATACGAAACAAAATGGTATGGAATCATATTGTATCATTTGATCATATGTGCCAGCTTCCAAGTCTTCATCTGCAACTTGACAATCAATGGCATTTAGGGGCTGCAAATCTAGATGTGAGAAGTCCTGAACAAGGTTTTCATTGCCCTCAAGATGGTCCAGCTCAAGACTTGTCGACGTTTGACTTCTGATTGCATGAAATTTGTCTCTGATAAACTGAAATGAAGCAAAACAAAAAGGCAAAGATCCTTCACTTACTTCAAAATTTGTTTCACTTTCCTCCTCACTTCCATGGCTGATATGTAATGGCTAATCACTGTATTCGAGCTACTGAAAATAAACTTCCTCCTCCCACAAACTAGCTGCTGATTTTTCTGCAAGATTAGCTTCTGTTTGGAGAATATAATCATCATCATCATACTGATCAAACTTAGGCAAATCATCAGTATAAAACATATTATCAAGCATACATGTCATATCAACAGATCTCTTTTCTCCAAGATGATCTACAAAACAATCAATATCAGATCTATGACAACTGAGATAAGAAACAAAATGTTTTGGATCAGCAACTTGCTCCTCTTCAATCAGCGAGCCATGGTCTTGAACATCATACTCATTCCTTGTGGTGATCCTTTGCATCATCTCTTCCACTGCACTTGTCAAAATGTTAAGTTTTACCTCTAGAGATGTTGATTCCTCTGGATCTATGTTTTTCATCTCTTCTTCCTTCAACTTTGCCCTTCGAATCAACAAATGAGCCTCTACATCTACTGCATTGTTCTGCATCTCTTCAAGTGTTGCAAGATTCTTTTCTCTCAGCTGAAACTCCATTTTCGGATCAAGGGCTTCTGGGTAGTGCAATAGAGCGGATCCAGGAGGAGGTATTATATTAACCGGCATCAAATAATAAACTTGGTTAAATCTGGCAAAAAACTGTTGTAATGTCTCCCCTGGCAGTCTTTTCAGCTGGTTATACTCTTCTATAATCAAGAAAGGGTTCTGTCTGACCACCCACCTGTCAAGGAAAACTTTGACGAACTGCTGGAAATCTGAGATGCTCGCATCAGGCAGGGTTTTGAACCAACTGTTGACTTTGCCTTGCAAAGAAAGAGTAGAAAGCCTAATACTAATATCTTCCTCATCAACTTCAAAAAGGTCAAGAAAGGACTCAAAATTCAATACATGTCTCTCAGCAGTGATATTGTCGCGTTCACCATCAAATCTTGGTAGATATCGATCATGATTTTTAGGGAAAGCATGGGATATAGGAGGTAAAATCAAAGGCTTGTATCGATCTAGAATTTTACGAGGTGTACGAGTATATACAGAAGCCGTAGAATCAGTAGTGGTCTCTTGAGGTTCATCAATTTGAAATCGGTCATCACAAGATTCAAAAGACGGGTCTTGATCAAGCTCAAAGGCATGCAAATCTTTGGTATTCATAGTCTTCAAAGGGAAGGAATCAAATGCAGGCTGAGAATCTTTTCTCAAATACAATATACTTCGCAAAGCCTTCTTGACATTCTCGGGAAAACAGAAGAAATAATTTAGAACAAAGAACAAAATGTCTTGGATGAAATTCCAACTTGAGTACTTAATCTTTCCATATTTTCCTTTCATGTTTCTACTGGTCAGGTTCATCCTGCAGTGGAGTCCTTGGATCTGATCTTGAAACTGATTTGGAATTACCAGGCAAATGATTTCAGCATTTCTGGTGTCTGATCGTTGTCCACCATCAACAATGAGATCTGAACTTGATACATGTTATTTGGGCAATATCCAATTCAAATGTTTCAGCTTATGAGACTAGACTGGAGATTGACTGAAGCTGCTTTTATCTACTTATGCACTCACAAAGCAATGTGCAGTTCGAAGGCTTCCTGGCATAACTTCAGGCTCTGTCTGTAGTTTATAAAGCAAGAACACTAACAAACAAATAAACTTTTCTTCCCTAGTATGGTCTCCACTATGTTAGATTCTGAATCTACCTCAGGCTAAGAAAGGTAGGATCTAGGACAAAATCAAACCACGCTTAACCTGGTGGCTAGCCCTACAAGGTCGGGAGAGGGCTCTCTCCTGGTCAATCTCAACAAAATATGATCGATGAGGGCTTGAGATGACTAATATGCTGACTGATTTTAGGCTAGGTATGTGTGTAAAAGAGTTTGATTGAATTTAAAGATGTTTTGTTGGCTCAGATGGAAAGGCAGATCTTGGGTGCAGGGAATGAGGCTCAGTCTTGCAGAGATCTCAATGGGGCAAGGTAGGCAACTGATTTTGGCACTTCAAATCAAATGAGATGGAGATATTAGACAGGTGAGGAGCTGAAGAGGGCAATAAAACTCATGGATCCTCTTCAAACAGCTGAAAACATCAAAAGCTAAAGCAAACCTTAGGTAGAGCACTACAATTTCAATGGATTCTACCTTCACTCTTGTTTGATTTAGTTAAGAAGAAACAAAATAGATAATGGCATACATAACACATAGGTAAATTCACAATTACAGAAGAAAGCACTATACCAAAACAAAATGCCACATGGATCCCAAAGAGTACTGCAAACCCTAATCTCAATTCCTTAGCCAAAATGTTGATATGAGTATACAATGAAGCTCAAGGCTTTCTCAAAAGTCCAACCATGCTAATGACTGAAAGATCACAAGATATAGAAAAACCATAACTCATCCTCATGTCTAGGGGTTGAGCTCACAATTTTAGGAGCTGTTCCAACTAATTCTAAACTAAGAACTAGAAATCAGGCAGTGGAACAGCTTGCCTCTAGAAATTAGGGAACTGATTCATTCAGTTTCAAACAACTTTTTGATAGATGAATCTACCTCCATAAGTGAAAATTAGACATAATTACATCAAGATCCATCATTTTACATTAAATTACATCAAAATTTTGACATTGAGAAAGAGAAAAAGTCAAACTATCAAAACTAGGTGAAAAACAGAGTATTCTTGGTCAAACTGGGCCAAATTTCCTCTATGCGCCGCGCATGATTTCTCTATGCGTAGCGCCTGTTTGGAGCCACTTTTGGAGGCCATCCTATGTCCAAATTCAATCCACGTGTGATTTTTGGAAAGGTATGCCTATCTACTTTCCAACCCAAGTGGAATTTTTGAATTTGGCCTCCATTTGCCCCTCCAAAATTCAGTTCTCCCAACATTGCTTCCTGTGTATCAAAATAGGGGCAGTGAGGTCATTTTTGAGTGTTTTTGACCTTTTTGAGGGCTCAAAACTTGTCAAAATTTCTTGGCCATTGGTATGAAAGCATATTTTTCCATGCCAAATCCAAAAATTCTAAGTTTTTTTCATTTGGAGGCTCCCATCAAAAGCGAGCGCCAGGTGGCGCGGCGCATGGAGCAGAAAACTCTGTTTTTTGTGCCAAAAATTCCAAAAATGCAAAAATTGTCCCAATTTTTTTGAAATTTGTGCTAAGTCTTCTCCATAAAGTGTTGTGATAGGCCAAGGAAGCCTCAGCCAATATCTAAAGTCTATCGTACTCCTTTTGCCTCCTCGATGCCCTCTTCAACTTTGCTTTCAAGCTCATGATTCTTGCTTTGCACACCTTGTTTCTCGCCAAGTAATGATGGGCCATGTGCCTCAACATAGTTTTCACATTTTTGGCCTTATATAGCATCCTTTCCCAAGTGCAAATTTGTCCTCTCAAGCCAAGATTCCCAGTCATGTTCAATCTCTTGCTCATACCCATGATCACTGTGTCTTTCCATTGTTTTCCTTTGGTTTTGAAAAATGTGGTTGTACATGGATGGTTTTGTGGATAATAGTGTGAAAATATGGTGGAGGAATGAAATGGGTAGAGTGTATGGAAGAGAGTGTAAAAATGTATGTGTGAAACAGAGTTTAGGGATGGGAGTAAGAGTTTTAGGGATGTGAGCAGGGTTTAGGGATATGGATAGGGTTTTGGTATAGGGGTGAATGAATTTAGGGATATGGGAGATAGTGAAATGGGTTAACGAAACTAGAAAATAAGTGAGGGAATAAAAGGTGAGGGAGTGATGGCCACAAAAACAAATTTACAAACCCTAAGTAATCATGTTTTGAACAAAAATTGCAAGGAGGTAGGGTTTCGAAAATTTTTCACTAAATCATCATAAACATCTTAAGACACACTTTCATTGGCATTTGGACTTTCATTGGCATTTGGAGAGTTTTTGACTTACTTTGGACAGGAGGAAACCAAGAGAATTGAGAATATGGATGAATATGTGGTAAAAATGGCTTGCAGCCCAATGCGCCGCACCCCAAACCCAATGCGCTGCGCCCCAAACCCAATGCGTCGCGCCACCAAACCCAATGCGTAGCACTTTTTTCACGAGATTTTTAGAGGCCTTCCTGGTGTCCAAATTGGGCACAGGATAGCTCGTTGGAAATATTATTGATCTTTCCAATACAAGTAGAATTTTTCAATTTGGAGTTCATTTGCCCTATCAAAAATCAAATATCCCAAGACTGGTCAAAATGTGCAAAATGAGGCTGCCTAAAGGTAGAGTGTTGTTGCAGTCAACTTTTGAAGGTCTTCCTCAACTCCAAATTGAGCTCATGATATCTCATTCGAAATATCATTGTGTCTAGTTATCATGTGCCCCATTAGGTAAATCATTTAGCCAACCAAGCTAGGAGAAAACTTGATTTTCCCAAGGTCACTTCAGAGGTGCATCAATTCTCCTAAGGCAACTGTATTTTTGACATTTCTCTAAAACCATAACACTTGTGTAAAAAGTGAAGAAGGTTTTTCTTCCTTGGCATAGTTTGGACAAAAACCTCTCTTAGGTTTCCCAAATTCATCTTTTATTGCTCAGAAACATCATTGGAGTAAAACCTTTCCCGATGTGTGGAATAGGGGATTTGTCGAAATGAAGTGAAATGAAGGGGATAAAGGGCTTCTAAATTCTTGAGAAAATTTTGGGAAGTAGGGAGGGATGTTAGGAAGTATGGAAAAGTATAATTTAAAAGATTGAGTGAGGGGAAGGGGTCCAAAAGGGCAAAACACAGGCCTAGTCTAGAAAATTGTCATGTTGTAGCAAGAAACTAGGGTTTGTGCAAAAATGAGGAATTTGAGGGATCTCAGTGATGGGAAGTGTTTAATAAGGTAGATTAAGGAGAGGGGAAGGTGTATGAATATCAGGATACAAGTTTTGCTAATTATTTGACCATCCAATAGAAATTACCTTCAAAACCTTAGGAGAGGGAAATGAACCTTACCTAGGGGCAATTGAAGCATGAAGAAGGTATAAAATAACCCAGTGTAACTTGACATGATGATGAAAACCCTCTGAATGATGGCACACTCAGTGCATCGTGACATGGACTGACATTTGGACAACTTTGAAAGGAGTAAAAGCAAACCCTAGACCTAATACCTAGTGACCAAATTTTTACTTGAAAACTCACTGAAATGACAAAATTTGACCTTGACACCTTAAAATCACTTTGTAAGAGCATGTTTGATCACTGGAGGAAGGCTACAAAGACTGACACTAACACCAGTGAAAAGTTAAAATGGTACCAAAGTACCACTACAAGAAAAAAGGTCATTGATGAAGGTCATGCCTGTGATGGACTTTTAAGGTCCATCACCAATGTGACATATGGTGACGGTCTTTAAAAAAGCATTGTTGTAAGTGTATATAGTGATGGTCCTTTAAGGTTTGTCACCAAAGCCATTTTCAATGACACTTTTGGTGAGGGTCATTAAAGGCTCATCACTAATTCTCTCTTTGGTGACACTTTTGGTGAGAGTCGTTAAATGCCCATCACTAATTCTCTCTTTGGTGACACTTCTAGTGACGATATTTTATTGACCATCACCAATGATATTTTTGGTTACTTTTGGTGATGGTCAATAAATGTTCATCCTCATTGATCATTCCAATGAGTTTTTTATGACGCTTCATGCCTTTTAAGGGCCATCACCAATGTCGCATATGGTGATGGTCTTTAAAAAATCGTTGTTGTAAGTGTATATAGCGATGGTCCTTTAAGGTTTGTCACCAAATCCATTTTCAATGACATTTTTGGTGAGGTTTGTTAAAGGCACGTCACTAATTTTCTCTGTAGTGACACTTTTGGTGAGGGTCACTAAAGGCCCATCACTAATTCTCTTTTTGGTGACACTTCTAGTGACAATATTTTATTAATCCTCACCAATCCCATTTTTGGTTACTTTTGGTGACGGTCAAAAATGTTCGTCATCATTGATCATTCCATTAAGTTTTTGAGGAAGCTATGTACTTGTTACTATATTTTTTATCAAAAGATAACGGTTTATGACCATTGTTGTGGAGTCTTTTTTATTATGTTTCCAAGGTCATAATGGTTATAATAGTCAGTCAATTTGTTAAGAATTAATTAGTGTGTATCATTTCCCTCAAGTCATAAGAATATAGTTTTCCTCTGAGTCAACACATGATTCATCTCTATTAGGTTTATTATCTAGCAAATTTCCTTTAAATAAAGTTCCAATAGTGTGTGTAGCAACTATATTATTTAATACATAATCAAGCTCTATCAATTCTATTAATGAGAGAGACCTAGCACTCCTCAACACTCATGGCACACCTTAACATGCTTTGGAACAGTGCACTAAAATTCCTTGGCACCTCGCATGTCTTGGAACATATTTGTACCTAGAACATCTTTCTATGAGTAGGATGCCCAAGCACATGTTGGCATGCCCTAGCATAGCCTAACACTCCCCTATCATGTGTTCAGATGCCCTAGAACACCTTAGAAAAATATTGCATTGAAAAACATTAGAACTTGGCACACATTGGCACTTGGCATGTATTAGAACATATTAAAAGTGTGCCTAGCATGCCCCTTTTGAAAAAGATAAAGCCCCAACTTATTAACCCTCTTATGTGTTCATTTCTTTGCATTTTATCTTGTTGATTCCTTTTGTTGCCTTGAAACTCCTTGATGCATATTGGCATACTATGGCACCATGCACATCTTAGCATATCTTAGCACCCAGAATGCGTTCGCACTATTTGGCACATACTAGCACACCATGAAAATTCCTATCACACTCTAGCACTTCATGACATTCCTTGATATTACCTAGCATGCCTTACTCGTGCTTAGCATAACTTGTCACTCCCTCCTTGGCATGACATCTAGCACCCATTAACACTCCCCGACGCACCCTTATATTCATTCACTTCCATGCATTTTGACCTAGTGCTCCCTTGTGTTGTCCTAGTACTATCTAACACTCCTCAGCATGCATTGGCACTCTCTAGCATACCTTAGCACTCTTCGATATACTCTTCCACTTCATAACATGGATCACACTCCTTGATGCACATTGGCACTTGGAATGTGTTCGCACTTGGCAAGTATTAGCATGTTTGGCATGCGTTGAGATGACTTGGTATGATTTGGCATGGTTTAATATTAAAGTTATTTGAGATCAATTATTGGAAACTAGATGAGAAGAAATGGAGGAAGATTTGGCACTTAGAATGCATTGACACTTGGCACTTGGCACCTATTGGCACCTAGTGTTGGTTTTCCTAGCATGACCCTCATGGAAAAGGTAAATTGATGACTTATTAACCCTATTATGTGCTCATTTACTTGTAGTTTAACTTGTTCCTCCATTTTGTTCCCTTGACAGTCCCTGGCATGCATTGTCACACCCTTGTACATCTTGGCATGCCTTCACACTTGGCACATCTTATCTTGTTTGACATGTCTTCATACTATCTGGCACATGTTAGCATGCCCTAGCATTCCCTAACACACCTTGGTAGTCATGACCTTACAACTAGCATTACATTTTTCCATGACTTGGGAACATTACATTCACTAGAACACCTTGGCACTCCCTACTTTTCATGCCCTCTGTTATCCTCCACAATGTCCTAGGATAATGAGGAGATCGACGGAGGTAATCAGAGACCAAGCTTTTAGTTTGGTAGCTAGCCCTACCAAACTAGAGAAGGCTTTCTCTATGAAATGCCAACAAAGAGATGACTAGAATGTAAAGGATTTTGGGCTAGTTGGCTAGGTTCAAGAGGGTTTTGGAAAATTTAGGGTTTTGTTGTTGGATAAGGGAGAAAAACCAACTAGCTAGGTCATAGGATCAAAGGGTTACAACAAAAAATACAAAAAGGAGAAAGGTAGCATTAATTTTGTGATGGATCTTAGGGTTTTTCGGTGTAGTGTAGTATTTAGAAGAAGTGAAAGGTATTAATGAGCATGAAACATGAATTCATTAAGCAAGAAATAAAGTAACACATAATGATCTTTCCATCAAAACAAAGCCTTATCCAAAGAATTCTGTTTATAAAATGTAAGGAAAACCATTGAATAATTGATGAATGGAAAGAGAAGATTAATATATTTCATATAAAGCTATAATAGAGAAAAGATAACATCACAAACTTACTGCACATGAATTCCTAGATAATAGTTGCAAATTGTGTCCTTTGATTTCCAGAACATGTCCAAGTACAAGCTACAATATTTCTCTCCTCTAAAATCCAACATGTTCTATCAGTGAGAAACTGATACATAAAGACAAAAACAACATCTCCCCACTCTTAGGGGTGTTGGGTGTGGAGCATGATTATTTAGAGGTCTTTGTTTTAGCTGGATGTATACCCCAGGAAGTTTATACATCCCTACATGTGGGGGGGTGCGAGGGGGACTTGTCCCCCCCATGAGGGTTCTTGGGAGCTGATCCCCCCCGGCAAGGGTTTCGGGGAAAGCGCCCCCGAAGCTAAAAACAAATGTAAAATTTCCTTGTAAAAGGATAGTAATTTCTAGTCAATCTGGGCCGTTCATTAGGCGGATGATCTGACAGTAGAACTTATGTTTAGTTTAGGGTTTTTTGCCCTAGAAGGCAACCCGTCTCTTTGTATGAAGGCATTGTATTGAGGCTATGTAATAGAGTTGTATTATCCGTGCAAGAAATAGAGAGGCAAGACTGTGAGAGAAAACAGAGGATATTACAACGGATCTACTGTAGGTTGTGTCTCCTTATTTTGCTAGATAATAAAAAGGAAGCACTAGCTGTTTGGGGTGGACGTAGCCCAAACTAGGTGAACCACGTATCTCTATGTGTCTCTATTTTTTATGCATTTTTTGTGTTTATATTTCTGCTATATTCTATGTGTTCCATTGCTCTGCAATTTATAATTTTCTAATAACTGGTATCAAATCTGAAGGTCTATTTGGTTGACAAAGTCGCAGGAGAGAAGGGTTCCTGGTTCGAGTGGGAGCAATGGCGGAAGTTGGTAAGTTTAGGGTCGAGAAATTTAAAGGCCAAAACTTCTCGCTGTGGAAGATGCAGATGGAAGATTATCTGTACTAGAAATATCTGTACCTACCATTGGGCGGAAAAACAAAGATGCCGACAGGTATGACAAATGAAGAATGGAACCTTCTCCATAGAAAGGCACTTGGAATAGTATGGTTGTGCCTTGCAGTGTCGGTCACCTTCAACATTTTGAAGGAAACAATGACAGAGGGTTTGATTAAGGCGTTGGAGAAATTATATGAAAAACTCTCGGCCTCAAACAAGGTATTTCTTATGAAACGGTTATTTAATATGAACATGTCGAAAGGTGGATCTATTGCAGACCATTTAAATGATTTTAATACTATTACAAGTCAATTAAGTTCTGTAGGGGTAAACTTTGATGATGGAGTTAGAGTTCTATTATCCTTGTGCTCATTTCCAGAAAGTTGGAATGGTTTAGTAATGGCCATTAGTAACTCTGTGTTTGGATCTAGTACATTAAAGTTTGATGAAGTTGTCGGTGCTATCCTTAGTGAGGAAATGCAATGGAAAAGCTCCGGTGAGACATTGGGTAATGATTTGAGTGCAAAGTCTAGGGGAAGAAAAATGGAAAGAGGAAAGAGCTCAGGATATCACACTAAATCAAGGAAAGGTTGATCCAAATCCAGATCAAGGATAGTGTGCTGGAAATGCGGAAATAAAAGACACCTAAAGAAAGATTATAGATCTCAGAAGGGAAAAGAAGGAGATGAACAACAAGAAAAAAATCATGAAGCAAATGTGACAGGTGAGGTGTTACAAGATGCTTTGATTCTTTCTTTCGAAAATATTACTGATGCCTGGGTGGTAAATTCAGGAGCCTCATTCCATGCCACACCTGATAAGAAATATTTTCATGACTATGTTTAAGGAGATTTTGGATAAGTCCATTTGGGTGATGATAAACCCTGTAAAATTGTTGGAATGGGTAAGGTTATTGTAAAACAACAGAATGGAAACCAATGGCTACTAAAGGAGGTAAGGCATGTTCCAGATTTGAAGAAAAAATTGATTTCAACAGGGCAGTTAGGCGATGAAGGTTATGTGACAACTTTCATAGATAAAGCTTGGAAGGTCACCAAAGGAACCCTGGTAATAGTAAAAGTCGAAAAGGTTGGTACATTGTATTTATGCAATGGTATTTCAAAATCTATTAATGCTTTAACTTCCAAAGGAGCAAATGCAACATTATGGTATCATAGGCTCAGACACATGAGTGAGAAGGGGATGAAGATTCTTCACTCAAGGAATTTGTTGTTGGGTTTGAAGAATTTAGATTTGGACTTCTGTGAGAATTGCATTTATTGAAAACAGAAGAGAGTCAGATTTCTCAGAGTTGGGAAAGAAAAGAAGAGCGAAAAATTAGAGCTTGTGCATACAGATGTATGGGGACCTGCTCAGATATCATCTCTCGGTGGATCTCATTATTATGTTACTTTTATTGATGATGCAACTAGAAAAACTTAGATTTATTGTATTAAGAATAAATCTGATGTATTTGATACTTTCAAGAAATGGAAAGCTTTGGTTGAGATTGAGACAGGAAAGAAATTGAAGTGTCTCAGATTAGACAATGGAGGTGAATATTGTAGCAAAGAGTTTGATAGCTACTGTTCAGAGCATGGAATTCGTAGAGAGAAGAAAGTTCAAAGAACACCACAAGAAAATGGTGTGTCAAAAGGGATGAACAAAACAATCATGGAGCGTGAAAGGTGCATGAGATTGCATGCAGGATTGCCTTTACAATTTTGGGCAAATGTTGTAGATACTACTGTTTATCTAATAAATAGAGGGCCTTCAAGTTCCTTGGATGGTGGTGTTCCAGAGGAAGCATGGACAAGTAAAAAGGTAAACTACTCATTTTTAAAGCCTTTTGGTTGTGAGGCCTTTGTCCATATTAATAAAGAAAATAGAACAAAGCTTGAGGAAAAATCAAAGAAATGTACCTTTATTGGATATGGTGTTAATGATTTTGGTTATTGCTTATATGATTATGAAAATCACAAAATAATTAGGAGCAGAGATGTAATATTCAATGAAAAGGTCTTGTATAAGAATTAGTTGCAGGAAAAGAAATAGGAAAGAGAAAACAAGGAATAAATAGTTCTTGATGAGATCACTGAAAAAGTAAAGGTGCCTGAAAATAATAATAATCAACAACGACAACAACAACAACCACCACAATAGCAACAGGTACTCCAAACACCTGAAAGTGTTGTTAGAAGATCTAGCAGGATAAGTATACCCCTTGAACGATACTCTCCTTCATTATATTATTTATTGTTGACTGATTCTAGTGAACCCAAATGTTATGAAGAAGCAATGCAGGTTGAAAGAAGGAAGAAGTGGGAGCTAGCCATGGAAGAAGAGATGGACTCCTTAATGCATAACCAGACTTGGGACTTAGTCAAGTTGCCTGCAGGTAAAACTAAATTGCAGAATAAATGGGTTTACAGGCTGAAGGAAGAAGATGGAGGAAAACAAAGGTACAAAGCTAGACTTTTGTTGAAGGGGTTTGCACAGAAGAAATGTATTGATTTTGATAAAATATTTTTGCCTATTGTTAAAATGACTTCAATCAAAGCTATTTTAAGTCTAGTAGCAGTTGAAGATTTGCATCTTGAGTAGTTAGATGTAAATACAACCGTTCTCCATGGGGATTTGGAGGAAGAGATATATATGTAGCAGCCAGAAGGATATGAGGTGAAAGGGAAGGAGAAACTAGTGTGCAGGTTGAAGAAGAGCTTGTATGGATTAAAACAAGCTCCTAGGCAGTGGTATCTAAAATTTGACAAGTTTATGTCTGAACAAGGTTATACTAGATGTCACTCTGATCAGTGCGTTTATCTGAAAAAGAAAAATGATGGTAGCTATATTATATTGTTATTGTATGTGGATGACATGCTTGTTACAGGGTCTAACATGCAGGAAATAAATGTGCTCAAAAGTAAATTGGCAAATTCATTTGTAATGAAGGATTTGGGAGCTGCAAAAGAAATCCTTGGTATGAGAATAACTAGAGACAGGAAAAAATCGCAAATTAACATTGCCTCAGAATGAGTACATACAAAAGGTGTTGAAAAGATTTAATATGCACAATGAAAAACCAGTTAGTACACCTTTTTCTAGCCATTTCAAACTTAGTAAGGAAATGTGCCCAAAGACCCAAGAAGACATGGATTATATGTCTAAAGTTCCATATGCATCAGCAGTTGGAAGCTTAACATATGCAATGGTCTGCACAAGGCCTGATATTGCACATGCAGTGGGAGTTGTAAGCAGGTACATGAACAATCTAGGAAAGGAACATTGGATGGTTGTGAAATGGATTCTCAGATATTTGAAAGGTACCACAAATCAAGCATTATGCTTTGGTGGTTCAAAAATTTCTCTACAGGGATATGTTGATGCAGATATGGCAAGTGACAAAGATAAAAAGAGGAGCACTATAGGATATATATTTACTGTAGGTGGAACAACTGTCAATTGGGTTTCAAAAATCCAAAGTGTTGTTGCACTTTCAACAATAGAAGCAGAGTATGTTGCTGCGACAGAGGCTAGTGAGTATGTTGCTGCTACAGAGGCTAGTAAAGAAATGATTTGGTTGCAAAGGTTTATGGGTGAATTGGGTAAGAAGCATGATATGGGCACATTATATAGTGACAGCCAAGGTGTGATTCATCTTGCAAAGAACTCAGCATTTCATTCCAGGACTTAACACATACAGCTCAAGTACCATTTCATATGATCAGTGTTGGAAGATGGAGAGTTGAAGCTGGAAAAGATACACACTAGCCAGAATCCTACAGATATGCTAACAAAAGTTGTAACTAGGGAGAAACTGAGAATATGCTCAGTTTCAATTGGTCTTCAAGGATGACGACAAAGATGAGAAACAACCAGGTCCAAAGAGGAGTCATTGTCCAGCAAATGAAGCAGCGGTGGAGTTTCTACAATCATTCTCCAAGTGGGAGATTGTTGGGTGTGGAGCATGATTATTTAGAGGTCTTTATTTCTGCCGGATGTATACCCTAGGAAGTTTGTACACCCCTCCACGCAGGGGGCTGCAGGGGGGACTTTTTCCCCCGCGAGGGTTCGGGGGGGGGGGGGGCAATTCCCCCGGTTGGGGGGTCTGAGGGCCAGCGGTCCCCCGGCGGGGGTTTCGGGGGCAGTGCCCCCGAAGCTAAAAATAGATGTAAAATTGCCTTGTAAAAGTATAGTAATTTGTAGCTGATCTAGGCTGTTCATTAGGCAGATGATCTGATGGTAGAACTTATGTTTAGTTTAGTGTTTTTTTCCCTAGAAGGCAACCCCTCTCTTTGTATGAGGGCATTGTATTGAGGCTATGTAATAGAGGTGTATTCTCCATGCGAGAAATAGAGAGGCAAGACTGTGAGAGAAAATATAGGATATTACAATGGATCTGTTGTAGGTTGTGTCTCTTCATTTTGCTAGATAATAGAAAGGAAGGACTGGCTGTTCGGGGTGGACATAGCCCAAACTGGGTGAACCACGTATATCTGTGTCTCTCTGGTTTTTATGTGTTTTCTGTGTCTATATTTCTGCTATATTCTATGTGTTCCATTGCTCTGTAATTTATAATTTTCTAAGAAGGAGTTGAATCAATGACTCTAGGAACTATTGCGTGAGGTGTTCTAACCAAACCCTAATGACTAGGGAAGTTAAAATCGACTTCTATAATTAAATTTGACTCCAACCTCTCTCATAAATGAGGTCAAATTTACATCATAACAACTTATAAATACTAACCACCCATTATTCACATTTACTTTTACCCCTCACATTCATCTAATTCACCATTTTGACTTTTACCAGAGTCAAACTAGGAATTACAAAAAATTACACAGTGAAAATTTTACAAAAATCTCATAAATTTCCAAGTGTATAGTGAGTTGTTGGAGGCCATTTTTGAGTGCCTTCCTAAAGTCCAAATCTAGATCAAAAGCCTTTTCTATAAATCTGGGACAGTGTAGATGTCTTTAGAGTATTGTTTCACTCAAAATGACCAATTTTTGGCTAAGATATGACCATTCTCCCAAGGTGTCTCTAGGTGCACAACGAAATGGAAAGAGAGGGGCAGAAAGGTGATTTTTGGCCTCTTTTTTGCAAATTTCTCAAAACCTGAGCCCCAAACCAGGAAAGTGGGAAAATGGGGTTTGATATGGGGTCATAAGCTTTCCAAAAATGCTTATTTTACATCATTTGGAGCCCTGAGGAAGAAGCAAAGTGTGAGCTCGCTGTGCTGCTAGACAAAAAATTGCCAAAAAATTGCAAGTATGCACCAAAACAAAAAAATTTCTCCAAACCCTCCCAAAATTTTTCTAGAGATGCCTCCTTAGCACACCCATAACTTGCTAACACTCTCTATCATACACTATTATTCATTCATTTCCATGCAATTGAAACTAGTCCTTCCTTGTGTTTCCCTGACACTACCTAACATACCTTGTCAATGCCTCCTTAGCACACCCAGAACTTGCTAACACTCCCTATCACACACTCTTATTCATTCATTTACATGCAATTGAAGCTAGTCCTCCCTTTCATTTCCCTGGAACTCCCTAACATGCGTTGGCGCCACACCATAGCACCTGACACCTCTTGTCATGCCTTCGCACTTGACATGTCTTGGAATGACTAACATGACTTGGAACTTTCCAGTGTGTGTTATCACTTCCTAGAATTCCTTGCACACCTTGGCACTCCCTAGTTGTCATGCCCTCATAGATAGCCTTAATTTTTTGTGACTTTGGAACCCAACCAATTCATTGAAAAAATAGTGTTGTCCCTAGATAAAAGTCTCCCTTTGCCTAAAATTGGTTTTTCCATCCCGTTATCATAATCGTAGGCTTACCTATTACAAGTCATATTATGAAATTATAGTAATACACTTCGTCCTTGGGACACCTGGAAGACACTCTTATTCATTTGTTTCCATGCACTTTGACCTTGTTCTCCCTTGTGATGACCTCACACTCCCAAACACTCCTCAACATGCATTGACATTGTTTGGAATGTGTTATCACATCTTTTCATTTCTTGGCATGCCTTGGCACTCCTTAGCTATCATGCCCTCATAACTACCCTTATTGGTTTTAAGACTTGGGAACCAACCAAGTCCTACCTCGACTACAACATCTTGACCAAGTTACAGTTACTACAACTATACTATCCCTTCACCTAAGAATCGCTTATAACTCATCTTAGGTTACTCATGCCCAAACTTAGCTCATCTCACTTAAGAAGTTACCAAGTCAAGGCTCATGTCTAACCATGGCCATAAAACAACTAAGCAACATAGTTTACATCTTGACATGGCATAGCACCTGGCATGTCTAACAATCCCTTGGCACTATGTGGCACATGTTGGCATTCCCTGCATGCCATGTGTTATCACTTAGAAGTTTTCCCTAAAAGCTATCAATAGAAGGAATCATCTGAGGTAACCACAAACCAATCTTTTAGGCTTAGGTTCTAGCCAACCTAATTCCAGAGAGGGCTCTCTCTTTATAGTTTAGTTTTGTTTTTATGGGATTTTAGGCATTCATAAGGTTTTTTTTTTAATTGAAGGTTGGGTGGTGGAATTCTTAGAGAAGATGGATATAGCTAGGTCTTCAAGCCATTGGGCTATGGAGTCAATCAGTAGAGAGTGTAACTGGACCAAATCACTAAAGGGAATGTTCACAGGGCAAGCTAGCAAAACAAAAGGCAAATCTTCAGGTCTAATGGATGAAATGATTCTAACCAGGGTGAAAGGGCAATGAAGAATCCTTGGACCAGGATCAGAATGAAGAACGGAGGGTGATCGTGAAAAAATGGAAATTAAGAATCATTTTCTGTAGACCAGGGGAGAAACTACGGAAGAAAAGGAGCAGTTAAGAATTCCTTAGCTAAGATAGTTTAGGAGAAAACATTCAGAATGTAAAACAGTCAAGACAGAGTGCATTCAAGCAATTTATGAAATATAATTCATTGTTATACATTTAGATTTTAGAGAAACAAATAAGATTATGAAGAAACATAAGAAAAAGTAACAATAGACATAAGAGAATACTTATTTGTATTTCGCTTTACACAAGAATCTTGTAAAATAGCTGATCTTTATTCCTTGATCTAGCAAGCCAATCCAGTCAGTGCTACAATAGAAGTTTGATTTGAAAGAAAAATTCTATAGAGAGGTTTCGAAATCCACCCTACATACTTCAAAATGTGAAGTATTTATACAAAAAATAATTACAAATATCTCATAGCAGTTTGAGATTTAATCTAGGAAATAAAATATCTTCATGCATGAAGAAAGAGACAGATGTGAAACTGCTTCTTGCTGTCCCTTTTATTATGTTGTTGTTGGCTATTTCTGTTGGGTTTGAAGCCCTTTAAGTTGGCTGATAGTTGTGGTGTTTCCACACTGGAGTCTTCTTTACTTTGATCTTTCACTGATACTCTTTGACTCTGTTACTCTTTGACCCTGCTTATCTGTCTTTAACCTATTTCACCTGGCTGCCTTTAGATTTATTGTGGTAACTTTCTAATGTAAAATTTTTCAAAGTAAATCTGTCATTTTTTCCCACCATTCTACTTCAGGCAATCTCACCTTTAACATTATCCTATAAATTTTGTCTGCCTCTGTGTATTTTTCAAAATTGGGCTTGGTGAGAAACATATGTTTCACGTTATGTTCTAAGAAAAAGAGGTTCTCTAATGTATCGTATAGTACTTTTCCAGTAGGCAAAGCTTTAATTCCTAAAGAGCTGGCTTGTCCTTGGCCAGCCTCCTAAGTCTATTGCTATAGTCCAATTGGCTCATGAGTTTATCATTGATGACCATAGGACTGGGAAGGCCTTTGTCCCTCAAAATTTGAAATTTGGCCATAAACCTGTCAATGGCCACCTGCATGTTGTGGCACTTTTCTTCTAAGTTGAGCATAAGGTTTCTTTTGGAAAGAACCTTTTTAATCTCTAGGATGGCTTCAGTCCTATCCTCTACACCAAGCTCATGGAGCTCATACCAATTCTTATTGTTTAGGAGGTGGATGAGTTGATTTGCATCCTCAAGTTGGTCTCCTAACTCTTCCCTTACTTTCTAGATAGCCTTAGTGGCTACCTTCACCAATTCAGTTTGCTCAAATATAACTTGAATTGATGGCCAAATATCATTGACAGAGTCAATGATATTGGCCTAGAGCATTTCTGTACTCTGTCCTAGTGGCTTCTGTAGTATCAAATCTTTCTCTAGGGCTTTGATTTTTTCACCCATCCTTAGGGCTCTCTATGTTTCTTCTCTTTGCTAAATTTGGGAAATCTTACAATCAGTTTCTAAACTTGCCACTTTTTCCTTTAATCTTTTGAGCTCTGTAGCTTGAATGGACATCTCCTCCATAGCCTTTACCAGTTCTGTTGTTTTTTCAGTTGAAGTGCCCACTGCTGTAGTGGACTCAGTTGAAATTGGCAGTGCTATGGAAGGTGGAGCTATAGGTGCCAACGATGCTGCCATTCTGGAAGGAACTGCTGTTGTCACTGTGGGAATGGTAGTTGTGGAAGTTGTTGACAGGTCACTTTGCTTGGACTGAATAAAAATGTCCAACTCCTTCTTTGTTTCTTCAAGCTAATCATTTAGCTTTAGGACTAGGTGCATAAGCTCTTCATGTCCTTTTTGTGTTTCTAGGACTTCCATTGTTTGAGGGTGATGCAGTTGAGGAATTTTGAGTTGCTTCTTCAGTGCAGCAATGTCATCATTCTTCTTTTTGATCAGCTGCTCTATTGCTTTCACATCCTTGGGATCATGTCCCAATCCTATCACTAAGTCCTCTAAGGACATGATTCTTGTATATTTTTCTCGTGAAGAGGCCTTCTACAACTAAAACTAAGCTGACATATTGTTTAAAGAGTTCTGCAACTAGTGGGCTACTATGGCTTTCCCTGTCAATGTAGAATAAATCATATTACCAGTTTTCTTATGTAGCTCAATCTGGTCAATGGGATGAATATCCCTTTCCAGTACTTCAAAATCCAGTCTTTTAAAATCTGTTGTTGTCCTTGGGTGCTAAGTGGTCATCTTAATGACGGTAATTTTCATTTTCCCCTATTTAATATCATAGGCTGAAATAAGCCTTGTCTGATTGGTAGGGGTCATCTTCAAATACTGTGCATAAGTTTGGGCTTTCAGCCTCTCATTCCTAGCTTTTATTTCTTTGTATCTCTCTTTGATGTCTTGGTCTTTGTATGTTGGCATTCTAAAAGAGGATACTCAACACTTTGCTACCTTTCCAACATTTGAGTGTATGATGTGGAAGGTTCTAGGATGTCTCTAGATGGAGTGGCATGCCTGCTCCTATCTCTTTCTATGCTGGTAACCTTAGCTGTCTCCTCTGTATATTCATGTTCAAAGACAAGATTCATTCTTTATCTTTATGCCTGGCTTGTCTCTGCATAGGCTTGAGATGTTGTTCTTTCTGAAGGAGTGGCCCCTTCCCTGTTTCTCTTGAGGTTTTTCTCCTCATTTAGCGGAGTATGTAAGACTGGGGGGTTACTCATTTTAGCCTCTCGTCCATCTGTTTTCTCTGATTGCTCCAGTATGTTTGATTGGTCTTGTGCTTTTGATTATTCTTGTACCTGTGATTCTTCTTGTACTTGTAATTCTTCTTGGACTTGTGATTCTCCTGAAACCTACAGGAAAGGACCCTCATCAAGATGTTTCTATAGATCAATTAAAGTGTTTTCCGTAGAAACTTCAGTGCTATCCCTGTCTTCTAAAGTGTTTTCCACCCATTCTAGTTGGTTGGCATACTTTTCTATTTCAGGGATACGGTGATGAATGTAGGGAGACATCTTGTTTTTTTGTCTTCTGTTGTGGATGAAATCCAAGGGATCATACCTCCATATGAAGCTCTATTTTAGATTTAACCTTTGAAGGATTTGGTCTGCCTCCTTTCCAGCTTCTAGGCTATTACAAATAAAGGGACCTAATTGGTCTTTGATCTTGAGCTGGGCCTTCTTTTTGGATTTGACAAAGTGCACCTCATCTGAATTGATTATCTACCTATAGTACTCCAGAGCAAATAACCTCAATGGGAGGTATTTAGGTAGTTTGTATGGGGCCAGCTCATAGCCAGAAATTCTATTATCAGTGTGGTTTTGGTATAAGTACCAATCCCCCACTTTGGATTGTTTTCAGAGTTGCATGATCCTCTTTATATATGAACTGATTCTTGGAGGAGGGCTGACTATCAACATTGTTACAATGGGATGTACAAATAAGTATATGAAGTCTATATATGAATATGGGGAGTCATACTTATGGATCAATGGAGTCTAGAAAATTACCGACCTAGTGTGACCTTTTGTGTCAATCTTCTAGAGAGTAAATGGAAACTTATTAGCTTGGCAGTATAGAAAAAGGTGATACAAAACATAGGAGTACTTGAAGACTTGCTCATTACTCATCCTAAGGAACTAGTCATGCATCCTATCAGCTATAAACTTGGCATAATCATAAATAACAGTAGGAGGCTGTCCTAGAGTGTATATGGACATGAAAGCCAAGATGATCTCATCTATATACTCACTGGTGGTATAACCTAGGACACTGGATATCATTGCTACAATGTCTTGGCCAAATGGGGAAAATATGGTATACACATATGGAGGAGGTTCTTTGGGGGTATACTTTTCTTCTACAATGTAGGTTTGGATTATTTGGGCCAATCTTGGAGGGACAATCTTGGGAAATAAGTCCAACGGGTCTCCAATAGAAAGAGGAGCCAAGTTTTTCCCTGGTTGAAGTTGCAACATCTCATTTATTGATTCAGTAGTGATGGTGAAAAGTATAGTTTGGTTAGGGGATATCACTGCTCTTTAACTGGGGATATAGTTTGCATGGTAGTAATGGATAGTTTCGGGGAAAATGTGAACTTCATGGAATTGGTATTTGGGCAAATTGGACTCCCAAAAACCTATTTTGTCAGCATGGTTTAGGTATTGGTCTCTGTATCGACAGTAGAGTTTGAGAGGGGATTCATGGACAGAGGTGTCCTTTATCTGGAAATCCTTGTCTCCGAGGGGGAGATGGTCTAGGTTTAGATGAGGAGTGGAAATAGGTCTTACATCCATGGCAATTGGGGCTGCCATTCTTAGTTCTTGTGGATTTGAGAATGGGGGGGTGATTTTCAATTTTTTAGGGCAATGGTGGTTCTGTTAGAGTAAGCTTATGTCACTTAAGTTTCTTTAATTAATTTTTCACGTTAACTAACAAAATTAGTAACTGGTTCTGAAATTAAGAGGTTTTCTAGTGAATTATGGCTTAAATAGTTGGAATTAAGGAAAAACAGCTTTGAACAGGTTGGCTGGCAATTGCGAATGGTCGAAAAGACTCTGTGTAGGCTGGAAGGTGAACTGGGTGCTATGTGGCATCTTTGGGGTGCAATTTGGATGTAGGTTGACAAATTTGATGTTCGCAGGTGAATTCATGGAGATTTTTAGTTGAAAAAATGATAAAAACAAATGATTTGGGGCTTTTTGACTTTATGGGGGAAAGTCAATTTTGGCAGGTATGGGTGAACAATGGTCATTTGTCATGTAGTGGGGTGAATAGTGGCTTTTTTGGCATGTAACGGGCGGGCAGTAAGAGGTTTCCATCACACTGATTTTGGGCGTTCAGTGGTATTGGGGGAAGGCCACCCGATTCCATAGATTGAGTGACATGTAGCCTTGGGGGCCTAGTGGAAAATGACTCTTTTCAGGTGGGTAATGTTCAGACATTGGGGTCCACCCAAAATGGATAAGGGCCATCAGATGTCGAGGGGAGTGATCGTGCGATGATCGGGCAGTAGAGTTGCACAAAGGGTAGTGGGGGGGCCCGATATGTGATTAAATGTGGTAGTTTTTAGTTAATGAGGGATTAAGGTGGGGTTAAGGTGTCGGGGTCATTAGCAAAGGGTTCAATTGGGTTTTTGACTAACTTAATCGTGGATCAATTAGTTAGTGGGTTTGGGTAGAAAACCATAGTTTATGTAATTAAGCTAGGGTAGGGCTAATTAATATTGTGGGAGTTAAATATATACAGGAAACATGATTTTGTTTGGGATTTAATAAATAAATTTGTAACTAATAAAATGAGTGGAAAGGGGCACAATACCCTAAGTATATGATATTTCATGTTTTAACGCTTTTCCAATAATAACATAAAAACTTATGACATAGTGTTGTTGTGGGATTTTGATATGAAAATGATTTATGTGGGGGAATAAACACTTTTTCCTTGGTTAAAGTATTTTAACCTTAAGGAAAGAGAATTATTAGGAAAATGAATGAACTGAAGGGGGGGATGAATTTTTATGAGGGGGTTTTAGTACTTATTGCCTATAAGTCATTGAGCCGAGGGTCTGGTCCCTCCAAAAGTCAGAGAAATTCTTTGAGCCTCTTTGACTTAGGGTTTTTAAGTACTTTGATGTTTATTGTGGGAAATTAGTTAAGTAAAAGGTGAAATGAATAAGGGAGGTTAATTAATTGACTTTAATATCCATCTGCATGCTTGAGTGCCCATTCACATTTGGAACATTTATGATAAGAATAATAAATATGCTTTTGTCTAATCAATCATCATACTTCTGCAACCTTTCTTCTACATACCCACCTACTCAACCTACCATTTTCACTTCTCTTTATTAGGGCGCATTTGAGCTAGCAAACCCTCATCAAACATTTTTCTTTCTTTTTGCAATAGTAAACTGACTAAATATAACCTTATTAAATCCAAGGGCTCAGATTAAATAGTTAAGCTCCTTTTATTTACTCTACCTATCTACTTGTCTGCCAAGGTTACACTGTTTGGCCAGATTTTTATTCTCTATCTATAGACATGAAATAGCCACATTTAAACATTTTGACTATCATGGATTGAGGCAAGGATGACAAACTGCACATAATCCTTTATTATGCATAAAAGTAAATAGTAGTGGCATTTTGACTTGCTCACCTTCATGGTCCTTTTTCTTTTCTTGGGGTTCATAGTTTTCATCTTTTTTGAAATTTTTATTGTTTTTTTCCTTTGATTTTTCTTTTAGGACATACCCTCTTTATATTTTTTAATTTTTTGAATATGGAAAACATTTACAGAAAGAAAAGGTATGTACATATAACAGGTTTAATATCAGCCATTCAAAAATTATAACTCCTATTGGTATAGGAACCTAACACCATGGCATGCTTTAGCACTCCCTATCATACCGTACCACTCCTTGACATGTCATGGCACTCTTGCATGCCTTGGAACTACCTAGCATATAAAATTGTCACTCCCTCCTGAGCACATTTGGAATTCACTGACACTCCCTATCATACACTCTTATTCGTTCATTTCCATGCATTTTTAACTAGTTTTCCTTTGCGTTTATGTCGCACTCCCTAACACTCCTTGACACGCATTGACACACGTTGACATGCATTGGCACACCCTAACGGATTGGCATACCCTGGCATGCCGCCCTAACACTAGCATTTCTTGGCACCACGTAACATACCTTGTCGTCCCCTCCTTAGCACACCTAGAACTCACTGACACTCCTTCTCACACACTCTTAGTCATTCATTTCCATGCATTTGAAACTAGTGCTCCCTTATGTTTCCCTTATGTTTCCCTGGCACTCCATAACACTCCGTGGCATGCATTGGCACACCCTAGCACCTGACATAGCTTGGCATGTTTCCCTGGCTTCTAATATGCCTTAACATTGCCTAGCATACCTTATCACTCCCTCGTTAGCATGCTTGGAACTCACTAATACTTCTTGTCACAAAATCTTAATCATTCGTTTGCATGCATTATTTTCACCTATTGCTCCCTTGTGTTCCCCTAGTACTCCTTAACACTTCCTAGCATGTGCTTTTGATGGACAAAACACTATATATAGGGCAGCTCATCCTCCATTTGTGGACAAGCAGCTTTTGTTAAGTAGGTATGTAATAAGAAGTGCAAAGATAACCAACCAAGAGAAGGAAACAAAGAAAGAATATTTTGGTGTTGTTTATGGGTTTGTTTTAGGGCTAATAGATCCACACATGTGAAGGAAGGAAGAAATATCTACTACAGAAAAGGTCAAAGATCTTGTTGTTGTCCAAGAATTCGAATCAAGGAAGAAGATAAGCAAGGTTACATGCCAAATTATAATAAGGGTTCATACCATCCAAGCAAAGAAGATCAAGGTTCAAAAGGCTGGTCAACCACACTAACTAGGGTTTATGCAAGAGGGCCAAGAACTACAGATCTGATCCATGGAACTGGAATTTGAAGGATAGTTGAGTTATTGAAGGAATAAGCTTGATCATCGTTGACTCAAGGAAAAATAAGGAAGTTGAATGAAGGAGGCTTGTGACTTGGTCTTGGAGAGTTCATTGAGTCAAGGGTCTAGACCATGGTCTTGGTATTCATCAATTGAAGTATATATAAGAAGAAGATCTTGCTTGGGTTTTCCTCTCATGTTGGAGAGGTTTTGGCCCTGGTTGATCACATATCCTATGTGTCTCTTATCTCTTCATTGTTTATGAATTGGTAGATGTTTGATGAAGAATATTGTTTTGAGCATTGTTTGTTATTGTGGATTAGTCTTGAATGTGTTTGTGTATGAAAAAATGGTTGGGTTTGTAAACTATGAGTAGAGCAGTTTTTGATTGATGCATGCTTCCTATAATAAAATGTGTCACTTACTTAGCAATTAATTTAGTGGAAACATGGGTATTTGGACAATTATTTTGGAATTTATTCACCTTACAAGTACATCAACTCATATAATGCATAAATATAATGGAAAGTTTTAACGTGTTGCATCATAGAAAGGATGTTGATAAAATATGATAGCTTAAATGTACATGATAGTTTGAGAAGGTGGGGAATAACTCTTATTTAGTCATAGGTAGCTTAATCAATTCCTTTTTTAATATTTAAATGTCCATGATGATTTTGAAAGCAGGTGGATAGCGATTCATACTCATGTCATAGATAGCCTAATGAGTACTTTTCTCTATCTAGAATGATACTAGATACAAAACTTTTTTGTATTGTGTACTTCTTCAATTTTTTTTTTTATAATATATCATGTTATAAAAAATTTAAAATAAGCTTCTCACTTTGGTTCTTGCATTTGTGGTAAAATCTGAACCCAACTTCTGAAAGTAGTGTTATTTAGGAGGATATCGACAATATTTTTGACTCCATAAAGGTTTTAACCTATCTTTAGTCTTTGATGAGTTTTTTTTTGGATGATTGTACTTTAAAAATAAAGATGCATCTACAATTTTCTCACTTGCTAATTTAGAATCAATGAAAAAATCAAAATAATTATTTACATTTATTTGTAGAGTTTATCTAAAATTGATGGAACATGGTGATTACATCAAATGAGTGTGAAATTGAATTTTGAAATTTTATTAATGTCCTCAATGCTTGGAAAATGTAATGGGATTAGATGATAAGTTAACATGTAAGGTATCTAATGAGACATTGCTTCTCTTCTAAGAAAAGTATATCTAAACCAAGTGCCACACCAAGGAGAGAGAGGATTTTGTAGTGTGAAAAGCTTAGTTGTGTGGGTTTGGGGCTAAGGCATAGTTGCTCCATTTAGCTGAAGTAAAATGAGAGGAAATGAGGCAATGCATACTTTGTAAATATTAGCTATGAGGATTTGGGGTTCAAGGCTTAGTCACTTCACAATTGAAATAAAATGAGATCAAATGAGACAAGGACTTGCAAATTATTAGTTATATGTAATGACATTAAAGTGAGTAAACAAAAAGTATCAAAATTCGAAGTAGAATCAACCCTTGTGTATGAAAATTCAGTGAAGCATTTTTTTATGGCTGAATTCCCCCTCAAATATACATTTGATTAATGAAAAATCTTAGAAAATTACATCTATGTAATTGAGGTATCCCCGTTAGATGCACAAACCTTTCTCCCTGGCTTCCCATTGACTTTGAGGTTGTGTTCCCCTACACTCCTATATGCTTACTAGGGATACTACACTCCAACATGATGAATTCTAAGATATATTGTGAAGAGGGGATGAAGGTTTTAGAAATTCTTGTTGCCACGAGAAAGTATTGCCATGTTTAGTTCAACAATACGGAAGCAAAATGCTCATGTAGAAGGATTTATGGTGCTTTTCCAATTGTGGGAAATAGAAATGCCATACATTATGGTGCTTCTTGGTACAATATTACCGATTCATGGAGAAAGATCAATGGTTCCTTGGGTGGAACTATACCAATGTCTGGGTGGGACCATGTTATAGATATATTTAGGCACTGCAACCCCAATCACAAATGTCCATAAACCAAGGGCTTATAAACCCCTAAAAGTGTTGTTTCATGCCCTAAAGAAACAAGGTTAGTTGATTACATCATTTCCCAGAAGTTCTCCCTGAAAAACTGCTCAGAACTGGTCAAAACTGGACCATACAGACTGCTCCATGCTGAAGATGCGATGCATCTCACCTGTGACATGCAAAAAGTGTGATGCATACTGAAAAGCCCTTCTATAGGGTGCGATGAGCGAGATCAGACAAATGGCAGAGGTAGTTTGCTAGGCAGAGACTCAAAGAATCTTCTACAAACTACTCATATGACACTTGCCTCTCTGAATTCACCCAGGGATGAGTAAGAGATCATGAAATCTCCAAGTGGAACCAAGAACTATCAGTGAAATGACACTAATCAAAATCCCAGAAGCTAACTCACCCACCTATAAATATCTATATATGGATCCCTCATCCCAGAGATCCGGGGGTTGGAATTTTGTATTTTGTAAGGAAGTGTTGTTGGTTTCTCTGTGAAACATTGTATCCTTGGGTGATCTAAGCTTTTCATAAGGTGAAGAGGGCTTTCATGCTGGGAGGATGGTGCTGGATCAGACAGCTTGGTTGTAATCCTCTCTTCTACTACTATCAATAAAGCTATTTGAATTTTCCTCCATATACTTGTATATCTCTGAATCTTGTATTTGTGTATGCATTTGTATGGTTAATATACATCTGATCCTATATTGTTTATGGTTATAGATCTCTATGATTTGATGGTATTTTGTTTCTTTGACTCTACAGGTGCTCTTTCAAGCGGGACAAGTGAGAAAGAAGTGGCAAAAGCTCTATCAAGGGAGAGAGGAAACAAGCAAGGAGACTAGCGAAAGACTGAGGTTGGTACTCTCTGCTTCTCTCTCGTCTATCTCTCATAAAGGAAAATACAAGTGACTTTAAATTGTTTGTTTCTAAGATAGCTACCCGTCTTAGTGGGACTAGTAGCTCTGAATGGACACTAGTCTTCCCGATAACAAAATGGCGACTCCACTAGGGAAGAATAGTTTGTTTGTTTGTTTCGATTTATTTTCTTTATAAACTACAGACGGAGCCTGAATTTAAGCCAGCTAGCCTTCTAACTGCATTTGCTATGCAAGTGAAAAGTAGGTCAATGCTACTTTAGTTAATCTCTGGGTTTGTTTATGAACTGAACAACTGACTTACAAACATCCTAAGAGCCCTGGTGGTAGCTCAATAACCTCATTAGATCAGCCCCTATACTTTGTGTTTACTGCCTATCATTAGCTCAGCCTAAATCCCTGGACTTAGCTACAAACTGTGAGTGAAAACCAAGCTTAGTTTTGTCCCTGGACCATTGCACTGTCTCTCATTGGCAACCTAGATGCATCGCATCTTTCGTGTGTTGCAGGTGAGATGCATCCCTGTTTCCCTGTGTTACAGGTGTGATGATTGAATGAGACTATTTCTGCCTCTAGATTTTAGTTTTTTCTTCATTGTTTTTAGCTCTATTTAGTAGTTTTGTTGTCTATGATCAATATACCACTATTGAAACTCTCTTCCTTTGAATTATTCAACCTCCATTGATAAAGAATTTTGAATTTTTTTAATGTATTTTTCATCATTTACAGTTCTCCTTTGCAAACAATAGCTTAATTGAACTGTTGTCTTTTGATTTGAAAGTGTCACAAGTGTCGTTTTCAGTCAAAGAAAATAGTGTCATAAAGTCTTCCCCTTGTAGATAGTCGATTACACTTTTGCCATTGTATTTGATTTGAATCATCAATTCTTTGGAGTGTCGAAAGCAGTTTTCAAGTCGAAATTGAAAGTGTCATCTTAATCTTCCTTTCGTTTTTGAAAAGAAATTGCTAAAGTGTCACTTTGAGGAAAGATAGTTCAGATCTATACTTAGTTTTCTTTTTGTCATTCACACATTAAGGAAAATAAAAAACAAATACATGCATGTGCATTTGCATTTAGATTGCATGCGGAAATTGATTTAGGAAAAGTGCATCTAGTGTGTGCTCTCTACTCTATGTTGAAAGAATTTTACTTCTCTTTCCTTAGTAGCTAGGATTTTCATTGCTAAAAGAAAGTAAATGATTGTTTATCATCTTAGATTGCATATTTAGGAATTGTATATCTACATCATGCGGTGAACCTTAAAGGCAAACTTCTTAAGAAAGATCAACTGTAAAATAAACCTCAATGAACATAAAAATGCTTTGGAACCTAATGCACAACATCTAGAAGTTTAGGCTAGAGATGCATTCCAGTGTTGTAAAGCCTGGTAACTATTGTTTTCATGGTAGGTTGGGTGATTCCTCCTCTTTGATACGACAAGTGCTAGTACAGACTTGTGCTCCCACGTACTGTCGAGTATATATTGGGAGACCACAATAGGCTATATCCTTTATCCTTAGGAAGCCGTGTCTGCTACCCTATCGATCGCAATGACTGAACACAACATTCGGGAAGATTGACTGCCATACATAAAAAGTATTCTGTAGTTTTGCGATTGGTTTGGTAATCCCTCTGTCTAGATTTCCAGAGTAGTCACTTTCATTCCTTTTCAAACTCTTTAAAAGAAAAGGTCCATCTGAGCACTTGTCACTTCAGGCTCATTAAAAATCAAAGGTGACTAGAGTCATCTTTAGCTTTTTCTTGACTCTTTAAAATTGAAAAAGAAAGTTGTGTCAAAGCGTCATAAAATTTATTTTAATTGGAATAACATCATTGTTCCCTCGTTGGTCTTAGGTTGAGAAAATGGAGTCTAGTAATCAAGGATTTCCCCTTGGGGGGGATCCTAGTCCTTTCTCTTCTTGGGGAGATGTTGGTGCTCCACATATGGCTACATTGTCCCTTCCAGGACTTACAATTGGCCTGCCAGTATGGCTTTTCTCAACCTCTGTTGTTCAAAACATCGTAATTCCTCAGCAATCAAATCAGCAACTAGATGATACTAAAGTCGCTCCCCCACGTTCTACTTCGTTTGTTTCTCCCTCTCCTTCTTCCCCTTCACTTGGTGAAGCTAATAATGCTAAAAACCAAGTAACTGAGAAGAAGAAGAAAGGGAAGGAGAAGAAGAAGAAGAAGCCAACGGCGAAAAGGGGCAACCATGCATCATCTGGTGAAAATCCACACACTGCACCATCCAAACCTAAATCTCCATGTGTCATTTGCAAGGGAGACCACTATCATCGAGATTGTCCTTGCATCCCACGGATCTTAAGTGACTGGTATCCCCGCTTGCACAATCGGGTGTCTTCAACCTCTGACGATCATGTTGAGAGTACACCATCAACTAGTGAAAACGAAGTCAATGGAAAAAAAGGAAGATCTAGATTTCCTTGTAGGTTGTGTCAAGGCGATCATGCCCTCCACCATTGTCCTTTCCTGGACGAAGCTAAAAGAGTCTTGGATAATCCTCTGGCTTCACCGTAGCGACTTCCTCCTGGATACAAGAAACTCTTACCAAGTCCATCGCTAGTTGAAAACCCGACTAACACACCTGTGTTGTCGATCGAAGCACCTATCATTGAAGATAAACCCTCTGAGTCCACACCAGACCAATGTCAACAAGTTGAGATGGCAGTCAACCCAATATTGTCTTCAGAAGGTCCATCTTCGGATGATACAATCTGCAAAGAGAATAAGAACGACACCGTTCAAATTCTTTTTGTTAACACAGAGTCAGATGAATAAGGGGGAAATCTACCCGTTCCTTTATCGTAAGGAGGAAGTTCATTAGAGATTCATCCGGGAATTTATTCGGCACCTCCTCCAAGCAATCTAGTCGTCTCCTTCGATTGCAATCTACTAGGGAGACCCCGCCTACCATCTAATGTACCATTCTGAATCATAGTACAAGCTTACAAAATGGTCATGGCTAGCACTATCATAGATGAAGGGGCTTCTGTGAGTATCCTTTCCTCAACTGCTTGGAAAGCGCTTGGTTTGCCATCACTTCTGCCTGAGATTCAAAATCTATTAGGCTTCAACAAAGGAACCAGTTGACCGTTAGGGATCCTTCCAAATTTACCTATAACTTTGAGAAGGAAAACCATTTATCTGAACGTAATGGTAGTCCAAGGGCCATTAGATTATAATCTACTCCTTGGGTATGACTATTTTATAGCATGGGAGCTATTGTTTCCTCACTCTTTCAAGTGATGTGTTTCCCGCATGAAGGCAGAGTGGTCTAGCTCGTAGACCAGCTTTCATTCCCTGGTTCAAACATAGCTACTAGTCAAATGCCATCCCTAACTGGTCTTTTTGCACAAGGAATGTCTCATCAACCTCCAGTCAATCCGCCTAATGAGTGGGAGTGATTCGGTGAATGTGACTAAACCCAGGGGGCATGCACCCTGGTCTGCTTTAGCAGGAAAACCCCAGGTATAAGGTAGGTTTCCGTGTAGGATATATGACTATTTTGACACACCCATCCATTTAGGAAAATGGGATTATACTGGAGTAAGATTCCCTCGTCAAAAGTCATGTGAGTGGAAGCTCGTACCATTCACCTTTGTCTATTTCAATGGACAGAGCCGAGGAAGTGTTTTGTCTACAGATGCAGATGGAATAGCCTTGCTTTAATGCAAGAACTTCCATATGGTAACCTGGAAACTCTACTTCTCTTTATACCTGGGGGCATGCAAACCTTTTGCATGCGAGTGAAAAATGACCTTTTATTTTCCTAGTTTGTAGGCTTATTTTCTTAGTTTGTAGGCTCTCAACCCTTTAACCACGTAGGTTGGTCATTCTTAGCTTGCATACAAAAGGCTCTGGAGCAAAGTTGCGCATGGGCCAAGCTCCCTAAAAAATGAACCTACTAATGAGCGACATCCTTATTATATGACTGGCACGAGCAAGTTTACGCGAAGTTCAAGCTCGTTAAAAAATAAACCTAGCAATGAGCATATGTTTCCCCAAGAGTTCAAGCTCATTAAAAAATGAAGCCACCTTCGGTAAATAACCTTTGTGATTGCATTACTATCAGCTTTTGAGCCTTGGTCATGTTATTACCATCACCTCCACTTTTTAGCTAATCATACACCTCCACTTGATTGTTTACCCCTTTTGAGGAACAGCTGCGATGAGTGATTCTGTTAGCCACCTTCTTTACACTGCCATGATTGAAAAGTTCCAAACCTCACCTGGGACCAGCTGCTACCCGAAAATATCACTCGTTCTTCAAAAAACGAGTCTCCTTTAAGCTCTCTTTAGACTCGTAAAATATAAAAATATTTCTGAGCAATTGGCCTCTCCAGCTCGTTAAAGTGATTAGAAGTGCCATCCCTCTTGTATTTTAATCTTTTTGGACCTGAGCGATCATTACACGAAAAGATCAAGCGCTTGTCTTTTTCTGCTCGTTAAAGTGATCAGAAACGTCATCCCTTTCGTATTATTTTATACTTTTTCGGACTTAAAGGATTATACTATGAAAAAGGATTACTGGAGTTTCCTTTTCGTCTCTTTTTAGACTCTTTAAAACTGAAAAGGACTGAGTTATCTTTGTCGTTAAACTTGTTATAACAATAGCGACAAACTTGTCCATTATAGACAAGAGCGAGTTTCACTTTCGCTAGGCTCATTAAAACATAGTGACAGGTTTGCCCGAAGGGCAAATTATAGAACAAGCATATGTTATTCTCCTCAAGCTTGACAAAAATAAAGAGGTACTGGTCAGCAACGACTGGGGAAAAATTGGGAAGAAAACTTGAAGAACTGCATTGGTAGCAGTTCGCTCTTGAACATGACACTTTCACTCCATCACCATGATTGAGTCGGGTTGGGTTATTCCGTTCACCGGTCATATCACCATTGGTCCTCCGTACCATCCATTTTTGGGGTTAACGCTACCAATCCATTTCAGTGTCATTGATATGTTCAAGAGAAGTCGCTCACAGAATTCACCAACCCAACTAACATCTCATCCGCTGCAATACCTTCACGCTTCATTCTTTCATGACCGTCGCCTTGAACCTTGTATCATCAGATCGTTTTCACCTCCACAAAATCATTTTCTCTGTTTTGTGTCATAGATGTGGGATTCATTAATGCCCTCCTACAATGGGTCACTTCTTGTCGACATCAGCTCATTATCCAAGAAGTTGACTTAGGAACAACCCTTTCAGTACTTTGAAGCTTGCATGCCTCAATGGCAAGTTTCTCACTTCCAGCGACAGGTTTACATCAATGGCCTTCGACTGAAAGATTTTGCATGGTGTTCAACATCGACTCATGTATTCACACCACGTGAATTGTACTACAGTACATTGAAGGTCATTATCATTATCGGTGATTCCTCTCGCACCTATTAACAACTTACATCATTGGCTGGTAATCAGGCGATGTCTTTCCATGTTCAACACAAGAACATATTTTCACATGGATCGACTTGTACTTTGCGAGAAGATGGAACGAGTTTGAAGACCCCAGATCTAGTTTCATCCATCCGGGCTGCGATATATTCAGGAAAATAAAGATATCAAATGTACATCACAGCTACACAAAAAATCATCCAAGCTAAGGGATGATGGCTCTACCAGAATCATCAGCCTGCCACATAGACGGTTGTTTGTCCTATGTACATGAAAATGAATTTATAAAGCTGAGCATGGGAATGCCCACCTCTGCTAGATCATGAAAATATTATGAAGATAATGTATTGTATTCTATCTTATTACAGGTCGCCTTCTAGTTTGAAAAACCTCAGATCCTCATGATAAAGAATTTCACCTGGCACCAGAAGATTTATGACCTCATGCTTTAGTGGGCAACTGTTATAGACATATTTGGGCACCATAACCCCAATCACATATGTCCATAAACCAAGGGCTTATAAACCCCTAAAAGTGTTGTTTCATACCCTAAAGAAATAAGGTCAGCTGATTACATCATTTCCTAGAAGTTCTCCCTGAAAAACTGCTCAGAACTGGTCAAAACTGGACCATACAGGCTGCTCCATGCTGAGGGTGTGATGCATCTCACCTGTCACATGCAAAAAGTGTGATTCATATTAAAAAACCCTTCTATGGGGTGTGATGAGTGAGAGCAGACAAATGGCAGAGGTAGTTTGCTAGGCAGAGACTCAAAGAATCTTCTAGAAACTGCTCATATGACACTTGCCTCTCTGAATTTGCCCAAGGATGAGTAAGAGACCATGAAATCTCCAAGTGGAACCAAGAACTATCAGTGAAATGACACTAATCAAAATCCAAGAAGTTGACTCACCCACCTGCAAATATCTATATATGGATCCCTCATCCCAGAGATCCGGGGGCTAGAATTTTGTATTTTGTAAGGAAGTGCTATTTGTTTCTTTGTGAAACATTGAATTGTTGGGTGATCTAAGCTTTTCATGAGGTGAAGAGGGCTTTCATGCTGGGAGGATGGTGCTGGATCAAACAGCTTGGTTGTAATCCTCTCTTCTACTACTTCTATCAATAAAGCTATTTGAGTTTTCCTCCATATGCTTGTATATCTTTGAATCTTTTATTTGTGTATGCATTTGTATGGTTAATATACATCTGATCCTATATTGTTTATGGTTATAGATCTCTATGCTTTGATGGTATTTTGCTACCTTGACTCTACAGGTGCTCTTTGAAGCAGGACAAGTGAGAAAGAAGTGGTGAAAGCTCTATCGAGGGAGAGAGGAAACAAGCAAGGAGACTAGTGAAAGACTAAGGTTAATACTCTCTGCTTCTCTCTCATCTATATCTCATAAAGGAAAATACAAGTGACTTTAAACTGTTTGTTTCTAAGATAGCTACCCATCTTAGTGGGACTAGTAGCTCTGAATGGACACTAGTTTTCCCGATAACAGACCATGCTCATGAGATTCATTTTTTCCTACCATCACAATGAACTACAACCAAATTGACTAATGAGATTCATTTTTTACTGCCATAACAATGGACTACATCCAAATTGGTTATAAAATATTGCATTGTTAAAAGTTAATTTTTAGCTTTAAAGTTTGACATAATAATTATAAAACCAAATCTCATTTGTTTAAATAACATGGAAACCCATAATATTAGTATTAGATAATTAAACACTAACAAAAAATATTTATAGGTTTTTTGTTTAATTATATAAAATCCAAATCTCAATTTGTTTAAAATTACAACTTACAGCATGGTTAATTATTTTGTAATTTTGAAAAAAAAATAAAAAAAAATTGAAATGAGTATACAATAAGATAACAAAATATACATTCCATACATTTTTATATATTAATAAAATATAATGTTTTTAAAATTTATAAAAAAAATAAATAATTATAATTATAAAATTTAACGATCTTCCAAATTAAAAATTTAATTTTTGTCGCATTTTCTTTCCCGCCTTAGTGTATTTGAATGAATGTTAAGTAGCTGAAAAAAGGAAAGACCATTTTTTCGGGTTTCCTTCCCGGCCTTAGTGTATTCGAATGAATGTTGAGTAGTTGAAAAAAGAGGAAAGACCATTATGTCGCGTTTTAGTGTATTCAAATGAATATTGAGTAGATGAATAAAAGGAAAGACTAGGAAAGTTTTCTTCCCTGCCTTAGTGTATTCCAATGAATGTTGAGTATTAAAAAAAAAAGGGAAAGACCATGGGCACAATACTATCTGATTTGTGGCTATATGGAAACAAGTATATGTCACTGGATCAATCTTTAGGGTTTCTAGATGGATGGCCATTCTTAGAATTGATTTGCAAATTTGTTTTATATTTTCGCATGAAATATATGTTGAGTAGTTGAAAAAAAAATGAAATACCATGGGCACAGTACAATCTGATCTGCGCTATATGGAAATAGGTACAGGTCGTTGGATAATTTTTAGGGTTTCTAGATTGATGGCCATTCTTAGAATTGATTTGCAAATTTGTTTTATATTTTCACATGAAATGTTGCAACAATTCACTAGAAGTTATTGTTTCATGCTTGAATTTGGATGCGTTGAGAAATAAGATTGAGGAGGATCTCTTCAATGGCTTGCTCACAAAACATGGATCTATTTTCGCTAGGCAAATTTGGACCACGATGGAAGGATCAGAAACCTTGGTCTTCTTTCAAGAGCCCAAGAAAATACTTGCACAGGTGCCCTTTCTCTCCTTTAATTCCTTCCTCAATTTCAATTGCTTCAAACAATCTACCAACATTTTCACTTGAAATTAGGTTATTTGGGTTTTGTTTTTTAAGAATTTAGCTTCAAATGGACTAGCCCCACAATTACTATATTGGCAATGAAATTTATATTAAATAGACGCTAAAATATTATAGTAGTTTGGTAGTATACGACACAAGAAATTACAAAAATAGTAGTTTGGTAGTATACCACATCAAAAATTACAAAAATAGTAGTTTGGTAGTATACCACACTACAAAAACAGCGGAAAAAACAACAACATACACTTCTCAGGGTAACTCCCTACCCTCCTGATGAGCCCCAATTTTTGGTACAATTTGGGCTCATTTGGCCTACTTGCTTTGCTCAAACCATTCATTTTTTATTGCTTATGCATTCATTTCTTGGTTTATTTGTGTTGTTTGTAGGAAGAAGGGTAGGCATTCTATCTACGTGACTAATACATGATGATTTCAGGTTTTTGGCATTAAAAGGGAGCAAAGACCACGAGAAAGGAGACAAGGAGACAATAAGGTGGCACTGCTGGTTTTTAGGAGAGGATGTCCACAGTCTTGGGGACCTTCCTCATGATTCCAACCATGGCTCCGAGCTCCAACTAATCTCCCCACTGAGCTTAGAGGCAGCCAACCGTTCTACAGGAACATCAGTTACAACTGTTCTACAGGATCAGCAGTTTAACCTTCAGTTGGACAGCCGAGCTCCACAAATCAAGGAAACCTGTTGGATCATCATTTTGCATAAATACTGAGGCCGTAGCCTTTGATAGGAGCTTTTTGAACTTTTGCATTACTCTTGTAATTTCGAAGTACGAGCTACAGCTCGGTGTTGGTTCTTTTTGTAAGCCAGTTTTGGCATGACATCAGATTTTTGGTTATGAATAAAGGCAGGCAGATTTTGATCTCATTCTGAGTTTCTAAGGGAGCTATAGCTCTCAGGTTAGGGCCCAACCTGAGAGCAATAGATCTCCTCGGTGTTGTAATGTTATTTGACTTTTGTTCCAGCACTTCGTTTCTTTACTTTGACATGCAATTCGAATTTACAGTCTGCTGATTTAGTTTTTATGAGATTGAATAGGATTAGTTTATGGTGAATTTGCTTCCAGTTGTTTAGGTTAGAAGAGGATAGTTATAATCCATTGGAGCTCCAGAAAAAGGTTGTTAGAGATCACTGCCATCTCTGCTTAGGGATTGGGGTGCAATCCATATCAACCACCAAAAAGAAAAGCAATTCTTTTCACGTCCATGCAAGCTGCAACAGTTAGTTTAGTCGTAGATCCATCCATTCACTTTGGTCTTGATCATCACTTCTTCATTCCACTTCCATGCACAAGTTTCTTTCACAAATTGCACTATTGTTCATTGGTTCAAAATAAGCACAGTTAACATAGGTTAAAGAGTTCTCGTTTTTGGTGACATTCATAGACAATTTGTTTCATCTACACTGCTCCACACCATTCCATTACCTTCCTCTTCTTGTCAACCACACCTGAAGCCACTCAACTGACCTCTGTTCAGCTCGTTTACCTTCCAGCTCTTCCATTACTCGCATAGCTCCATTTACTTAACCATTCGTTGATCCCATCCTTCCAGCCATCAACCCACTGCATGCACTCTTTCTCCATCTGACTTCTCTGCTCCTGAGCCATCACTAGTTCCATCTCCATCTCACCTATCCTCCCACACCACTCCATCACTTCACCATCTCCCAAAACTCCCACGATCGAACATCCTGTAGAATTGCACAGACTTCCTGTAGAACCCCTGAGTTTCCTGTAGGATCCCCTGCAGACTTCCTGTAGAAGCCTGCAAACTCGGTTGCTGAGCATCTGAACGTGGTAGACTTCTATGGAGTGATGCTAGAGACCCTCTGGGACCTCCGCTAGCCATCCTGACCTTGCCCATGCTTTCCTTCCATTCGAACCGCTCCTGCACAGTCAAACCCTAATCAAAAGCATCATCACAATAAATCCAACCACTTAATGAAAAAATACAAAAACATGTCTTTTCATATGCAAGTAGCTTAGATGCATGTATTTCAGCTCACTGCAAGTAATGGCATCATTGGTAGAAGTTTCATTTCACAGTTTTGCATTGTAAGGGCCTAGCTAGTCAAATTAGGGTTTACTAGGGTTTTCATGCTTTGTTGGCTTTCAGTTTCTTTCTGCAAATAGATTAGTCTCCTTTAAGTTAGCTTTCGTCCATCACTCATAAAGCTTCTTCTGTGAGCATATAGAAGTTGGCTTGAGCCCTAGCGGACTTGTGCCAGCTGACCAAGTGACAGCTGCGACATGAGCTAGTACTTGTGCATACAGCACCGTCGCTTCCAAGTTTGTACGAACTACCGGGTTGATAAAATTAGAGATAGGAAGCTCCAGGAGTTGTAGCATTATTGCTACAATACTGGAGCCCACCACCTCCCTCATTTTAACGCAACACAAAAAGATTTTCTTGCTCTCTTTCCATTTCACGGTAGTTCTTAATTAGAAATCTCAATTTAAATATCTGTTTCCAGAAACGAAATGGAAGTCTTCATTTCTGATAAAAACCTTAGAAACCTTATAAAAAATGGAACAGTATGGAAAATAGTGTTTTATATGGTAGTTTTCATTTTTTAATGAAAGAAACCGGGTTTTCCATAAACGGTTCATTTATTGAAACTATTTTCTGCAAAAAGAAAACCTTATAAAAAATGGAACGGTATGAAAAATGGTGTTTTATACGGTAGTTTTCATTTTTTAATGCAAGAAACTGGGTTTTCCAAAAACGGTTCATTTCTTGAAACTGTTTTATGGAAAACATTAATCTGGTTCATTTGCAATATGGATCTCTTCCCGATTGGACGTCGACTTGAATCATAAAAAGCATTGTTTTGAGATAGTTTTTGAAGGCATTTTCATATATATAGCTTAGGTGCTAAGGGAAAGGTTTGTCGCAAATAGGTTGGGTGTTCTCCCTAGTGAAAACACCTTGCAATAGTGCTTAATATATATTTAACAACGTTGACTATTTCGGGATTTTATTAGTTAAAGTTATGTTATTTTTTTAATTGTAACCATTGATGTGTAACAGTGTATGGCTAAGTTTTTACAGAAAAAATTTGTTATTTTTGTGTTGCTTTTATTTAAAAGTGGATCTAGTGATTGTATCTAATATTTAAAATGTGTATTTTTATAGAAAATTATCAATTTAAATGTATAAGGTTTTTTATATATATTTTTATAAATTAGTAGTTAAATAATTTAGTTAATTTTTCTAGTCAATTAATTGTTTTATATAAACATTGGGACACAATATTTTTTTTGCCATTGGTCTAGTTTATAACCTCTCAAATGATTGGAAAAGGATTTTGATAAAACCATCCTATAGAAATTTTTATCAACTATTAGGCTATCTATAATAATTTTTTTTTTTGACTAGCAGAATCGACAACGACGGTGGTATCATACTTGCGTTACACGCGGTTGAATCCCATCGTCTGCCACTATAACCTCTATGAGGAACCACCCAACCCACAATAACAGCCCTCGGTTAAGACGAGACTCGAACTCGTGACCTACACAGTGGCATGGACGACTTAGCAGATCGTTCGCTGACCATGAGACCAAACCTCTGCTGGCTGCTATCTATAATATTAAATATCATCAACCAAAGACATTAATTTAATATATAAAAAATAATAATTATCTATTATCCATCCCATTAATATCTTTATCTCATAAATATTTTTTTCATCGCTGATAAGAGAGATTATGTTAGGTAATTTGCAATAATAAAGCTTAAGAGCAAATTAAATGAATATAAAGTACAAAACCATGGAATATAACAAAACTATTGGCCATAACATTTTTTCAAAATTTATTTTAACATAAACAAATCTAGGGACTAAAAAAGAATGGTTTGGTAAGTTCTAACCATGGGTGATAACATTTTTTTTAATTTATTTTAACATAATCATATTTAGCAACTAAAAATGAATGGTTTGGTATGTTATAACCACAAGTGATAATTATATATAATATTTAACTAAGTAGAAATCTAAAAAAATCACAATCTAATAATTTATTTCACTTATTTATATTGATCAACCACACTTGTTAATTGGAAACATTGACTCACATAACAAATTTTAATGGATCCAACAGAATAAAATGAAAATTAATAAAAAAATAACTAGTATTAAGAAAGAATATCTAAATTTAACTATTAAAATTTAACATAAAAATAAATTTACTATACAAAACCATATATATGATGCATTAAAATAATTAATATAAAACATGACTACATATAATAATCATTTAATCAATGCAAATACAAATATGAGATAGTCATTATACACTGTAACAATAATTGTGGTAAATAATATATACTAGCCTAGATCCATCTTAATTTCAGATATACCAACACCCTAAACAGATCAAATCTCTTTTATAAATTAGTAATTTGTATAGATATTTTATATATATTTTTATAAATTAGTAGTTAAATAATTTAGTTTTTTTTCTCACAAACTAGCAATTTAATATCTAGTTCAACTATACTTTTAAAATATATTATTTTTATTATTATAAAGATTAGTTTTCTATTAAATTTTTGAAAGTTTTCTCTTTAGATTTTGTCTTCAAACACATTTTGTAGTATTTATGGTTCTACAAGTTGCAATAGTTCAAGAAAACCCTCTATTTTTGGCTATATATCCAATGGAGATCAACTCAATCTTCACCATCTTGTTACCCAACCATGAAAACAATAACCCAATAACTGTGTGGGAAATGATACAATACATCCCAAATTTGAGGTCCACTCATGTCACATCCAAGATTATATACAATGTATGTGGGATCATGTACTCATCCAAAAAATGCAAAGGCTAAAACAAACTTGAATTCGGTGCCAAGTGTTTCTTCACTATTGTATTTTCCAGCCTAGAGGATCAAACATGGGTATTCAAGAATGGCTTATGTGAGAAATGGAATATTTTTTTATCACTATAAGTATTAAGGAATGGCCAATGTGAGTAGTTAAAACCTATGAGAAACTACCTATGAACCATAGTGTTCGAGAATGTTAATGATGAATGCTTGGTTTTATGTTTCATATTTTTCTTCTTTTTTCTCTCTCCTCGTTTCTTGAATGTGAAACAAATGCTTGGTTGTATGTTTCATATTTGTCTTCTTTTTCTCTCTCCTCGTCTCTTGAATGTGAAATCTCCAAACTCCATTTCTTGTCTCGTTGTCGTTTCTCGTTTTGTTTCCCCTTTTTGGTTTCTAGTAACATAGATTTCAAGCCCTTCCTTCTAGTTTTGGTTGAATGTTTTCATTGCTCTCAAATCCAAAAGCATGTGATAGAAGGGATGGGTAGAAAGCTTGGTACTAAAGATAGAGTTAAAGAGGAAGAAACATTGAGTCGAATACTACAAGATTCCTCTCGTGGGGTAAAAGGATCACAACAAGGCCATAGTAAGCCCCTAGGAGAGAACGAAGATGCTACTGGATGCAGTGGTAACAATCAGAGTATGGTGTAGCACTGTATATTAAGGTCCTCCAATGACATCATATTAGCAAAAATCTAAGCACGAAAATAGATTGAAACAAAAACAAAAGGGAAACACTCACTAACTCATCAGGCCCTTGCTCAATAATCGGGAAACACTTGGGTATGAAAAATCAAGGATCCCTTCTTCAAAGCACCTATTTACTTTTATAGATCTCTTCATATTGATGGATGGCTTCAACCCTCCTCAAATGGCCATTGGATGAGTGCTGGGCAGTTTCATTCGTTAAACTTCTTGGCAACTTTTTGAAATTTTTTTAATTTAAAATTTTATACAGAACTTTGACTTTTTCATTTTGTAATTTGGTGCATACGTTTTCCACTCATGCCACATTCGTTTAAATAAACTACATATTTATTTTCTTTTGATTACATTTCTCAACAATGGCTATGGATTTATCCTGGACAAGTAATGAAAATAAGATATGTTCCAGGGAATTGAACATATGTTTTTCCATCACTTGTATCGATATACTTTGACAGCACGGGCACGGAAACCCGAACCCATCGCTTCATCACACTATTACTGATAGAGACTCTGCTATTTGTTGAGCACAACACATAGTCCATATCATTCGAAGGTATATTGGTGTTATTCTTTCACCTTGAGATGGATATATATTTGTCTTATTGCAGCAGGGAACCAACCACTACATTACGATACATCAACTATACTCAAAGGAAAAAACTATTTTTCCTATACAACCACATTGAGAGTAATAAGTATCTTCCCATGTGTCATCATAGCAACATATTCCATTTTTCTAATTCATTTTGTTTCTCATTCTAGTGGCTACCATTATTGTGCAAGTTTCTCATGTCACTTTTTGCCTCCATGAAAGTTGATAAGAAAATGCTAAGACAATGCTAAATGTCAAATTTTAGCAGACATTCTGAAAAGCCCTATTCATCCATTTTCTAACATGGTCCACAATCTGCGCTGATAGTACTACGATGTATCTCCTGCAAAACTTGATTGTCTTTCGTAGCTGGACAACTAATTTGATAAATGATCTCTTTAAATCTTTCTTGGACTCGAACGTTAGTGGATGTTCTTGAAGATGGGCCAAGTGTTCACCCAAAACATCCAAACATATCAATAACAACACATAGTGTAACAGAAATATTCATCCTCTTCCAATTATTAAATGCGGAAATATTACTCTAAAAGCCTAGATTTCCCATACACTGGGGCTATTACTTATATAACCCCTGCTTTTAGTTTCTCTTGCATGTTTGGCGATTCAGCTAGAATATGTCAAGATATAGAGTTCCTTGATGTTTTCACTCCAACTTCTTGGATGCCATCTCAGAGAAAGGCTCAAAGGGTATTCCAAATATTATCTCTAGAGGTGGCCATTTCAACCCGAAAGGCCGAGTATCCATGCCATCAGTCACACTCTTCTATGCATGTGTACATTACCAAGCAATTTATCATCAATAAACATTGTTGCAAGACAATAATTGTTCAAATAAATTTCTGAGACGTTCTGGATATCTAAAGAGATTTCCTTATAAAGCTTAAGTTCAGCAAAGAATCCATCATATGGATCATGAAACAATGGATCCCCACACTAATATATTCACCATGGGACTGAGACAAAGATATACAAATTGTAAACTCCCTCATGTAGATGAGAAAGTTGTGTTGGAAACTCTCCACGTTAGAATTGACATTCTTACCATATTCAAATGGTGTCCTTCCTCAATGTAAACAATTCTTCAATAATATGGCCACTCTCCCACATGTGTCACTTCTCCCAATCCTCATGCTTAATTGGCACACTGCACCTATGCATTTCATTTGGCAATGCATATGTCTTAGGACTTTATATCCAAGGTAGTGGGCCTTCATCCCTCTTCTATTACAAAGCAGACTTCTTAGGGTATGGGAAATCAAAACTCCCTTCCCTCCCTCATTTCAATGCAACACAAAAATCTTTTCTTACTCTATTTCTATTTCACGACAGTTCTTCAATGAGAAATCTCAATTTCAAGCCCTTCCTTCCAGCTTTGGTTGAATATTTTCATTTCTATCAACTCCAAAAGCATGTGATTGAAAGTATGGGTAGAAGGATTGGTACCCAAGCTAGAGTTAAAGAGGAAGAAACATTGAGTCAGGCACTGGAAGATTCCTCTCGTGGGGTAAAAGGATCACAAAAAGGCCACAGTAAGCCCCCGAGAGAGAAAGAAGATGCTAATGCATGCAATGGCAACAATCAAAGTATGGTGAAACACTATATATTAAGGTACCATTATCATCCCCTCAAGACTTTGATTACTGAGGAGAAAGAAAATATTTTAAAAGCAGAATCTGGCAAATTTGAGGCTATAATTAACAAAGTGGAAAGCTTGCATAATTTTGTCTAGAGACCTCATCAGCAAGTTACAGATGTTGATACACTCTTTGATCTCACATACACACTCCTCGCTACTGTTAACAGATCACAAAACAATGATGGTGATACTTCAATTGATTTTATTAGTGGTGATATTATAAGAAACTATAGTGACCAGGCATATGGAAGCAGGTCTTTGGAGGGAAATGCCAATCAAACCCAAATATCATGGAGAAATATTGGGATTTTAGCTACTTTTGTTTTCCAGCATGTGGAAGGAATTTTCACTATGCTTGGACCAATGGATAATGAACCCAAGGAAAGGAAAGCAATAGTATAGATAAAATAGACTAAGCCGACAGAAAGCACTCAACCTTAAGCAGTGAAAGAGTTTGTGGAAGATGAAAAATAAAAAACAGACAAGAATATGGCAAGCATATTTAACATTTTGTGAAAAATAAAAGCAAGCCAGATTAGAGAATTTGGTTCTAAATAGAATATCATTTTCCCAGACAGTAGAAAACATCTTTGCATTATCATTTCTAGTAAAGGATGGTAGAGTTGAAATAAATGTCAATGAAAATGGAAAACATTTTGTTGTCCCCAAAAATGCTCCCAAAGATATAGAAATGGCATCTAGAGAAGCTTCTTACAGCCAATTTTTTTTTTGGGTTTGATTTTAAAGACTGCAAGTTGATGATGGAAGCTGTTGAAAGTGGTGAGGAGTTGATGCCTCATAGAACCAATCCACTTATGATTCCTTGTTCTGAGAAGGCTGTAGAGACTCCTATGAGAGAGATTTCAAGAAATAGGGGTATAGTGGTACTGCAACTCTTGAGGTGTAGGAGGATGAATGTGGAAGTGATGATGGTGGTGGAGGTCTTCAAAGACTAGCACCGAAGAAGTGAAATAAGTGTCTCCTATGACTTTTGCTACTTTTTTGGGTTCTTTTTGTTGGAAACTATCTCTATTTCTATCAGTGCACTGTAATTCATACAGGAAGCTAATCTTTAATTTAAGCAATCTGGTATATAAACAATGCTATCTTGTTCTCATAATTAGTTATAATTAAGTTTACTGGAAATGCAAACCCCCAATCATGTAGCACACCCCTTTAGGCATGGTTCCAAGGCCTAGGAAAAAGACCGGCATCACATAAAAGGAAATTATTAATGTAAGATTTGAAGTTTGATTTGTTAAACCATGATTAGTCTCCTTGTGACAGTATGTTGTAATTTTCTGTTTGAAAAGTATTTTGAGATACCACTTAGGAACAAAGTTTCCAATTGTGTAGTTGGTTTAATTTGAGAATACATAGAGATGAGAGTAGGATAAAGCTAGGAAAAAATAGATGTAAATACAAAGGTTCAAAAAACTAGCTAGCAGCCCTTGCCATACCCAAACCCTTTTACTGGCACTACATGGATAGAGAGATCTACCCAAAGGCATGTGGAGAATAAGTAGGGATATGCATGCTCTAGATTGACTAATTGCTGCCTAGCTCAAGTAGGCAAAACTAGTTGATGGAAAGAGATTGGGAATATATATCTATTAAGTATGTGTATATGAAATTCATTATGTCCCCTTTTGATTTTCAAGGTGGGAGAAATGCAATGGAGAAAGGGAGATCATATTTATCCTCTATATCCCACCTATTAGGAGACTAGGATAATTCCCAATAATAATAGTTGGGTTCACTCATAAGTATATGATTGTGAAAGGCGAACATGAACTTTATTAAGCTAAGTCATCCTTTAGTTGAAGCTTCAAGCAAGATACTCAGCCTCTTTTCAACCCTTCAGTCTTCCTGGAATACCTATAGAACAACCCTATTCAACCCACATTGAATGCCTCTTCTTGTTGTGATCCTAAACTTCAAACTTCGGCCCTTCTCCCTACAAGAGCACCCAAGAACAACACTCAAAACAACTTCTCTTTCAAACATTGTACCTACAACAAAACATAAGACTTCCAAGATGCTTCTAGGGCTTCTTTCTTGATGTCTTATGGATCCTTCTTGCAGTGGATAGGGCCTCACTTTGACTGTGTTTAGGGCCTCTCTGAGTACTGCTTTAGACCTTCCTTTACTGCATCTATATGCTTCTTCTTGATGGTTGATAAGGGCCTCCCTCTGGCTATGGATTAAGGCCTTCTTTGCTGTGGATAAGAGCCTTCCTTTTGCTGCGTATTTGGCCTCTCTTGACTGTGTCTTTATTCCTCTCTTGACTGCATCTTAGGCCTCTTTCTATACTATGTCTTAGGCCTCTTTCTTGTTGTGGCGAAGCATCCTTTCGACTATGGTTAGGGCTTCCTTTTACTACAGCTAGGGATTCCTTTTCGACTATGGCTAGAGCTCCTTCAAGACTGCGTCTAACTCTCCCTTCATGACTGCAGCTAGGGCTCCTTTATGACCACAACTAGGGCTCGCACTATTGCACCCTACTAGCCTCGCATTGCTGAGGGACTCCTGCACTGTAGCACTCTTTGTTGCTTCATCTGCATTCGTCTCTACCCACATCCGCTAGCCCTGTTACTCTCTCTTCGGGGCTCCCGTAGCAAGGTATAATCCAAGAGGTTGGGTACCTCAAGTATCTGCCCCTCTTCACTTATAGTCCTCCTGAATACAGCTCGATGTCTCCCCACCTCTTCTCTAGATGTACATGAGCACTCCTTGTAGTCCCTAGCATGCCCTGGGACACTACGACATGAGCACTAGTGCATTAACTATGCTAAAAGGTCACTTTCTTGTTAATTTGACCATGAATATCTCTTCTACAAATCAATATTTCTTAGCTTTGTTTACATTAGTGGTTTGATAAGAACATTTCTACAGTCTCTTCAATGAATTTCTTTAAGTTTTTACATTTATGCTTTTTGACAAAAAAGGGCTAACATTTTACCCTAGCTAAGTAAGGATTCTTTAAATAACCTTCTAGCTTGGCTCCTTCTTGTTCCATCTAAGCTTGGAAAAGTGTCATGAATTTACATTGAACAATGTAAGAATCTAGTCTTCTCCAAAAACAATCAAGCCAACTCTTTCAATTTGCAAATTACCTACCAATTCTGAGCATATTCTTTGAAATTTCTAGGTTGAAAGTGTTGGATTTAGGTAAGTGATACAAAATGCACACCTACAATTCTATTGTTCACCTATTAGACCAGTGAAAATTATAGGCAAAATTGGAAGGGTTGGACATGAATGTTCCAACCATACACTTATTGGCCTGCAATACATATATTCATAACACATACCTACAATACTATTGTTCACCTATTCTGCTAGTGCATATTGTAGGCAAACTGTTAACATTGGACTTCATTGTCTCAAGTTCACACACTAGCTCTAAAGATGTAATGTATTGTGTGCATCCTTAGATATGTTTGATATTTCAAGCTAATTGTTTAAATAAATGCATGTATAAAACTTCTATATTAGAAAAATAACCATCAATATTTTTTTCTAGCATTTTGGACTGAGTTCACAATAGTATGCTAAAAAGTGTCATTTCAATGTTTGGAAATTAGGATATATAAATGTGAGATATATACTCTACATATTTGGGTTATCTCCTTTTCAAATCTGAGTTCTCTTAGGCTACATGTTAATTGTTTGAACTTTGAACTTTGAATAAATTCCTGAATGGACTTCATAAGGCAGTGGTACCATAAATTGTGTTATTTCAAAGATTTGACTTCCATATTTTCACAAAATAGAATGTCCTCAATAAATACTTATATGTATAGATACTTATGTTTAGGATTATATATGTGTTGGAGCAATTCCTTTATGTTTTACTATAATCCTGATGCTAACAAGCTTTAGCGGCCTTTTTTCATCAATTGTTCATCAAATATGCAAAAGATTTCATTGTCAAAATGTGGCAAAAATTAACTTTCTCCTGATTTATTTTTTTATTGTTCATGACAAGATAATCATGTTGCAAGAATGAGGTATCCTACAGTCTGTTTCAATTTGTGGATAATTTTTTTCCTCCCATTTTTTTTACAAGGATGTAGATTTGATTTTCATGTTGATGGTTTTTGCATTTCACTTATCTAGCCCCAAATGCTGGTAATGGAGCGGATCTTGAGAAGTAGTCGTGGAAACAGATTATCAGAGGTTAATGTTACAATACCACTTCCACCTGGTATCAAAAAAAGTTTAATGGTAAGTGACATAAATAAGAGTTATTTAATTACAGTGTTTAAAGGGCAACCTCCTGTCTTAGTTCTAAGTCATTTATTTGTGTTTCTTAGCTCTAAGTCATCTGTTTTTGAGCTTTACCAGATCAATTATTTCACTAATCCAAAATGCATGGATTGTATTTCTCACCTGATGTTAGTTACTTGACATGGTTTATATAACATTCAATTCTAGGCCACTTTTATTTTAAGTCAGAGATTTTATTGATTAAAAGGATGTTCATATTTTGATTGGTTTACTTGGAGATTGATTTAATTTTTTTTTTAATTCCACATGGATGTTATTTTTTCAGGGTGAGATCTTTGCACCAGTAAGGTTAGATATTTGTAATGGAAATAGTGACTCTAGATTTATTTGTATGAATAATGACATTGGCCATTGTCCTATTCATTTCCTATGAATGATTTTGATTTTGAAACTCCAACTAGTTTGTTGTTAAATTAAGTAAAGCTTTGATGACAAACTTATAGTTTTCAAATTTCTTTTCTAAATCTATTTTCTTGAGAAAATTTTTATTTTTACTTTAGGTACTGTAGATTGCTACTGTGTGACTTATGCTATGATATAATTGCCTGGATAAATAGGCAGAAGCGTTGTACAACATAGTCTTTTTTAAATCTAAAGAAACAGTATTTCCAAATACAAAGTTTATTAATTAAGAACATCTTTTAGACTTCTTTGCTAAGTTATGATTATATTTCGGTAGGGGATTTTTTGGTACAGTGATATTGTATTATCTCTTTGGTTTTTGCCAGGTAACAATGGTTAATAAGGAATGTGTTCTTGAGCAACATGCACACATCTTATTATAGTACCAATAGGAAACTCGATGGTTTTCAGGCATGGCAACAAAAACGCAGAAGTTAGTGGGATGTCCAAAGTCTGTGTCGGATGAATTTAATACTAGTGATGATTTTTATTCCTTGTTAGATAAAGAATGTCATGAGTCAAATTCAAATAAACAGAAGAAGCTCAAGAATGAAGGTGAAGCTATTGCTTTCTGTCCAAGTCAATTTCTTTTATTTGTTGGTTGTTGTCATGTTTTGAGTGTGGACTTGTGAAATTCCAAATTGCATGTTGGTTTATGTGAAGGGGATATATATATAATTTTTTTTTTAATCATATGTCCTTCATGGTTTCTGGAGATCCGTGTTACATTTGCACATAAGTTTAGAAATCATTCATATATCTAAACACCAAACAACAACAACATTGAGATTTTTCTTTCACTCAACCTATAACATATTGCATCTATTTTCATCAATGTTCTTCTTCCATTTGTTATCAACTTATGACATTTCCTTTGCAATATTTCGTGCATTTTCTAGTTATATGTAATTTATATATTATAAATGTCTTCAAACTTTCACTTCTAATTGAGTATTCAACTAAACATATTGATTCTCTTATACATAATTATTTTCCCTCCACCCACTTTCCATAACTTTCATAACCACTAGGTAGGGACCTGCAGCTTCGATGTTGCTCTGCTTGTTTAGTAAAATATTGTCGAGACTTTAATTTATTGAAAGTTGTAGAATTGACAATTTATGAAGTTTCAAGGTCTAATTTTAAAGGTCTAATTCTTTAAAGGGTGCTAGCTCAATGGAAGAGCACCTTCTTTACAAGTAGGAGGTTGGTGGTTTGATTCCATCGTGCCCTGACATGATCCATATGGAACGAGCTTTTGACCATCACTAATGAGCTTTGTTGACATTTTTCAACCATCACTAAAATATGAAATGGTGACAGTCAACGAACGCCACCATATATATGCATCAATAGTGACGAACCTCAAAGGTCTATAACCATAAATCGTTGTTGTTGATATGAAATGGTGACGATCAATGTCCATCATTATAGTCATTATTCGTGACAAACACTAAATGTCATCACAACACCTATACTTATGGTAATGCAACTTTTGGTGAGGGTCAATGAACGTCACCATATATATGCAACAATAGTGACGGCCATGAAACATCCATCACAATAAATCGTTGTTGTTAATATGGAATGTTGACGGTCATTATCTGTCAGTATAATCAATATTCGTCACAGACCTTTAATGTCACCATAACACCTATACTTTTGGTGATGCCACCTTTGGTGACGTTCAGTTTTTTGTGACGGAGGCTATGGTACGTCACCATTGCTCATATTAAATGGTGACGGTCACTATCTGTCATTATAAATCATTATTGGTGATCAACTTTGAATGTCACTACAACACCAATATTTTTGGCGATGCCACCTTTGGTGACGTTCAGTTTTTAGTGGCGGAGGCTATGGTCCATCACCATTGCTCATATGAAATGGTGACAGTCACTGTCCGTCATTATAAATCATTATTAGTGACAGACTTTGAATGTCACTACAACACCTATACTTTTAGTGATGCCACTTTTGGTGACGTTCAGTTTTTGGTGACAAAGTCTTTTTTGACCATCACCAATGAGCTTATGGTGACATTTTTCGCCCCTCACGAATGTCCTTTTTTGTTGTAGTGTACGGGTGGCTGAAATGAAGAAATTTGAGTTTAATAGGCAACAAGGTGAGACCTCATGAAAAAAACATGGCTTCCTAGTGAATTGTCAAATTACCAAACACAAAGGGAAACCCATTATAGAACTTGGTGATATCTTTCTAATAGTCTTGATAGTTTGTCAAAAAGAGGTATGGTTTGGTCGCAAGGGGCAACAAAAAAATCAGGGTTTTTCCTATAAAAGGGATTCCCCCCCCCGCATCACCAAATCCATTTCATTTTAATATTGAGCTTTCAGAGAATTTTAAAAGGAGAAGGCCCTAAATTGTGTGGGGATTGTAGTGGATAAACCGACCATTGGAATTTGGATCCTGGAATTTTAGGTAGGTGGCCTTACTTATCTAAAAAATGTCCTTAATTCTTCTGGGAAGGATCGTTCCTAGTGGAGAATCAAGGTAAGACACAAACACAGGAAAGAACTACTAGAAAAGGTCTAGGATCATCCCCACCCACGATGTCAAGCATGGTTACTCAGTGGTAATTGTAGCATCACAAAGAGTAGAATGTTTTGATATATGGTATCAAGCATCTACGATATGAGATGGGAATATGGCTCGTCAAAGAGGCCAGTAGAGAAAACTATCCAAGGAATGAAAGGATAATCAACCATACCTATATCATTATGGTCTAGGTCGAGGCTTATGTTAATAAAGTGAGATTGTAGCTAGGGAGGGAAATCATGACCCCAAACATGTGACATTTCCTGTCAACATATGATGATGTAGGGACTTATCACGTATACAAAGGTGGGAATAATGCCCCATACAAGAGGAATTTGTGGAGCACCATGTTGTTCCTTGTGCTCAAATAAGGGATTAAAGAATTCAGCCCTACTAGCACAAGATCCTCCAGATGATGATGAGGATATATAGGGGCATATGTACCCCTAAGTTTTGTATGGATAGATGTAGCCTACTATGGGAATACTAGATGTATTTAGAGTAGTGGACTCCAAACACATTTCAGGATGTTGTTCACCATTTATTTATCTTATGGATGTCTTCTTGTGGGAAGAATGCAAGAAGCATGCAATAAGAGGAAGGAAATGTTGGATAGCAATTCTCATTTGGTACTTCATCTATGAATCAAATGGACTAAATCTCTAGGTTCACATATGTGGTGTCACTATACCAAAGAGTGGCTTCAGATATAATGAACTAATGCTCGCCAAGAAAATTCTAGGGTTGAACAAAAAAAAAATCTAAGGGATTGGGTTATTTATGGGAGATGGATAAATGATTAAGTGGATCATCCCTAGAGTTATCTAAAGTGATGTGTGACTCTAGAGTTTCTTCTAAATGGGGGAAAATAATAATACTAGAGTCAACACTACTAGAATGCACTAACAGGGTTGGGGAGAATTGCTTATCATGGACTTTCAAAAGTGGATCATACATTGTGTGAAAATGCAATGGCCACAAGGTGGATGTGGATTAAATTCATGGGTTCGAAGTAAGGGATTTTGGAACCAATCGACCTCACCATGAATGAAGTCTTTGGACTCCAAAACATATTGTTTGTGGGTTTGCTCTAGAAGGAAGTACACACGATGGTGCATATCATCCCAATGATAATGAGGGGTGGTCATGGATTCTGTAATGTCTCCATTAGAATGGAAGATAAAGGGACTAGAGAAAGATAGACCACATTATGAAAAGGAACTTCTTGAGACATCTTCATGAGAGACAAGATTCACATACGCATCATCAATGCTAGGAGATGGATGACTAGTAGATGTGACATCTATTGATGTTGAGACCAAAATGTTCATCGAAGGAGGTTCAAGATAATCACAATAGGATACATCAAGGGAGTCCCAATACACCGATCTCATGGATGAAGATAGGTACAGAATAGGAGCAGTACTATCTATAATCTCGACATTAGGGGGAGGGATCACGATGGGTGGTTGGGAGACCTCCTACAGTTAGGTCCCTATAATACTAGTGTATTCCCTTATTATTATTGTCATTGTAGCCCCTTATTATTATTGTTGTGGCCATGTTGTCCCCATACTGTTATTATTGTGCCCCATAGAATCCCACTATTGTTATTGTTGTGCCCTTACATTATTATTGTTATGTCGGCTCTAATTATATTGTGACCCCTTAGATTCCTATATATAGAAAGCAGGTCTTATAATTTGTATCATTGAAGAATTGTTCATTTGTGTAATTTAAAGGAGGTTTCCCCCTTGAAGATTCTACGTTTTCAGTCGTTGATCTATCTATTTCTTCTATTTTGTGAGCTGATTGCATAAAAATTGGCATCAGAGGTTTGGATTTTATGGTTTCGCTGCTTGAAATAGGTCCTCATGGCATTTTTGCTATACCTTTTTTTCTACAAAGTTTCAGAAGCTGAAATTAAAACCTATTTGAGGCAAATTCGTGATGAACATCGTGGCCACAAATCAAATCTTGTCTCGCTATATATTTGGAGATATGAACCAAGTTAGGGATTTTGTAGGCTCTTGGGTTCGATCTCAAACATATCACCTTGGGAAAATCATTATAACCTTCTCTCTGAGCATCAGATTCAAATTTCGTAAATATTTAGGGAAAGAGGATAGACTGTAGTTCCTTGGGTATCACTTTTAGAGATGAAGGTTGAAAAAGTGACATGTGGCATGTCGTACACGTTCTCTCTACTGAACAAAATTATAATTAGGTCATCGTGGGAGATTGGGCATGACTCTTTCTTGGAGAATCCAATCACAATCAGACTCGTGGGGTTGGAAAGAGGGCTTAGAGGGCTATCCAAAACTAAAATTTCATAACTTTAAGATCTGGAATTATAGAGCTATAGGCATTTCAAAATCAAGCTCATACAAAGCGGAAAAAAGGGTCAGTAGTTTTTTCTTAATTTTCATAAGCATTATTTGATAAAGTAGTTTTAAGTGATTCAAAGGGCATTGTGAGGCATAATTATCAATTATTCATGACCTGAAGAAAGAAAATGGAAACACCTAGTAAGAAACCTGAAATCTCTACTATGACACATGACGAAGAGGAAGAAATGCAACGTGATATATCAAAATTACGAGACCAAGTGCAACAAATTTTTCTCTAAAAAGGCAACTGAAGCCAAGATGGATGGTATATAAGCAAAACTTAAAGGCAACATCAAAGATTTGAATATGGATTTGACAAATTTGCTACAAGAAATGCTTACTAATGGTGAAAGGGTAGTAAAGGAAACTCATGATGAGAACAAAATAAATGTTAGTCATGATTTCATAGACTCTAACATTGGATTTAAGACCCACCATGTTCCAAATATCGATATGAGGAATTTTGATGGAAAGGATCATGTAACATGGATATTACAGATGGAGCAATATTCTGATCTCCATAATGTACAAAAAACACAAAAGGTATGCATTGCAAATTTATATTTGGAACCCAATCAGTTTGTATGGTATCGATGGCTTTTATCTCGCAACCAAATTGTCACTTGGGAAATTTTTATGGAAGAAACGATAACACATTATGAGGATACAAAAAGCAACATGTTTTTTAGCCAATTGATAAATCTCGAACAAAATGGTTCTATGGTGCAGCACATTTAGGACTTTCAAAAATTGAATATAAGGGTAAAATATATTCCAGAGGAGCATAGGATTGATGTGTTCATGGGGACTTTAAAGGATAGCATCCAACATTAGGTTCACCTTTGGGAACTTGATTCATTGGAGAAGGCATTTAGGTTGGCAAGAAAAATTGAAAGAAAAATTATGGAAACAAGGAAGCCTACCACTCACAACTGTAAAATATGGAAGTGTTACTACCCCTAGCCTTCCACAAACTACAAGGTTGAAACTATAATGATTGGAAGAAAAAAGAGAAAAAGGGATTTTTTATAGTTGTGATAGCAAATACAATAAAGGTCATAAGTTTTTTAAGAAGAAATTATTTTACGTAGATTGTGAAGAGTAGGAAGAATAGGAACAAGAAACATCAAAAGAAGAGGATACACACCAGGAACTAACCCTAGAGAAAGAAGAAATGAACTCGAACATATCTTGTAACGCATTGGCTAGAATTACCACTCCTCAAACTATTAAGATAGAAGGACACATCAAGAAGAAAAAGGTAACAATGTTGATTGATTCAGGTAGTACCCATAATTTTCTTCATTGTAAGATAGCCAAGGAATTGAATTTCTTCTTATATTGAGCACCAGAGCGTCAAGTGATGGTTTCAAATCGAGGAACCATAAATTTCTCTGAAATGTGCCATAATATCAAGCTATCCATGGGAGGATATGTGTTGAATAGTCCAATTCTTTCCATTCCAATGGGTGGTGTTGATGTTGTACTAGGAGTCCAATGGCTGCAATATTTGGGTACGATAGCTTTTAATTTTTAAGAACTTTTGTTGAATTTTTTTTTGAAAGGAAAGGAAGTTGAATTAAGGGGTATCAGAGAAAAACTGGGAAAGATAATCAACCCTAACTGCATGATAAGGCTTCTAAAGAAAGAAAAATGAGGTGTAATTGCACAATTATGTTCGCTAAAGGTTTCCACATCGAAATCATCTATTTCTCCAGATCTCTAAAAATTCTTGGACAATCATTCCAAGGTATTTGAGACTCCCAAAGGCCTCCCACCTATTCATGATCATGATCATGCTATTCATTTGATTCCATGAAGTGTTCCTCCAAACATCAGGCCTTACAAATATCTATATGCCCAAAAGAGTGAAATTGAGTGTATGTTGCATAAATGCTAGAGGCTGGTATAATTCAACCTAGTCAAAGTTCTTTTTATGTTGCAGTAGTATTGAAAAATAAGAAGGATAGATCATGGAGCATGTGTCCATATTATGGGAGCTCAACAAGCTCACTATTAAAGATAAATTTCCCATTCCTACCATTGATGAATTATTAGATGAATTGCATGGAGAAATTTACCTCACCAAGTTGGACCTATGTTCAGGATATCATCAAATTAGAATGAAGGTTGAAGACATTCCGAAAACAACATTTTAGAATGCATGAGGGTCATTATGAATTTTTGGTCATGCCTTTTGGACTTACCAATGCACCTTATACATTTCAAGGTTTGATGAATTCGACTTGGAAATCCTTCCTTAGAAAATTTCTGTTAGTACCTTTTGATGATATACTAATCTACATCAAATCTTGGAAGGATCATGTTCAACATGCTGACAGAGTGCTCAAACTATTGGAGGAGAAACAATTATATGCAAAAACCTCCAAATGTTTCTTTGGATTACAAGAGGTGGAATATTTGGGTCATATTGTATCTCATGAAGGTGTTAAGGTAAACCTTAGAAAAACTAAATCCATCAAGGAATGGAAAATCCCCAGATCCATAAATCATTTGCGAGGATTTATCAGGTTGATAGGGTCTTATCACAAGTTTGTTAAGAATTATGGGATAATAGGATCAACTCTAACAACATTATTGAAGAAAGATGTATTTTTTTAGACTCCAGAAGCAACAAAAGTCTTTGAACATCTAAAAGAGGTAATGTGCTAAGCATTGGTCTTAGCTACACCAGACTTCACAAAAATATTTATTGTGGAATATGATGCCTTAGGAAATGGAATTGGTGTTGTTTTAATGTAAGAAGAAAGACCCATTTCTTTTGAAAGTTGTCCAATCAAAGGAAAGTATTTACACAAAGGTATTTATGAGAAGGAAATGTTGGAAATACTATATGCACTTAAGAAATGGCGACCTTAACTAATGGGAAGAAACTTCACGGTAAAAACAGATCATGATAGTCTTAAATACTTTCTAGAACAAAGATTATCTTCAGAAGAGTAGCAAAAATGGGTCACAAAGATGTTGGGTTAAGACTTTGAAATCATCTATGAAGAATGGAAGAAAAATGTTGTTACAGATGCACTCTCAAGAAATGATGAGGATGTGGAAGCATTTCTTTATGCCATTTCTATTATCCAACCAGATTGGATAAATGAAGCAAGGGATGAATGGAAGAATAACGAAGAAGTGTGGGAACTCATTCAAAAGTTGTAGCAAGATCCGTGTACATCTGATACATTTCACTGGAAAAATGATTCATTATGGTACAAAGATCGCTTATACCTCTGTAAGAATTCCCAACTCAAACAAAATATTATTTTGGAATTGCACACCTTTCCTGTGGGAGAGTATTCAGGATCTTTAAAAACATACCACAGGGTTAAGAAGGAATCTTTTTGGGATGGCCTTAAATTTTATATTCAAAAGTTTGTGGCACAATCTTTGGTTTTCTAGTAAAATAAAGTTGAGACAATTAAGACCCTAAGTCTATTACAGCCTTTATCCATTCCAATTCAACATTGGGAGGAGGTTTCAATGGATTTTATCATTGGTTTACCCAAGTCTAAAGGCAAGAGTGCCATAATGGTGGTAGTTGATAGACTTACCAAGTATGCACACTTTTGTGCATTATCTCATTCATTTAAAGCAAGTACAGTTGCTACTGCATTTATGAAAAAAATTCAAAAGCTACATGGAAACCCAAAGATTATTGTAAGCGACATAGATCCTATTTTCACTAGAAATTTTTGGACATAATTATTTTCTTGTCTGGGTACTCAGTTAGCTCATAGCTCATCTTATCATCATCAATCTGATGGAAAAAATGACATATTGAATAAATGTTTGGAAGGATATCTTCGTTGATTTGTATTTGATAAACAAACACAATGGATCAAATGGTTACCTCTGGCTGAATGGTGGTATAACATTTCCTTCCATACTGCAACAAACATTACCCCATTTATGGCACTTTATGGATATCATTGACCTTCCATCACATCATATTTAATAGAAAATTTTATGGTTCAAGTAGTGGAAGATCACATCGAGCATCAACAAAAAAGTTCTCTAACTCTTAAACGATTACTTCACTTTGGCACAAAATATAATGAAACAATAGGCAGATCAACATTGCAGCGAAAGAAGTTTTGATGTAGGTGACTGGTGATGAGCCTCGGTATTGCCACAAGAATGCTGCAACTCCCGAGGCTATCAACTTTAATTATAAACCTGAGGTTCGTACAAACTTAAGAGGTATCGACACTATATGTGCAGCACACAATGTGTCATTCCTTTGTTGTCATGATGTAATGGAGTGCATGTACTGAAGTCAAATCCTAAACTAATTGCAAAAAATGAAATGTTTGAAATGGAATCTTAACCTATTTCAAGAAAGAAAGTACTAGGAAAGAGACTGAAATCAAGTGATAAAACACACCATTTTCTAACTAACTACTAAGAGGATTTTCTTCAAAATAATTTGAAGTTAACATGTATGCAATCCTACTATCCTAAGCATGTAGATTCAAAACATCAAACATCACTACTGTGCATGTAAAGGATTGAAATACATCTGTTTCTTTTCTTTTTAATCTTTTTATGGAAAACCAAGTGTTAAATACAATCTCTTTTGGTGATGTGGCAGGTCTCTTGGAGATTATGGTGGATGTTTGGAAGGCTTGGGAGACCCTTAGGTGACCTTGTGTGGCTTCCTGGATGTTTTCCCTCAATTCAGCCTCAAAACAAGCCACTACAGGAAAACCTACATAATGTAGTAAAAACCTACAGGATCCCCTGAAAACCTACAAGATACAGCCGAGAGAAGAAACATGGATATTAAATGTCATGGAAAGCTTAGGGAAGGTGTTTGGTAGATGGAATGAGGAAATGGAGTGCCTACGACCACTTCATAACTCAAAACCAAAGTTGGGAGATGGATGGATTTGCTCAAAAAGCTTGGAGAAGTTTCCTTCTAAAATGATGAAATTGGTGAGGGTTTCGTGACCAAGAAAATCAAATACAAATTGGATTGGATTTTTTTTTTATTAAATGGGATGTCGTATGTCCCCATTCCAAGTGGAATCACTCAAAAAGACCTTTGTTAACCCATGCAAAAAAAATATAAAACATTACTAGTGTAAAATCTAAAAATTCGAGAACTAGTGAGCTAGTAAATCTAAAAAATGCCTAACCAAATCAAGTGCAAATGAAATGGGGTAATTTTTGTTACGAACTAGATTTTTTTTTTTATCTAATTCAAGTTGAACCAACTTGGTTGAATCTTTTTATCATGCTCTAAAAAATAGCATAAATTTACTGTTCTTTGCTAAAAAGGAGGTCTAGCAATCTAGATTTGGGAATAAGAAGACTAATCCAAGCTCAATGATTATTATAAACTTCCAAAGCTTTTAAAAGGATGAAAAAATGCTTGTGATCCCAAAACATAACTTACATTAACCATTTAACTCAATCCTACAACAAGAAATCATTAATACTAAATGCAAAAATAGAATGAAAAAAAACTAGAGATGCATGTGAATAAGCAATGAAAAGAAGGAAAGAAAATGATACAAAAGGGATTTGAGGTTCATGGGATGGCCAAGCCTAAGAAAAAATAGATACCTATAAAGGAGAAAAATATTTAGAAGTTGAACATGACACCAATCTTCATTATTCATCAATACATTTACATCCCTGCAAGAAAATACAATGGAGCTACAAAAACACAAGCTCTCTCCACAATAATAGTAATGAGAATCTATCCCTAGAGGAAAATTCGACTTGTTACTTATAAAACATGATTAGGAATCATTCTCCATGAATGGAGGAAGCTTTCCCCACTAAAATCCCTTGATTAGTGGATCTAGTCCCCAATACTAGGAATTTGCATAAATGGTAAGGAACACGTTGCTAGAATTTCTCAATCATTGCCTAAAGGAAAATTCGACGTGGTACTTATAAAAAATGATTAGGAGCCATTCCCCATGAATGGAGGAATCTTTCACCACCAAAATCCCTTGATTAATGGATCTGGTCCCTTGATTAGTGGAAGACATTCCTAGATTTTCTCAATCACTGGAGTTCCACAATCTGTGCCATAATTCCATAATATCTTGTTGATTTTTTATTTATTATTGATCCTCTTGTAGTAGCGAACAAGTCCCTAAATTATCTCCTCCTCCAAATCTTCATAATCTGCCCAATATTCGTATAATATTCCACAAAAATAAATAAAATTAGGCACAAATATCCAATTATTCATAAACCTTCCTAATTAATATATTAAAGTTAAAAATAAATTATTTAATGTAAGAAGAGACATTTAATGTGTTGAAGCATGGTCACATGCCTTAAATTATTGTTTAATTTAGAGGCATGGGCCTTAATTTATGTCTAATTTAGAGGCCCATCATACCCCCTGTTGAAAGTGTTGCTCATCCTCTGAGAAACTTAGTGACCTCATTGTGGCTCATGCATGGCCCTGGTGGCCTCTCTCTTTTGCATTAAGAATCTTGGCTGTAATTTCTACAAGGACAAGCCCAAAAACACAATTGGGCAAATAAAAATAATTGTTTATTGAGACCATTTGCTTGTCTTCTTGTCCTTTATGCAAGATAGGTTCATGAATATTTTTCAGTTTGGCAAGGTCTTCCACACCCTTATCAACCTTCTTCTACCTTGTTCTACCATTTCGACACCTCTAACACCTTCAAAATGCATTTAGATGGGAACTAGGACATTGTGTAGTAATTCTTGTCAAAACAACATGAAAGCTACAAGAAACCCTGTTAAAACTAGAGGATACCAATTTTTAGCGTAAATAATAGTCTGAGGTTAGGGCAGGCCCTCAACTTGACTCCCATGGCTTTTTCCCATTTTTAGGCCTTGGACAAAAGCTAGAAAGAGATTAGAGACCTCTTGGAAAACATATTTCCGTGACTACAGTTTGAGTTTTGATTTGATGGTGAATGCCTTATTTCCTTTTTTTGCCTTCTTCTTCTCCCTTGTGGTCTAGATGATTGCCTGATGGCCTTAGAGTTCTCTATTTTGATTAGGTCTCTCTTAAGCTCTGACATCTTGGGGCTAGCATAATTATTTCATTTCTTCCTTCTTGTAGCAACATTCTGCCTTCTTGTAGTAGTTAGTCCTCCTCTTTGAGGGTCTCCCAACTGTATGGGAGTGATGAGAAATTACAAAGAGGGATTGGATGATGATGCTAGGGCTCAAAGGGAGTAGTGTAGGTTTGTGAAAATGGAGAGCATGATTTGTTTTTTTTTTTCAAGAATGAAATGGGATGGATGAATGATGAATAGATAGTGAATATGAAGTGGATGGAGGGCTTGGAGTGCTGTGGTGACTTGGCCTTTACAAAAATTTATTCTTTTAACTATTTTCCTCATTCCTTGAAATCATCACCCTTCATAATTTGACTTTTCAACATTGCTTGAGTGAAGTTGTGAGAAGCAATTAACTAGTTGAAGGCGGCTGAGACTGTTGACCCATCCTTAGCTTATAAAACCACATCTCTCATGTATTGAAAACAAATTTCTAACTATAATATGCTCAAGAGAAGAGGTCAAGAATATTTCATACATGTACCTACCTGATGGTTGTTGGAGAGACATGCATGTTGTTGTTGAGTTGATGTTGATGTGCAGGTGTTGGATGGTGATGCTGATGATCCTAATGTTGCTGCTAAGATTTGGAGGAGGTTCTTTCACCTCTGGATCTCCATGGTGAAGCTTGCTGCAAATCTTTGGCTACCTCATCATCATATCCCCTCAATTTTTCAAAGAAACCCATCCAATTGTGCCTTTGAATATCTCTAGTATAGGAGAGTGCTGATGAATCCTCCCTATGTTGATGGGCTACCCCTCCTTATCACTGATTGATGAAGCCAGCCTCTATTTTTCCCTTTTAAAAGTGCCCACTGCCAATCCTGTAGGTGTTGTTCTGTATCCTATAGGATCTGAGGGAACCCTGTAGGTTTTTAGGACACCGACTTATTTTGTCCATATCTCCCAAATGGTATAATGGATTGACCTGAAACTTTCTGAGCATGTTTCCATCATCATTTTGCACCTCGGCATAAAAACGGTTTGGTCAATGGATGCATGGATCTCGAGAAAAACTAAAAATGGTTGAAGGTGATGGAGGCCGATTTCTTGGAAACCGTACACTAGAATTTGCTGAAATTTCTTGGGCATGTTACCATCATCCATATGCATCTCCCCATGAAACAAATTTTTAAATGGATGCACAGATATCGAGAAAATACAAAAATGGTTGTAGGTGATGGAGGCTAATTTCTCGAAAATTGTGCACTGGAATTTGCTGAAATTGCTTGAGCATGTTACCATCATCCATATGCATCTCCCCCTGAAACAACTTGGAAAATGGATGCATGGTTTTCAATTTATGGCAAAAACAAATTTCTGCTCTATGTATTTTTGTATCCTGTAGGAAAACAGAGCATCGTGTAGGTTTGTAGGAAAGAAAGCAAACTGAATGGTAGAAGCTTGAGAATGATGGTTGGATGGTGAAAATAGATGAGGGTGATGGATTGGCATGGCTTTGGCCTTGTTGGGGCATTTGAGAAAAGGAGGATAAAGTTAAAATTTGACTTCTTTTGACTATGCTTGACCAATTTTTCTTTTGGTACCAACTTGTTCTTGTTGCTTGCAGATGTTGGAGAGTACGTGCATTCATAAAAAAGATGCATGGAGCAAGGCTTTATTTTATTTTTTCTCTCTTTTTTTCTTCTAGGTCTACTAGCTGCCTCAATGAGGTTCTGAACTAGTAGGTCTGCCTAGGCATCTCAAAGGAGGTTTTCACCTAGGATCTTTCTTTTTTCTCTTTTTTTCTTTTTTCCAACCCATTGACTGCCTCATGTGGGTTTTCAATCAATGAGCCAATCTAAGGTGCCTCCAAGGAGGTTTTCACCTGAGATTTTTAATTTTTCTCTAATTTTACATTTTTTTTTCTCTTCTACCTTATCCTACTTGAAAAATAAAATCACTTTCAAGTATAAGAATACTTCCAATCGAGCCATGTGCACATCAAGATGACAGAAAAAGTGATATGGAGGCTTGAAATGTATGCTTTGACATGTACTTGGGTTTGAGTGATCAAATGCTTTGCATTTGATGATATCAAGCGCAATTGAATAAGAGTGTTTTTGCACCTTAGTGACTGTCTGGAAGCATATTTCAATATAGTTGTGATGCCTCTGGTCCACTTGTTGATTTGGACCATCTTGGATGTATTCTTTTATCATGACCTTCAAGTCTTCCTCTTTTTTCTGATTGATCTCTTGAATACATGGAGGATTTGATGGTAACCATGAGGGAGCTTTCTCGATCTCTAATTTTGATGTTTGCTCTTCATCAAGTGAAACCCATGATTCTATGGTCTTCTCATTTGAATCTTCTTCTTTTCGATGTGATCCTTCTATGATATCAAGATAATATATTTTTTTCAATACTCTTCCTGAGCTATTGTGAATACAACTGACCTCAAGAGGAGATGTTTGGAAGAGTTGTACCTAAACACTGTAAGTGGGTTGAGCTACTTCAATGTGTAGGCTTGGAAATCGTGGTACAGGTAGTTGAGTGGGAGTGTATATTTGAGATGGATGTGGATGGGGTTGTGTTTGTGATGGAGATAAATGGTAGGGATAACATCAAGTTGGGTATGGAGGATTTTGAGGAAAATATTGAGGATATTGCGGATGGCTCCCATAAGTTCCTTGCCAACCCTGTTGCCAAGATTGGTTTTGGGGTTGAGATGGCCAATGTTCCCAAGGAAAGGGTGTGTTCCAATTACTTTGAGGTGGATATGCATAACATTGAAATTGTGAATTAGGGTCTTGCATCATACCAGGCTGAATAGGTTGCCATGGTCCTCTTGGAGCTACATAACATAGCTGCATTTTTGATTGAATTTCTCCATTGTCCTGTTGGTAAACTTCCTTCAACCTTGGTAATGATGGACAATGTTTAACATCATGTGATTCTGCAACACAAATATCAACATTTTTTTTTCCTTCATCTTGCATTCTTAAAATTTCTACTTGTTTTGTTAGATTGCTAAGAATTTCTCTCTTAAAATCATCAAACAAATTTCCAAGTTTAGCTTGACTTACAGATCTTGATGTTGATTTACCTACTCTTGCTTTTCATCTTGATATCTGTTTTCATGTTTCACGAATTTCCTCAAATGATAATTGATATACATCACCTCTACTCATGAGATTAAGGAGATCAATCCATTCATCCCTAATTGTTCTAAGTAAGAGGGTTTTTAGTGTGTCAAATCCTAAATGATGTAGTTTTTCCCCTCTTAACATTATACAATAACCTCTCTATTAGATCCTCAAGGCTCTCATATTCTCCTTGATTCATTCTAAATATTTCTTCCTTAAGATCATGATCTTTATATTTCTCTAGAAATATATTTTGCATTTCATTCCATGACCTTATTGAATTAGTCCCTAAACTCATGAACCATTTAAGAGCTTTATCCTTCAATGTTGCCGGAAACAATCTCAATTTTTGAGTTTTCAATAACTAACCATAAGATCTACAAACAATTTCAAATTCAAAGAGAAAGGTTTCTGAATCCTTTGACCTTAGACCATGAAATTTTGGAAGAAAAGATGGAGGGATGTTCTTCATGTGCACACTACCATCAGTATCTTTAATGGGAAATCTGAGAGGATCTTCCTCATTGTCATCATCTCCATCCATTTCTTATACATTCTTTGCCATCTTCTTCTTCTACTTGTAAAAGTGAATGGTGATGTGGCTCTTACTACACTACGTGACCAAATGGGGGAGTGGGTTGGTGTTGGGGAATTTTTCTCTTTTTCGTTTTTATGATCAAATGAAAAATATAATGAAATGCCGTTTTCTACTTTTGAAATTAAATATTCCTAATGCAAATGCTTTTTTTTTGCAAAATGTAAAAATAAATGAATCAACTAGGGAAGAAAACAATGCATACTTTGACACCTCCCCGACAATGGCGCCAAAAAGTGATGAGCCTCGGTATTGCAACAAGAATGCTACAACTCCCAAGGCTATTGACTTTAATTATCAACCCGGGGTTCGTACAAACTTAAGAGGTATCAACACTATATGTCCAGCACACAATGTGTTATTCCTTTGTTGTCATGATGTAATGGAGTGCATGTAATGAAGTCAAAACCTATACTAATTGCAGAAAATGAAATGTTCAAAATGGAACCTTAACCTATTTCAAGAAAGAAAGTACTAGGAAAGGGACTGAAATCAAATGATAAAACAAACCATTTTCTAACTAAATGCTAAGAGAATTTGCTTCAAAAGAATGCTAAGTTAACATGTATGCAATCGTACTATCCTAAGCATGCAGATTAAAAACATCAAAAATCACTGTTGTGCATGTAAAGGAATGAAATAAATATGTTTTCTTCTTCTTATTATTTTTAAGGAAAAGCAAGTGTGAAATCTAATCTCTTTTGGTGATGTGGCAGGTGGCTTGGAGATTATGTTGGCTAGTAGGAAGTCTTGGGAGACCCTTAGGTGACCTTGTGTGGCTTCCTCAAGGTTTTCCCTCAATTCGGCCTCAAAACAGGCCACTGCAAGAAAACCTACAGGATGTACTAAAAACCTACAAGATCCCATGAAAACCTGCAGGATACAGTCGAGAGAAAAAGGATAGATTTTGAAGGTGATTGAAACTTAGGGAAGGTGGTTGGTTGATGGATTGAGGCAAGGGAGTGCCTAGGACCACTTCAGAACTCAAAACCAAAGTTGGGAGATGGATGGATTTGCTCAAACAGCTTGGAGAAGTTTCCTTGTGAAATGATGAAAATGGTGAGGGTTTAATGACCAAGCAAATAAAAATCGAAATTGGATGGGACAATTTTTTTTATTAACTAGGATTTCTTAGGTCCCTATTCAGAGTGGAATCACTCAAAAATACCTCTGTTAATTGATGCAAAAAAAAAAAAAAAACATTACTAGTCGAAAATCTAGAAATTCGAGAACTAGAGAGCTAGTAAATCTAAAAAATTCCTAACTAAATAAGTGCAAATGCAATGGGGTAATTTTTGTTATGAAATAGAATTTTTTTTTTGATCTAATGCAAGTGCAACCAACTCGATTGAGGGTTGCTAGCATGCCCTAAAAAATAGCATAAATTTACTATTGTTTGCTAAAAAGGTGGTCCAGCAATCTAGATTTGGGAATAACAAGACTAATCCAAGTAGCTCAATGATTACTATGAACTTCCAAAGATTTTCCAAGGATGAAATAATGGTTGTGATCCTATAAAATAACTTACATTAACCATTTAACTCAATCCCACAACAAAAAATCATTAATACTAAATGCAGAAATAGAAAGAAATAAAAACTAGAGATGCATGTTAATAAGCAGTGAAAAGAAGGAATGAAAATGATACAAAAGGGCTCTAAGGTTCCTAGGATGGCCAAGCCCAAGGGAAATAAGAGACCTAATGAGTAGAACAAGATTTAGAAGCTGAACATGGCACTAATCTTCATTATTTCTTTAATACAATTATATCCCTGCAAGAAAATACAATGGAGCTACAAAACTACAAGATCTCTCCACAATAACTCTAATGAAAATCTATCCCTAGAGAAACTCTCAACTTGGTCCCCATGAATGGAGGAAGCTTTCCACCACCAAAATCCCTTGATTAGTGGATCTGGTCCCCAACACTAGGAATTTCATTAAATGGCAGGGAACACATTCCTAGATTTTCTCAATCATTCACTAGAGGAATATTCGACTTGGTACTTATACAAAATGATTAGGACCATTCCCCATGAATGGAGGAAGCTTTCCCAACCAAAATCCCTTGATTAGTGGATCTAGTCCCTTGATTAGTGGATTTGGTCCCTTGATTAGTGGAACACATTCCTAGATTTTCTCAATCATTGGAGTTCCACAACCTGTGCCATAATTCCATAGTATATTGTTGATTTATTTTTTATTATTGATCCTCCTATATTAGGTAAAAAGTCCCTAAATTATTTCCTCTTCCAAATCTTCATAATATACCCAATATTCTCATAATATTCCACCAAAATAAATAGTATCAGGCACAAATATCCAATTATTCATAAACCTTCCTAATGAATATATTAAAGTTAAAAATAAATTATCTAATCTAAAAATAGAGGTTTAATGTGTTGAAACATGGTCATAGGCCTTAAATTACTGTTTAATTTAGAGGCATAGGCCTTAATTTATGTCTAATTTAGAGGCCCATCAACTGGGTATTTCTACAACTGCAACCATACAAACAAATGTCCCTTAAGCAAGCTAAGAAGGATAATAAATTATCACCAAAGTAATATGGTATGCACAAGGTGTTGCAAAAGATTGGTACTATGGCATACAAATTGGAACTTCTTGCATCTTTCCGAGTGCAACTAGTTTTCCATGTTTCATGCTTAAAGAAGGCTATAGGTGACAAGCTCCCAGTTCAAGCAATATTACCAGAACTTGACGAGGAAGGAAAAATCATATTGTAACCTGAAGCAGTCAAAGAAGAAACAACTTGACAACTACGAAATCGATCAATTCAATAATATATCATCAAGTGGAAGAACTTACCCGCTAAAGATTCCACATGGGAGGATGAGAATTTTATACAAAAGCATCCAAAACTACTCAAGCGTTGAGGACAACACTTTTTTGAAGGAGTGGGGCATGTTAGGTCCCTATAATACTAGTGTATTCACTTATTACTATTTTCATTGTAGCCCCTTATTATTATTATTGTGCCCATGTTGTCTCCATACTATTACTATTGTTCCCCATAGAAGCCCATTATTGTTATTGTTATGCCATTACTTTATTATTGTTATGTCAGCTCATTTTATATTGTGACACCTTAGACTCCTATATATAGAAAGTAGATCTTGTCATTTGTATCATTTAAGAATTGTTAATTTGTGTAATGTAAAGGAGGTTTTCCCCTCGAAGAGGCTATGTTTTAAGTCGTTGATCTATCTATTTCTTCTATTTTGTGAGCTGGTTGCATAACATATGCTCTGGTACAGGAGTGGGACTAGAACTTGCACATAGAGGAAAGGTGGAATCACTATGGGAAACCTCTAACTCGCAAAGAACTTGAAATGTATCACAAAAATATTCGAGATAGGGAAAACGATGAGAATAATGATCATAATTATCACACAAAGCACATGGGTGACTCATGCGTAATGATTTGTTCTTTGTATTTGACTTAGGTAGGGTTGCATGGACCTCAGGAATGTTAGAATCAAGGAAGGTATCAGATACCACATTATTGATATGAGCGATTTTAGGACATTTAGAAGGTCATTAATTGGTTAACAAATGAAATAATTGATCTTAATAAGGGGAAAAATGAAAGGTCCTTGGATAGGGGAAATTTCAAACAGTCTCTTAAGATACTACCCACCAACAAACCCCGTCCCCCAAATGAAGGGCTAAATACTAAATAATTGGAGAATATTATAGAAGCCTTAACATATGAATATGATTCAATTGTTGACAATAGTGAAGAGAATGAGGAATAATCTAATCGTGAGGATAACGACAAAGTCCAACCTCCTAATTTTTCACTTAATGCTTACGAGGAATATTTTAGTTATGTTTGTGCGTACACATAAAGTAAAGAATTAGTTGAAAAAAAGACCCAGCCTTCACCCAATAAAGACACAAAAAAGTAGACACCCAACACTGGGTAAACTACACTTCCAAGAATAGAGGATGATCTGATAAATGATCTCAAAAATATGACGGCTAATATATCCTTATATTAACTTTGGAAGATTCCCGCAATTCAGAAAAAGGTCCAACAACACATTATTGATTTAAATTCCCCTACAACTAAGAATATGTGTGCTTATAATAAGTATATTATGGAAAATGTTAGAATTATGAAATGTCATGAAGATGGTACTCCTTTTCGAAAAAACAAACCTCCACTATTTCTACAGACCATGTAGGTTTTCGATAAAAACATTCAAAATTGTATGACTTAAATAGGAGAATCCTCAAATATAATGCCACTATCTCTTTTTAAAAAGATATATTCTTAAATGAAATCAACATACATAAAAATTGTACAATTAGATTGACCCTTTGTCAATGTTGTTGGTGAAGTAAATGACATTTTAGTCAAATTTTCCATTGATAGTAGAGTTCACAAATAATTGACACTACGATAGCAGGTATCCCCAAATTTTACAAATTATTCCTCAATAGGGATTGGCTGAACCATTTGAAAGGATTCATGGATACTGACTTGACCCATTTATGGTTTCCCTGGAAAGGGGAACCTAATCAAATCAAAATTAACAGGGAACTTTATATTAAACACATAATTACTAATCCCAATGATGATAATGAGCCAGTAAAACTAAATGAATTTTTAGTTATTGACTATTTCTTTGGTAGCTTCATTATTGATTTCTTTGCAATTTCATATTTAGAAGAATAGTCAAATTTAGAAAAGTTCACAAGGGTTTTGTTTTTTTTATTATGAAATTATTAATATCACTAATATCTCTACTTTTGGTGAGTCTCAGGTCTGGTCACCTTATTTTGATGGCTCTAAATCAGAGGAAGGAGTTGGTGTACATTGCGTGCTTGTTGATATAAAAGGTAACAATATTTTCATTTCTGTAGACATGAATTCTAATGCATTAATAACGTTGTAGAATAGAATCCTTCATTCAAGGATTGTATAAATCTCTCAATTTTCAAGTTAAATATATAAAGGTTTTTGAGGATTCTGAGACTATTGTTAGAGAGGTAAAAAAACTAAATACATTTTGTTTAAGCTAATTTGAAGGCTTATCAACACAAGGTATGGGATTTGATGTCAAACATTTTAGCTTTTAATATTCAATTTGTACATAGAGTTTCTAATCAGCAAGCTGGTCTATTAGCTAATGTCGCTTCAAGGTTAATTCTTGTAGATGATTTATCACCTAACAAATTTTCTGTTGAATTACTCATTAGACCTTCCATACCAGATACTCTTACTAATTGTAGTCTCTTTGATGATGACAGGAAAATAATCGAGATTTTCCACATGGATGGCACTTTCAAAGACTCAATTATTGATGAGGTCATGCATGAATAGAACTTGCAATTCTTCTTGCAAAACAATAAGAATTGGTCATTTGATGAGTTTCTTAATATGGTATTGCCAATTCCTAGATCTGTTGTAAGGCTAGAGCATATTTATTATTTACATGATAAATTCAAAGAAGGTGAATTGTTAAACTAATAGTTATGTTATGTCAATTGAAATCATAAACCTGGGAACCAAGGGAAACCCTCAATGTGTTAATCTAGGAGTCAATATTTATTTCATTAGCTTGTCTAATAAATACAAGGATATTAATGCCTAGATGTATGGAAGCCTTAAAACTTTAGACCCAAAAATTATGCAACACATTATTCCTATCAAAGAACAAAATAAGCCTTTGCAACAAAAGCTTAGGAAAATTCACCCAAATATTGAGTGAGTGGTAAACAAGAGCTAAATAAACTCCTAAATAACTAAGATTATTTTTCCAATACAACATATGCATTGGTTGGTAAATCTAGTCCCTATTAGGAAGAAGAATGATGACATTCAACTTTGCACGGACTTTAAAAATTTGAATCAAGTCTTTGAATAAGACCATTATCCAATTACACCCGTGGAACATATCCTTCAACACATCTTAGGTTCCAAGATGTTGTCTTTTCTAGATAGCTTCTTAGAATATAATTAGATAATTGTCAATCCTGTTGATCAGTTGAAAACTTCCTTTAGGACTCCTTCGAGTACTTTTTCATATAGGAAGATTCCCTTTGGACTCATTAACACTGGGACGACCTTCTAGCGGGAATGGACATAAAATTTAGAGGGATTTTTAATGAATCTATAGTCATATACTTGGATGATGTCATTGTATTTTCGAAATGAAGGTCAGAGCACTTGCAATATTTAAAGGGTGCTTTTGAAAGACGTAAGAAATCAGGAATCTCTCTAAACCCAAAAAAATCCATTTTTGGAGTCACTGAATGTAATATTTTAGGATGTATAGTCTCAAAGAATGGTATTATCATTCATCCTAAAAGGACACAGAATATAAAATATTTGAATCCTCCTAATTCTAAAAAGTTTGTTCAGTATTTTTATTGGAAAAAATAACTTTGTATGACATTACATCATAGATTCTTAAACCCTTGCAAGATTTGGTTAAGAAAAGTGTTGTATTCAAATGGGGAGAACCTCAAAAATAGGCTTTCAACACCATTAAACAAGATATTACAGAAGAACCTGCTCTTATCAGCTATGCCTTCTCTAGAAAAATTATTTTTTTACACTATGCTATGCTATTGTGCTTACAGAAAACACTGATCAAGATATATAAATACTTGTTGCATTTATTGTTGAAAAATGTGTAACTAGGTTTAGTTTTCATAAATATGAAATGTAGTTTTCAGTATTGTATATTGTCAAATGAAAAAAATAAATTAATATTGTTATTTTTGTAGCATGGCTTTCATGCTCAAGGTATATTTTTTATAGGTCAAACACCCATTGAGTGCTTCTAGGGTTTGTCCTATAGTTAAGAAGTCAAAAGGGTAATTGTCATATGAAGAAGATGTTGGAATTATGGCTAATGTGTTGTCCTTTATGGAAACCTACTTGATAAAGATATCAACATTGTGATATCATGATCACTGTGAAGTCTATAATATATGATATTGATGATATGGATAGAGAAATGACAATACAGAGATAGATGAATAATAAGGGTAATTTTTTAGAAAGTATACATGGGTCCTATGAAGCAAGGTCACGTACATATGTAGGTATTGTGAAGAAAATAGTCATACATAATCTGCACCATGGTAATCTGGATACCAAGGGTTTTTACCATGGTATTGGCTCATACTAATGGGTATGTCAACCAATATTTGATCCCCTCAAGGAATACTAATGAATTTACTAAGGGATTGGCCTAAGTTATCCACTAAGGCTAGAGATATATAAGGGTATGGAGATCAAAGTGTGATGTGTGCAAGTGATGGATTTTTTATGAATGGTTTGATCTGAAACAAGTGTGCACCAGGGAGCATGGAGATGGATCTGATCTGATAGATTTGAAATATATACTGTTGACACCAAGAAATGATCACCTATCTATTTCTAACTAGGTGGACCAAAATACACCATGTAGGATTAATTTTACCATATTAAAATCACTTTCACCGTGGGAAATAATTTAGTAAACCATTTTTATTAAATTATTTTCTGATTAAAATATATAAATAAAAAACCAAGCAAAACAAGGTTCTTTGTACGAACAAGCCTTGTACCTGTTGGGACATATATGGCCATTATACTCATGAGTGTCCCCTTTTACCTGATATGTGTCAAGTATGGGAAGCTCAAGCAATTTCCTCTAGAGGAAAACAACCCATAGCTCCTCCTTCTCCTTCCTCATCTCAACAAGTTCTGCCTACCAATCCTTTTCCTCACCACAGATATCTTGCTTTGCAACCTACACAAGGTCAGGTAGCTCCCCCAGCTCCACCATCTGGTCACCATAATTCTCATATTATTATGATGAAATATGATGAGGTCAATACCACGCAAGTTAATCTCTAAACTCAATCATGCTAATATGACAAGCCCCTTGCTAAGTCAATGAACGAGCCCCAATCTTAGGTTTCCGCCGAGCCTCTATCATCATCCAATGGTACCTTATAGATCTATCCACATAAGGTAGAATTTATTCCCAATATACCTAAAGGTGCATTATGTCGAAATGATGCTTCTATTAAAGCCGCCCATACCAATAACATAGTAGATGACTTGGTACATCTCTCATTTCCATGTCAATGCTCGAAGTCCACCAAACATGCCTATCCCAATGAAAATATCTACTCTTTGCTTTGGGTGTTGCGGATCCCCATCAGGATCGTATGATTGTATTTGATGTTGACAAGTCAGAACATCCTTCCCTTCCTTCATCCGTTTTATTCCAAATCTCAGTCACCATAAGAAACACCACTATTCAGCAGTGTATCATAGAAAAATGTGTCTGCACCTGTGTGATGGTAGCTAGTATTTATAAACAACTTGGTTCACCTAACCTATCCCCCTCCATCATCACTCTTGATGGTTGGGGCAATCATCCCTCATAGCCCCTTGGCTTATATCGCAATTGTATTATCATTGTTGCAAGAAAGATTATCTCTATTGACATTGAAGTCATTGATGCCCATTATATTACAACATCCTTTTGGGTCATAGTCATGCCTACACTATTTCAACTATCAAATTTGTGGTTCACCATATGATGTGCTTTGCCCATAATCGAAATATTATTATCGTTGATCAACTGACGTACTATGATCCAAAATCGTAGACTTCACTTGAGTTCAATATCTCATTAGTGACTGACAATTGGACTATCTCATCCCTCACCAATGTATCTCCTCAAGTCTACAAATATTTCACCTTTCTTAGTGCTTATATGGTCCACCAACTACTTCTTCTGAGACTGGCTCATTTAGTGTTTGCATGCTATAGGAATCACTAGCCACCCACAAGTGGTCTGGTATGCCTTTACAACAGCCAACACCTATGTAAACTATTGTTTCTAAATTAACCTAGCCTTCTGGTACTACTCCTCAAGGACCATTTCCTTTTGCTGGTATCGCTCTTAATCACTTTCAGCTCAGAACCATTCCCTTATATCTTAACCATCTCAGAGTAGTTCCCTCAAGTCATTACCCTTCCGATTAGATGCCATTCTTATTTCCACCCCCTGGAGTTTATTCTACGCCTGCCATGGGTACATTGAGTTTACCTAACATTACCTTGGGGATCCCATTTGCTACATTGATCCTCCCGCAAACACTGCCCCCAATCAACTCACACCTTACACTACTTTGACCCCATTTCAACACGTTGTTCCTACCCATTCCTTTTCTTTAGCTCCACACCAAACTCAACAAAAACCTACTCCTGTTGCGAAAGCATCTGGTGAGGAGGGAAAATCCCATAAAAAGGGAACCAAATACAAGGCATCCCAAACAATTCGAACCCCTACTAAGCTACCAAAGCCTACTTCTACATGCACTTTGTGTGATGTTGTTTGTCATGCCACCAATAATTCTAAATCCAAGGAGGATTGCTTTCTCTTACTGACAGATTGATTTATTAACAGAGGTGGAAGCAGAATCAGATTGACTATCAGAATTGAGTTTTAGGTTCATTAGAGAACTTTTGAGGTCTAAAATGGGCCTCGTAAGAAAACTTTACAACCAAAATAAATTTTATAAGAACCCATAGGGTTCAAGATTATTATTTAAACCATGGGGGATGATTCACCATTTTCGGGGTAAAAAGTTAAAAAATATTAAAAAATAATAAAATAATAAAACTTTTTTCTCAACTTATCTCCCTAACTTTTTACTCAAATTTTGAGAGGGAGTACTCGTTGAATGAAAAATTTAATTCCTCATCCAAGGAGTACCCATGTTGCATATTTTCGATGGTCCCCCCTACATGAAAAATGAAAAATACATGAAAAATGTGATTGAAATCACGTTTTTCATGTATTTCTCATTTTTTTTTGTAGAAGTATCCATCAAAAGTATTCAAAATGGGTACTCCTTGTATGAGGAATCAAATTTTACATTCAACGAGTGTTCCCACTCGAAATTTGAGTAAACCCGTAAAGAGATAAGTTGAAAATATGAGTTGAAAAAGTAGTTTTTTTATTTTTTCCCTCTAAAATTTGATGATGTAATCTAATCTTATTTTATTATTTCCACTATCATTTTATAATTTCCTTAGGAGGCCCATTTTAGACCTCAAAATTTCCCTAATGGAGGGTGTCATTTTCTATGGATAAGGCTTCTTCAAAGGCTACCTACAAAGCGGGATTTTGAACTATTTTTACCCACACAATGATGTCATGAAGGAGAGCCCTAATGTAGTATGCAGTGATAATGTTTTGTGGAGGTAGAGATTCAGCAAGAATTTTAATTTTAAAACATAGAAACCTAGCATTAAAATCTTTAGTTTTATCCTTATGTTAAATTCTCATATTGGACAACTCATTAAACAATACTTTAGGTGGTTTGTCATCTCCAATTTTTTCTAGTAATGTTGTTTCATATTGAGCCCAAGAAGTTATGCTTCGAGGGGGCTTGGAAAAGTACCATGTAGTGGCCTTTCCATCAAAGGTGTATGACAATAGTCCAAAAATAACATCTTCATGTTGCATGTTTTTATGCCTAATAGAAAGCATAAAGACTTTTATATGATCTTTAGTAGGGATCTTAGAATCAGGATCCTATTTGGGAAAAGGAATCTGTAGATTTCCTGGTAGGAGATGTTGTACACCACATACAACCACAACATCCTAATTTAACAAGGGGGCTGCATGATCATAGTAGTCATTCTCATGGTCATCGTGATTATTAGGCATTCCTGGCAATTTTTCTGACTTAGATGAATTTCCTTGACCAGAATCCCATGTGGATGAAGGGGAGGTAGGTGGAGATGGTGGAGAACCAGATCCTCCAAATAAGTTTGGTTATCTATGAGGTATTTTACACAATTCAACTAGTCTTCCAGTAAGGATTTTGTGTAGCCTATCATTGCATGAACTAGTTATTTGACTGAAAGGTCCTGGTGGATTTATCACCGAAGGTTCCTGTAAATTCAAATCATGAGGTGTAATGAATTCATGGGGAGAGAATCATTTTCAAAGAAAAATTTTGGTCAATCCTTTCCTGCATTCTGAAGATAATTTCATGATATCTTTGAAGAATATGCTCAATTTTAGTTTGGGAATAAGATATAACCGGAGTGTTTTATTCATTGCATGTTTTTTCAGTTGATGGCTAAGAACTTTGAGTAGTCTTAGTAGGTCGAGGTTTGGTATGAATTCTAGTGGAAACTGAGGCCCTAACTCTTTGACTTTTACTACTACCTTTTGTCATCTAAGTCAGATTTTGCCTCCTTCTAGCGTCATTTTGTTCATGCGGGCATTAACACACCTGGTCAAAAAATGAGAGTAGACCCATACCAAGGTTCGTAAGGCCCTTGTGAAGATGAATGTTGAGAAGAGACTAGCCTAAACTAAACTACACCTAAATTTATCCTAAACTGATACTCGAGTATAGATAAAATTATTCTAAAACTCGTAACGTATAAGGAATTCTAATTTATATATTCTATTTATAAATTAGAATTATAATTTATGATAAAATAAGTATTGTTATAAAGTTAAAGTATTTTACAACAATTTACAATGTTATGGTATAGTAAATGAACTGAGCTAGAACAAAAATGAAACAAGCTAAGGATAAAGAAAATGAACTTCTGAAAGATAAACAATTCTCGTTAAAGAATAATAAAATATTATTCAGAATGAAATAAAACAAAAAAATAGTTATTTCTTTCCTTCATGAAATTAAAGACAAAACAAGAAAATCTAATAATGCAAGACGCTCATCTTGGAGTTTAAACACAATGTAGCTCTATTTTCCTTTACATATTTATTTCATAGTAAGTTAAGAAAAAAATAAAACTATATTTGTTATTTTCTAATCTATGCTTGGCCAAGACGCTTTTCCTTCTTGGTTTAGATGGAAGAGGAACAAAAAAATCCATGATAGCTTAAAAAATAATTTTCATACTTCCATCAACAATTGATGATACAAACCCACCAAAAGTTTACTTAGTGTTAAGATAAAAGAAGATTTATCGTTCATTGAAGCTAACATTGAATCAGAGTCATATAAAGGATTGATATTAGATCAACTTGCTCATAATCCAAGTAATTTAAAATCAGCCATCAAAATACCCCCTCTTGTATTAAAATTACTAAAGAAGAATAATTAACCTTTCTAAACTAGAAGTACGAATATGAATGTGTAAAAGCATCAACAAAGTAATGAACATAAAACAATTGTTTACTTGAGAACCAAATCACCAAGAAAACAACATAATATCTCATTAACCACAAGATATAACGAAATTATATCTTGACTATGGAAACATGTTGAAACAATAAGTAGATGGAATCAAACCGCATCAAACACTTTCTATTCAAATTAAGTCCGTAGTCAAAGATAATGACATCACTTTGTTGAGAAAGTATTAGTCCCCTTTCACCCTCTTAGGAAATCCCTCATCTCTTCAAAATGAGTAGTTTATATAATCATTGATTTTCCTAAATAATAAACACAGTACAACTATAAAACTGCCTTTTACAAAAAATGCTAATTAGTCTCATCTTTAGACCTCATGTCTAGTCAACAGATAATATAAAATTAACTAAACAATTGAGGAAATATTCTTGCTAATATCTCCACAAACTTGAGGAATGACGATAAATATGTCCCGAGATCATCGGGATAACATATTTAAGCAAAATAATAGCCGATAATCAATTATATAAGAAATAGTTACAACAAAACTTAATCGAAAAAGAGGGTCGTTACAAAATATTTTATTCTATAATGTGAGTTTTAAATTTAGAAAAAAAAAAAGACATCAAATAAAATATTACTTCAATCAGCGGAAATATATTAACATAAAACTCTATTTTGCATCTTGACATTTTAGAGAAATTATGAGTTTACTTTGATGATTTTATTACAATTTCAACATGAAAGACCTGTGAATTTTTTTCTAAACTGGCATAGTTTTGTTGCCTAATCGTTTCATTTAACTTATAGGTGTCCCTGAGATACTCATTTTCTCTAACAAATTATTCAATTCAACCCTTTAACTCAAACACTCTGAAAAGGAATTATTGGTGGTAGTAAAGATTTTCCAAAGTTTCTAAAGGAAATTTGTTAGCTATATAGTCCAGCCTTGGTGGGTTGTTGACATCATCAGGTAAACCATGATTATTTTCATATTCTAACTTAGCCCTTTTAGTTTGTGTTTCATCAATTAAGAAAGCTTTGATCAGAAGGAAGTTTCTATTTTTTTCACCAATATTTGTAAAACCCTTTGTTTAGTAATTTATATCTAATATGCACATTTTTCTTTGAGCTATAATGATTATGTATTTTTTCACTTGTAGGTTCCGAGGTACCTGACTTCCATTGAGATTTCACCTTAGAAATCCTAGTTTTACCCTTTTCCTTAGGTTTATTTTCATTCTCATGTGTCAGGTAGTTCTCATACCTATATTACCAGAAATGTTCTGATTCAGGTTTTAACTCTTTGACATCTTTTGAAAGAGATGGAATAACAATATGATGAGACTTTAAGTGTTAAATGTGTAGCATCGTGCACATGTGAGGATGGATTAATCTCACAAGTCATTTGAGGATCAATTAGCCCATAAGTGAGGGTTTTAACAAAACTGTTTCGTTTGAGAAATGTTTGCCAAATTTTTTCCAATTTGTATAATTGATGTTTGACTAGAATGGAAATTAGACTATTGTGAATTAGGTACCCCTCAAAATTTATCTTTCTATCTTGATAAATCAAAGACATCTTAACTAAGCTCCTATACAATAAATGCGAAAATTTCAAATTAGACCCTAGGAAGACCATCAACAATCATATGTGGTAAAGAAAAACCAGACTAAAACAACCTTCACAAGAAACATTTCTTCACCAAAACATCAACATGTTATGCCATGGAGTTTACAGATAGGAAATAGGCATACCTTTGATATGATAGGAATACCCTTTATTTTCCAGTAGATTTCTACATAATATCTTTGAGACCTTATGATTTTTTGGACTAAGTTTCACCCTCAACAAGAAAATTGGTGGCTTTAGAAATCAATTTGACATCAATTATCATGTCCACATATACTAGTTTGGCTTTCTGACCATTAAAAGTAGTAGTAAGGGATTCAACTAACTCTGATTGAAACCCTGAAAGAGTTGCAGGAACTCATACCAACACATGGTACAAAAGAGTTCCACACCTTCCTCGTAAGACTGAATTAAGTATGTGCCCACAGTCTCTGTTTAGGTAACTCATGACATAACTAGAAGATGGTAGAAACAAAAGGTAAAAAACAACACAGATACATACGGTGAGATGAAAACCTTGAAACCCTAACTAGCGCTCTCAAAAAAGTAGAATCGAGAAGAGAATGACAATGTTGAGATAGATCAAATTCAGGAAAATCCCTAATCATTTGTTTCGAAGTAGGAATAATGATAAGAAATAATTACAGATTACCATGAGGATAGATTAGAATGGGACTCTCGTTAGATCAAGATAGATTGAGGAAATCAAGACCATAAGTCCATTTAATAGATTATGACAATGATACTTTAGACTACCCCTCCTGTGAATTACTAAGTTGAGGATTGATAATTTTCTATACAAATTACCCCAAAACCAAGTCCATAGACTTAGGCTTCAAAATTATACCATGGTTAAGAGACCTGAGTGGATAAATAAAGCCTCAACATTAAATCAACAGCCAATAACCATGATCGACAAATAATATTACACATAGGGATAATTTAAATATAAATGCATTTGAATTAAACATAGCTCATAAGTATTAAAATAATTAAATTAAGCTTTGAAGTTAAGGCTTCTATAAAATTCCATATTCTATAGCAACCTTTTCTTTACTAATATTCGAATGCAAAAGTATAAGTATAGCCCTTTGGTTGCTATTTTAGTTGTCATGAAAATTATCAAGGGTCACTTGAGCTTCACGCAAAGAGACATGAGTGAAATAAACATCAAAGAATAGACACCACAACTTTAGAAACTCAAGGTGAGAATGAGCACTATACATATATATACAATCAAGCCAAACCAATTCCAGGAAGTATAAGAATCAGATAAAAGAGGGGCCCATGTCATCAAGAAATTAATGAGGGCAGAGGTAGTTTTCTTGTGAACAGGTGGTCAACTATAAGAGAGATTGTAGTGTAGTTGGCCTAAGGTTGGGTTGAGAGTGGGCGTCTCTCCTTAAGTTGTCAAATGCTCTAATACACTCATATAAGTAAAATGGTTTATTCATATTTTATTTATGGATGTTTATTGTGTTGTTATGTTGATTAGTTAATGTATGTTATTACTTCATTCGTGAAAGAATACCTAAGTCAAAATATTCATGAGTTATCTTATATTTCCATGGTGTTAATGAATGATTGAGCTATGAGGTTACTTCCATATTAATGCATTGCACGTTGTCTGATATATTATTGGTTGTTGGTTTGAGAATTATTTAGGATCAAATTGTTATCTTATAAGTTCTCAACTATCTTATATGCTTATGAATGGTAAAACACATTACCATAATCCTAATTTTAGGCCATGTTACATGTTATGGGTTTAATTTATATGGTTTTCTTGATGAAAACTTCTTAGTGTTGATGAACACGTTTGATTCTAAAGATGTAAGGCTCGTTGTTATACTCATGACAATAATGCTATCCTATATAATATTGAAGTTTCTTGATATGGTCTTAGGAGCCATGTCATTCTCTTGGTTCTAGAGTTGGTGAAATTTGGCACTATTGAGGCACCATTATCTTCTTTTGGTATGGTCCAATACATATGGGTGTATTTTCTTAGACCATAGGCTCTATCCTCTAATTTTTGGTATTTTGGGTAGTTTCCATTCTTTGAAGAAATCTGGTAATTCGAGGGATTGCAATAGCCAACTTCGCTAAGTGGAGGTCATGCCACAACGGAGTGATTTTACTTGATTACAAAAAATCACATCCTATTTGTATTTCCCCTTCCAAGTGTTGATAATATCTAGTATCTAGTGGTCTAGGGGTTAGTGAGGCCAAGTATGATATGGAAGCTTATATGGGTGATGGCTTGGATCCCGTCAAGGTAATATTACATTTAAGATTGAGGGATATGGATGTGGATGGGGGATCTTCCATCAATGAAGGCCTAGATGGAAACAAAATTGGATTTCTTGGAACATTTGTTTAATTCTGTGATCCAATATCTGGTGGGTGAAAACGAGTGCATCACTGTGTTGGACTAGATGGTTTAAAATATATATGTTTCTCAAATAAATATGTGATCTTTAGATCTGGTGATTCAAGAAGGTAAAACACTAATTTAATGTAATAACACTATATTATCCACAAGCTAGACTTAATGCAAAGTGTTTCCAAATGAGTGAAGGAGAAGAGGATGAAACTGTAGTGGAGCATTAAGTGTTAGAACTATTTCCACTTCCCATCACTCACCATTGAGAGCGTTGATTTTTTCTAGCTATGTTGATGAGTTCATTGATGATGTTGGTCAACATGAGCATAGTTCCAATGTGGAACCTTGCCACTACCCATCAATGGTTGCTAAAAACTTCATACATGTTAAACACTCAAGCAAGTAGTTGATATTGTGATGGTTGGTATGTCATGACGTGATCTATAGTCCCCGCCTCAATTTTAATTTGATGCAACATGCATATAATGGGAAATACCTAAAAGTTCATATGGCGAAGATCCTATGGGGCCCATTCTTGAGATCACATGGCAATACCATGATGATGTGTAATAGTGTTGAGTTGATGTGGTAGTCCAATAAGGGCCAAACATGGGTTCCACGTGGCAACCCAATGATAATGTGGCTTCATTTGATTGGTTAAAATTTAGGACATCAATTTTTATTCAAGACTTGGATTGGGATAGATTTTCTATGATCATAAAGCTCTTCATGATATGGATGTGATATTGGTATTAGAATTTAATGATGAAATGTTTTAAAAGGAAGGATTTTTGTAACCCCATCTTCATAAAATATCATGGACGTTGAGTTAATTAAGCAAGTAACACCTTTCACAACGCAAAAATGTACAAGTAGGTTGGAAGGAGTGTTACACTTGCACAGTAGTCCTTTAGGATCCTACAACACATCCCTATATTCTTGTAGCAACAATTATAGTTAATTTTTCCATTTCTTAGTATACCCCTCTAGGATGACCTTTCTCTTGTTGACTCTTCCATAGAATTATTTTCTTTTAAGAATAGTAAAACATACTTATTTATTGAACTAATTAGTTTCATTACTTGTTTTACACTCACCAGTGAAACTTTTAGCTTTCCCTTGTGCACGTTAATGGTGAGGTACTTTCCATCCTTGATTAGTTGGTACTAGTTTGATTTCTGCATGAATATTTCATCTTTCATTTACATATAGGGATGTAAAAATGCTACTCCACATACATCAAAGGGAATTGCAAGTAGTGATAGTTCATCAATAAAATCAACACTAATAGCAAATTTAGTTCTGAATTGTCTGGTTCCCTTTATTTCTACATCCTTATTTATGCATCCTAATGGATATGGGCTTGGATGTTCATGAAATTTCAATCCAAATTTCTTGACTAAATATACTATGGTTAGATTCACCTCCAATCATGAGTTGAATAAAGAATCAAACTTTTTCTTATTGACCTCTATCTTTATATGGTAGAGTCTGGTTTTTTAATTCTCCTTTAATTTCTAAAGGCTACTCAGATTCACCTCCCTTTGTAATAATTTATAGATGATATTCTCATCCACCTCCAAGCTTATTTCAACCATGTTGCTTGAATTAGTGGCTACGAGGATCTTCCCCTTTACATATTTTTTTTGTTCTTCAGGTTAATCTCTAGATGCAACTTCCAACACTTATCCTCTATATGATAGTCCATGTTATAATAGTTGTTGTTGTTGCTAGAATATTTACATGACCATACTATGTCTACCATATTTTTATCTCTTTTATTTTTCCACTTCTTCTTACCCTCCATAGAGGTATGCTAGAGATCCTTCTCCTTCGACCCACATGGTTTCCCTTTCTTTTGTCCTATGTTTTCCAAGTATTGTTCATACACACAAACCTTGTCTGCTAATATAAGTTTCAAAAACAACGCTTGATTTCCTTATATGGTTGTGTGGAGCCCCTAGATACTTGAGGAGTATGTCTAGGTTATTTGGGAAGATACCTAGAATTAGGACCATATTTCTAAATTTGGTTGTGTAGTCCTATAAAATTCTCCCCTTATTTTGCATGAAGTAATGTCATTGGATCCACTATTTCTCTACATACCCAATAAGGTAAAATGGTGACTTTATGATGGTTTTGAAATCCTCCCACCTAGTCACTAAATCATATCCCTCCAACCTCAAGGTATATGTGTCTCTTTCTTACAAATTCAAGGCACGGCACTCTAATTTCAGCAGAGAAAATGAAGGTTTATGTTCTTCCTCTATGTGATCAACACCAAAATAAACTTATAATTGTTGCAGTTGGTGATTTAACTCCAAATAATCAAGATCACCTTGATATATACTAATTTTGAACTTCATTTCCATTTTGAATAGGGACTGTGAATGGCTTAGAACAATCGAACTAAGTTGATCTCTTAGGTTCTTTCTTTGTCTCTTTGTATATTTCTTATATTTTTACTAATCTCTCCTCTAATCATACCTTGCATTAGAACCCACCTCTTCTCTAAATATCCTAAGCTTATTCTTTGGGCTACCATGAGGAGGCATGCATTATAATTTATATTTACAACTTGTGGTTACAACCACACAAACCTCTCCTCTAGTGGATCATGAGGGTTAGTTACAAATTCATTGTTCATTACTATGTTTTGTTACTTCGGGATTAACTATTCTAGATCCCCTAAAAATCCACACAATATAGCAAAAGTAACTTGCTCTAGTACCAATGTTATCTATAAATTTAAGTGGATATTTCAATGAATATTTTTTCACAACGAATCTAATAAAAGTATAGTTAAAAATCTAAAATCAATACTATGCAAATAATTTTTCCTTAGACTTTTTTATTTATTAAGTCACAATTTCATGCATGAAATATATAAAATGTGAAAAATATAGAATATAAATAAAATTACATTAAATTTAAACCATAAGAATATAAGATATACCTTGGGAAACTCTTTCAGGAGAAAACCCACCTAGAAAGTGAGGTTTTTTTAATCCCTTTATCCTCTCAAATTATGTTGCCCAAAACATGACGGTTAACTTCTAAGTGGCCATAGCTATTGCATATGGATTTTGATTGAGCTGATTACTATGCCATGAGAAAGGTATTTGTGTGCACAATGAGAAAAATAAGCGCATAAATTAAAATATCAAAGTTTCACCCCCCAAAAAAGAGTTATTTTATGCCTCAATCTACTCCTCAAAGTTTCAGAACCCAATTTTCTAAACTAGGTGATGCTAATAAAAATGGTTCTATGAATTGATTACTTCATTTTATCACTTTTCAAAGTATTGAGGTGGATGAAAAACAATATAATGATCCAATCCAAATCATTTTTGATATTTTTTCAAAATCCCCCTTAGAGGAAACATCACCACTTGACATGGATATAGGGAATCATGATTTCATTGTGATCATCTAATTTTTTTACAAAAGGAAGAAACAATGAAAAATGATGGAGTTCCTCCTAGTGATGATCATGGATTGGCATGAGTTCCATTATGGATTCATAAATAGTAAGTTTAGGATTAGGGAAATAATGGGTACATGGAAAATAAATAATGCATGATGCAAGGGATACTCCTAAAGTTATCCATCATGTAAGATACTTGAATCATCATCATGTAACACCAACCAAATTTCCTAATAAGTAATATCCACAATGATCAAATTCATTTAATCACCAATATATTTTACTTTTGAAGGAGATGACACCAAAGGACCAATGGATCAATGGGATCCATTAGTGGTGGAAGATATCATGTGTAAGGAAGCAGGTGAAGAAAAAACATTGAGCGGGGGCATTGATAAGACGCAAATGAGAAATAATATTTTGAACAAACTCGCACTGATATTTGAATAATATGAAGTCTTCTCATAAGCGAACGACATAGTCAAAAATTTTACTAATTGTAACTGTATTTCCTTCACGAGGAAGGTGAATAATGTGAAAGAGGAATGAAATGATTGTGCACATGGAAAAAATCCAATTGCACGTAAGGAGTAGGTTATAATCAAGTAGGGAATTTATTATTTTGACATAAATAGTGACAAATTTCCCCCCATGCTTAATGGGAAAATATGGGAGAAATCCCTTTGGCTAAAAGGTGTGCCTATTAAAGGCTTGGAGTATGGTTTTTGACTGCATCAATGTTGGTGAACCTAAATCCCACTAGCATGACATATACATAATCCAAGTAAAGAACATTGATATTTGCTTCCATCAACAACAAACATAATAATATTAGACTCTAAGTGATTGACATGTCTAATCACAACCAACAAGTCTTTGTGCCATGTGAGGAAACTTTTCAAAATCTATAAAGAATACATGTGACATAGTGCTTGGGCGAAATCCTCCAAAATACTATATTATTTGGTACTTCATGCTTTTGATTATGGGTTTATCATTGGAGAAACCTCTTTGGAGGAGGTATCATAGTTTTAAATGGATTATCTATCCATAGAGGTGTACTAGGTAGAGTACTAATCATAAGGTCCTTGGACGAAGGACCACTCTCAGGAGTCACATAATTTTTAGATCACATAGAAAAATGGAATGCATCATCACTTGTGAATTGACACATTTGATGGGATTTCTTATTGGCATTTAACTTCTATGGCCCTTGGCAAAGGAGTAGGACAATTGCTAATAATTTATTGTTTTTCTTTGGAGGGAATGGAATTGTCAACAAAACTATTGTTGGTTAGTTAATTGTTAGGTGTAGTGATGATTGTCATCCTTATATGGGAACTCATGTGTATGATGTAATCCCTAAAAAAAATTCAAGGGAACTCAATCTTCCTTTTATTTTCATTTGTGCCACCACCGATGGTGGTTTGGGTTTGTCCAACTCTTTGAGCATTTTTCAAAGTATTTTTCAATTTAATTTTCCTATTATTCCCTTTAGGTTGTTGAGGGTTATTTGATTTCATGGACTACAACAAATTCACCTTGTAGGTATGCTTAGGGTTTAAAGTAGTTTGAGTGGTGAGCATATTAGCTTGAAGTTGTGACAAAATAATCACATGTCGTAATCATGCTACCAACTAGCCCATTTAATTAATGGATATAGAATTGACCACACCATGAACATGTACTATTGGATTTGGATGATGTGTATATGTAAATTATAGATGAGAATTAGGAATAATGTCATATATGCCACCTAACAGTGAAAAAATTAAGCCAAGATGTTGAGCATACAAAATACCCCACTCCTCGATAGATGCTTCAACCATGAAACAATCCTTGGAAACTTGTGGAAGCAAGTACCGAGTGAACCAATATTTCAACATATAATCAAGACTCTTCATCCTAATAAAGTATTCACATCACCTCCAACTATGGATATTATCATAAAGGTGGATAGAGGTGTCATGTGTAAACTTGGATAAGAGATTTATTTCAATCTCTTGTTTTAAGTGTAACTATAAATGATTCAGAAATTTCCTTTCCAAATTAGAAAAGTTATGATAGGAAGAATGGTCATGTCCAATTTATCATTTGATGGCATTAATAATTGAAGCGACTCAAATAAACACCATCATCCACCAAATATTTTGATGTACATTAGCAATGGTAAATGGTGATGTGTATCATAGGATTCGCTCCCATCTCTCCGTAGATATTCGGTATGTCAAAGAGTAATTTGATAGGCATAGGTGGGCACTATAGGTCATTGGATATTTCATTATTTATGAGTTTTTACAACTCTAGAAAATCAAGACATATTAAAAATGGATTTTGATCCTATTCAAATGGGTCTAGAGGAAGATATGGTATACTATATGTACCTTGTAGTCCTCCCATGACATAGTATCTAGAGGTTAATAAGTGACTCAAATGGATTATGTCTCCTAGGTTTTTTCGGGTTGGAGAAAAAAGTATTAGAAAAATAATTATTTCTGGTACGGTATTTCCCCCGGGGATTATGGAACTCCCAAAGACTTGGCCATAATTGGTACCATATCTAGATCTAGAAGCATAACTCCTATAATTAAAATAACTCCCATATATAGGAAATTTTTTTGGGAATGTGGTACTAGCGGGGGAATTGACCCAAGATTATTCATCAATCTTGGATAGACCATCAAAGGAATGGAATTCCTCGTAATGGTGAATTTTTCCAACTATTATTCGACACTCCAAGGATATTTCTAACCATAGCATTACTAGGAAGATGAATAGATCCCCCCATAGACTCCCTATAGATGATTGTCCCATTCTCAAGAAGGAGAGATTAAATATAGGTACAATAGATCTTGGTGGAAAGCAGCCAATTCTAGGATGGGATCTTTGGTATTTGTGCTCAGTAAAAATAAATCCAACAGGGGGTATATACATTGAGATTCATGTGAAAATGGATTTTACCCATTCTCTATTAATCTCTAATCTTAAGTTTAACGGAATTGGAGTGTTTACTCTTCCAATACTAATACAAGTCCCAACAGTCTAATATATTGTTGGCTTCCTACAAACATAAAATTTCTACATTGATTTTATTAGCACTTTTTTTATGGTTGTTGTTATGGACGGTTACGAAATGAGACTTTGATTCAGCTAAGATGAATGACCAACAACAATGTATGCAACCTATATGATATATGGAAACATTTCAATTTAGTGAAATCTATATAAGGAAAGGGAAGAGATGTTTATTTCTTCTTTCACCAAAAAATAAAGGCCTCACACTCTGTCAATAAACACTCCAACTATCAAAATATTTTATTTAGAAATACAATCTAAACTTGAAACATCCAAACCAAAAGTAGCGATGTAGTTTCAAAGAAAAGAACTTACAAGAAAATGACCAAAAAAACATTGAATGAAATGTGAAGTTTTACATATTTAATGAGGTAAACAAAGACACATATACAACCAATAAAGAAATTTTATGGCTTCAAGAGAATGAGGGTAGCCAAGAAGAAAGAATCCTCCAATGTCTCTATAGAGAAGCATATATAAATCGAAGATGCAATACCTAACAAGGAAAACTTGATTTCCTTAACTTCTTATCAAATACAAAAGAAAAGACTAATAATTTCTTTGCAAAAGAAACATAAAACACTCAAGATCCTATTCAAATCCATTGTCACCAGAAAGTTCACGCAAGCACTTAAATCAAAGACATGCATTCCAAAGCGCGTCAAGATAGATCTATAGCTACCAGATATAATGAGACTTCATGTTGAGTTGGACTTATAAGTCCAATCTCAAAGGAATCAATTCCTCCAAATTAAAAAAATTAGTTAGGTATTAGGGAATGATCTCATAGTTATTGTTAAGTAAGTTAAGCACCTAATTGAGTAACCAAAAACACATGAGTGCATCAAGATTTTGTAGGTTTAACATGGGTTTCTAAGTCAATAAGTGTTGTACCCAATCATGTATATTGTTAACCAATAGAGGTCGATATGAGATGGATACTAGTTTGTAGAGAAAGTAGTTGATTATCATGATTAGCAAGTTGTAACAATAGGTGACTTGTTTTTTGTTTAATGTACCTTGGAAGGATAATATGGGGTGCCTAGGCAGGTATATAAGGGAATACTTAATTTAATATAGTCATAAAAATGGAATGGGATCAAAATCCAATTACAAGGAAATAATATATAACATGTTATATTTCACATATTATCCTAGGAATACTCATGGGAAAGTATAAATATACACAATTATCATGGTCATAGCAGTTTTGGATTGTATTTAAATGTGGCAAGCATTAATTATGCAATGATTCCTTTCATAAGATGTATTTTATGGTGTTAATCTAATTTAAACTTTATTTTCTCTATGTGTTTTGTGTTGTTCATGATGAATATCTTTTATACCTTTGTGTTTAATGGTTTATATATAGATTTTATTGGTTTTTTCTCTTTTATATCTATCAAGGTTTGCTACAATGGAATAAAAACTCTTTCTTCAGCACAAAGTAGGACATTTTTCTTTTCTTTTTATATATTTTTTATTAAAATGACGAGGATACCAATATTGTAATCAATTTCTAAAATTTTCTAAAATTTTTTAGAAAATCTATCTAAATATTTTAATTACTATAAAAACATATAACTAATTAAAAAAAATATCATCCAAAATGGAGACTAGGAAGTCAATATAATGTTAATTTAATATCAACATATTTTTTAATGTTTTTTTCTTTGATTGTTATGAATTTGATAGATTGGGTATCTTGTGATTGATTATATGGATTTCAATCAAACCAAAACTAGTTGATATAAATAAGCTATAACATTTTATAGATGGGGTCATAATAGGAATTCCAAAATATAACATAAGTTATTATGATTTTACATTTTCACCCTCAAACACTGATGACATAAAGGATCTCTATTGAAAAGTAAGCAATTTTACTCCAAATGCTAGTTCTACTTTTTGGATTTGATAAGTATGATCTAGCTTTTAGGAAATTATGATGGTTATAGCATTGAAGGTTACATAAAATAACAGATATTATTATCGGGAAAGATGTGGAAATTGTGGGTAATATGTTCATTTGAAAGAAGATATAGACATATGGTCGAAGTCACGTAAGCATGACAATATTATCAAAATTTTAGATGAAGAATAACAAATATTATTTTTATATACATGGTTTCATACCAAGAAGAAGGATAAAAGAAACACCAAGCGATTATTTTCATACACCAACTTCATATTATGAGTTCATGGATGTATTCAATAGGAAAATATTATTGTTTCTATAAACCTTTGTAGTAAGAATATATTCATCAATGTTAACCTCTCCAAAATATTGCAAGTACCTACAAAGAATATTCAAAGCACATTGCTTGAGGTTGAAAATGCTCAAAATTTTAAATATTTTAAGATTACCATAGTTAAATATATGTTACATTCATATTTTTTATGATATAGATATGGAAAATATCAATATCACTTTTGAACATCATTAGATGGAGTTAGTCGATATATTTATATTAATGTAAAAGCGAATCTTATAAAGATTTGGCATAAGAGGTAAAATTACATTGTAAAATTTGTTTTCTCATTAGAAAAGAATGACCCAAGGAGAAACATTAATAAATAATTCTATAGAAACAAATTGTAGCACCTAATGACATATCATATTAACAATCTAGGATTGAATTGGAGAAATATCATACAGAACAACTTGAAGAGAAGTTGATGGACAAGTATGAACAACAACAAGAATTTACATAACTACATGATGCAGAGCTAAAGAAAGAGGAACCATTAGTTAGGGGTGTTGTATACTGCAACTGATATCACATGGAGAAGCAACAAACATGAAGTCCAGAACATGAGCTCCAATAAAATTACCATCAATCAACATGGAACTAAGAAGGAAAAAAACATGGACGACTAAAGTCAATGCATGCAAACATTGGAATATTGTGGCGAAGACATGGATCCAATGTAGAAACTAGAATCAATATTGAGGAGCAAAAGGCACTAGGAGCCATGTCCACATTTCACTAGAATCAAAAGATGCTCATGCATGGTACCAAATGACTATATTACTTAGTAGGTCATATTATATTGATTTTTCCCATGTTTTAAGAACAAATAATGTCAAGGTGAATGTAACATAATGTACCTAGGGAAGACAATTTGTGGTACCTAGGTAGGTACTCAAGGTGATAATGAATGGAATATAGCCATATTAGTGGAATAAAAACAATATATATCTAACAAAAAATATAATAATAATCGGTATTTGGTTTAAATACCTACAAATCCTCATGAGAAAGTATAAATACACGTGTCATTGTATTAGATGTCTTGAATTTTATTCTATTTTTTAAGACATAGATTATGAAGTGATTCATTTCATCAAGAGTATTTGATGTTGTTACCCTACCTCAAGGGTTCTTCCCTCTATATTGTTGGTGTTTTTTATGGTGAATGCTTTGGATATATTTGGTGTTTTGTGGTTTATCTATAGAGTTTTACAACTAACTTTCCCTTATATATTTCAAGGTTTAGTACATTATTTTAGGTAAAGATGCTCATGTGTAACATGCTTGAGCATTGGAATTTGTAGGGTCTTATGACACATTTTCATAACATCATTGGCATAACATAGTAGATTTTAAAAATGCATTGAATATATATTAAGATGACCAATGAAAAAATAATTGTAATCTTGACAACGAGAACTACAGCATTAATATCTAAAAACAAGGTTGACAAGTTCAATGAAGAGATAGAGTGCGTACTCCAAATTTTCTAAAAGATTAACAAGTTGGATGAAGAGATAGAGAATAAGAAAAAAATCAATAAAATCCACAAGCGATGAGTTATTCTCAGGTACATGAAATCAATAAAATCCACATTTAAAAAAATGACCATGTTATATATCCAAATATGGAAACATTTAAAATGAAAATTATTTTGTTTAATTAAATTTTACCATCGTAACAAATTATAAATCTTAATTTACACTAACAAAAATGCATAACAAACTTATTACAAAACATATATATATAATTTAATACTTTCAATAATATTTTATTTAAATATATTAATATATTAATATTTAATTACATAACATTTTATTTTATTATAAGAAACTTTAATACATACAAAAATATATATAAAAATAAGCAAACAAACAACAAATCAATTTTTTTGGAATTTCTTAATCTCTCTCGATGAAGATTCCAAAATTCTATAACTTTTTAATTTTCAAATTATGATTGGATGGAAACTTGTAATAAGATCTTTCCATGGGATATTATAGAATGGCAACGCATTTTTGTTTTTGAAGTTATGTATTATTTTTTTAATAGGTGAATGTAGTACAATTGAAAAATGTATATTGATAAGTCTTTATATATCTAAATAATTGGAAGTTTAATCCAGACTTATCTCACTAACAGAATCTAAAAAAAATATTATATCTTACATTTATTAAAATTTTATCATTAAAAAAATTATGAATTCATTTTTCCTTTTAAAGGGTTTAAATCCCTTTAATTTGTTTTAAAGAAAAAGTGTGTAAATTTTCATCAATTTTAATAATCAAATGATTACGATGAAAGATGTTTTATTTTATTTTACAAACTAAATCATTGAATAACATCTTTGTTGCGGTAATATTATTGTTATTATTTAAATATAATTATTTTGATGAATAACATGTTTGTTGTGGTGATATTATTGTTATTATTTAAATATAATTATTTTGATGAATTAACATCTTTGTTGCGGTAATATTATTGTTATTATTTAAATATAATAATTTTGATGAATAACATGTTTGTTGTGGTGATATTATTGTTATTACTTAAATATAATTATTTTGACGAATAACATGTTTGTTGTGGTGATATTATTGTTATTATTTAAATATAATTATTTTGATGAAGGAAAAAACATTTCATTATTATAATATTCTTGAAACTTGTAAGTGTGTTTTGTGCGGAATATTTTCAAACAAATTATTTAAACCTGTTGAAATTGTATGTTTTTTTGTTCACGTTGCTGTTTAAAATTTGCAACTCATTAACAAATTCTACGGAATTTCAATCACAATTATGGTCCCACGCGGAGAATAGCTTGACATAAGTTGCATTAGATAGACAATGAAATGATGGAGTCATTGAAAATGAATTGTTAAAGTAATGGAGCATGGCGACCGATGCAACTTTTGCTTGGAGATCAGATCCAGCTCAAAAGTGGAAAGTTTCTTCTCAATAAGCCAAGGCTTTGAGTCGAAATTGTTAAAAGTCCGCACCGACTGAATAAAAGTGGCGTGCCTCCATGTGCGGCGATATAGGGGGAGACATATCATTTCATGGAGACAGCCAAGAAAGCATTGACATACACTTTGGCCTTGGACGGCTTAAAAGGTGACGAAAAACAAAAGCATTATTGAAAGTCTGCATCGAGAAGAAAGAAGGGTTGTCCTGCCTCTATTATGTGGCGAAATAGGTAGTGAGATACATGCAGGAAAGCGCGTCACTAGTCAGATCATGATTGCACCATGCAGCGCCTCGTATACGGCACGGCATTACCCAATACTCGTTAATTTTTCATCCCTGTAGACGATGGAACATCTCATAGATTGAACGTACATGCTTCTGATGTCTCTCATCACCCGTGAGAAACAATATCATACCGATTTGGTATATTATTGCCATATCCTAAATAAAATTTGAAGAAACGGAGTCTTGTAGCCGTCACTTGATTAATCTCCCTTTGTTTGTTTTTTCTGGAGTAAAAGTGTTCAAGGTTTAATTGCCGTCTAAGTCTACACACCTAACACTTTATCTCTGTGTACTAAAAATGACCTCTCAAACGAAATGGTATTTAGATAATTTAGTCTTCGACCCCAAGAGGTATCTCTCGCTTAAAATTAAAAATTTAGATCAGTTTTTTCGAAGATTATAGAGAGGTTTAAGACTAATATACAAGTGATAATGGCATCATAAAAGAAAAGATATTAAAAAATTAAAAGTGGTAAAGCAACTCTAAGTCTTATTTTGATGCGCTCATGTGTTTTGTTTTGCATGCGAGGCAAGCATCATGAGTATTTTCGCAAGGGGTAAAATTATTAACAATTAAAAAAATAAATATCTTAGAACATTGCTAATAAATTTAATTATAAATATTTTAGTCAGGTAAACCTATATATATGTGTAATTTTTTAATATTAAATATTGAGATTAATATATTTTAATATTAAATGATTAATATTATAAGTCCTAGAATTAATATTATAAACCTAATATTAAACCTTAGTTTTGTAATTTAACAATTGGACATTGAATAAATTGCAATGTAATGTAATATTGTGACAATGATTGTGAGATTGATTATTGTATTGAGTGATAGCCCAGCCCTACGGGTGACATGGATAACGTAACCACGTGATCACTCTACAGGCCCTCGGTACAATATGCAACTATTTATTACACCCTTTCTTCCGGTTGGGTATGGCCACCTGCCGGTTCACCCGGTCTATCTGATTCCCGCCCTTGTTAAACTCTAATCGTTGCGTTTCGGGTCATTTTACACTCGGTCGGCTCAGTTGAGTTCTGCTCTGGGGTTTTTGGCGACGGCTCTCCGGATTTGAACCTAGTCTGCTCCTCGGTTTTTCTATGGACCTTACTCTCTGTCCATGTCCTGGGTCTTACCCTGTTGCGATTTCTGGTGATTTGCTGTGCCTCCGGGTCTTCTTTGCTGGGTTAATGAGTTGTTTGGGCGCGCGTAATTCTGCTGGTCCTCGCCTGTGTGTAATGGTAAGTTTTTGATTTTTGTCTGAGCTCTCTGTCACCTGGTTCCTTCGGCTTTCGTTATTTAGTTGTGGTTACTGTGCAGATTGTCTGCAACTTCGGCGCTCCCGCTTTGCTGAGTTCTTCTTCGCCTTCGAAGGTAATTTATCATTCTCTGATTCACTCTGCTCCTGTTTCTGCTACAACTTCTCACAGCTCTTGTGCCTTGTTCAGTTAGGGTTATCGGGTTCTGTCTCGGCGGTCTCCTTGTCGACTACCTCTCATGGAAATGGTCATATGTGAATGACTTACTTAACGCAGTTGAATCCCAAAATGATATCTAATTGTCTGTAAGTATTATGACATTCTTTCGTTGCACATCTCTTTTTCTTGGCTCTCTGGTTTCAATATACCCCTGACTTGATAAGCTCTGTCTAACCTCGCTTTGTTCTGTATGCAGGTTGACCTGGTGGCTAGCTATCGAGGGTTTTGGGCACTTTCAACCTCCGGCTTCATTCAAACCTCACTCTGCTCGCAAACTGGTAGGGTTTGCTCCTTCTTTAGTATAGCTGTAGATTATGGAGGGTTTGAATAGTTTAAGTGTTAGCCTGCGTCGATTGTGTGGATTCGGCCGTGCCTCTTCCGGCGTTTTGTAACTTCTGTATCTCTGTTCCGTATGCAACAAATTTGTGGTCTCAGCCTTGGAAAGGCGTTTGGTACTTTGACAGTATTAAGGGTTTTATGACTTGTATGACTCGGTAATAGTCCACAATCATGTGGCGGATTTTGTTCAGTTAGCCTTCCTTTCTGTATACAATATCTATGTTATTTTTATGAAAGAAAATGAAACAGTGATTGTATTTGTGGGTACCTGTTTGCCTTTGTAAAGTTCTGTAATCGTGTTTGCTGGAGATGTATGTCCGCAGCGCTTCTTTCTTGTTTCGATATAATGGGTGTCTGTATAATGTCGGTTGTAGACTGGATTCAACTGGGTGTCTGTAACATCCTTCCGTTATTTCATTTCCTGTTGCAGTTAGTGTCTATTTGTTCCAAACTCATTCTGGAAATACACAGGAAGGATTGTACACAAACGTATGGAAAATATCAGCAGTAGATTATTTCATTTGTAAATAGTACAACTCTGTTACAGGGGTTTTTGTCTTGCTGTCCGTTACTTTCGTGCTGAAGGGTCCCCCCTTTGTTCTATTCTTTTCTGTTTTTAAATTACATGGAGAGTATAACTGCTTCCCCTATTTCAGTTGAACTGTTCAACCTGAATTCTATAACTGCCACCTAGTTTCTTTAACAAAGAGTTAACTAAACACTATTCATCTCCTAAGCTAAAACAACTTGTAATTAAAAATGCTCTGAAATAAAATGAAACAAACAATAATTAAAAGAAAAAGACAACAACCAACTTAATGACCTGTCCACCCAAGCTCGTAGTCTTTGTCTTGTTTCTGTTCTTCTTCCGTGAGTCAGTCAACTGTCATTTGTCTCCTCGGAGCTGGATGCTCCTGCATCAGGCTCCCGGGGTGGTAAAAAGTCATGGCTCCGTTCCATGAGGTCGTCAACAGAATAGCCCGCTTTTTGTATCTGCGTTGCGTTGAGCCATGAACTGTCCTCTATCGGACGGTTCTTCCACTTGACCAAATATCGCAGATATTCCTTCCTGCGTGTGCGCCTAGCTACCTGTGTGTCCAAAATCCTTTCGATCTCAAGGGGTGGTGCCGTTGGCAACTGTCTCGTCCATGAATTTTCTCCATAGCTGGTGTTCCGCGGTGTTTTTGCTGCTGCATCGTCTTCCGAATCAGCGACATAGGGGAACAGATCTGCCACATTAAAAATGGGAGAAATACCAATCCCGGGTGGCAACTGTAACTCATAAGCGTTCGCAGAAAATTTTCGGATGATTTTGCAGGGACCGATCTTCTTGAATTTTAACTTGTTGTATTCCCGTTTTGGAAACCTCTCCTTACGTAAATACGCAAGGACTTCATCCCCAACGTTGAACTGAACTTCCCGACGCCTTGTATCAGCTCGCTGTTTATACCTTTGACTACTGTCTTGTAATTTCAGCTTGACCTGCTCGTGTAAATTGCTCATCGCCTGAGCGAAATCTTCTCCATCAACGCTTCGTTTCTCGAGTTTTCCCAAATCTCGTAATTCATGCACTCCTCTTGGATGCATGCCGTACAAAATCTGGAACGGACTGTAACCAGTGCTATGGTTAGGTGAATCGTTGTATGCGAATTCCGCCTGGGCAAGTACACGGTCCCACATCCGGAATTTTCACCTGTTAAGCTCCGAAGTAAGTTTCCCAGACTTCTGTTTACTACTTCCGTCTGACCATCAGTCTGTGGATGATAAGCGGAGCTGAACTGTAACTAGGTATTCAACTTTTTCCACAGAGTTCACCAAAAATGACCGGTGAACTTTACATCCCTGTCAGAGATAATGGATCTTGGAAGTCCATGCAACCGAATGATCTCAGTAAAGAAAAGATGTGCTATATAAGTGGCATCGTTGGTTTTCTTGCAAGGTACAAAGTGTGCCATCTTCGAAAATCGGTCTACCACAACCATTACTGAATCGAAACCCCGTTGTGTCTTCGGCAAACCCAGAACAAAATCCATGCTAACTGAATCCCATGGTCGGCTTGGAATAGGTAATGGCAAATAAATACCAGTGTTCTGACTGTGACCCTTTGCTAGTTAACAAACTTTGCATCTACTCACGTACCTCTGCACATCCTGCTGCAATTTTGGCCAGAAATAAAAATGCCGTACCTGAGCAATCGTTTTGTCTATACCAAAGTGCCCAGCCAAACCCCCACTGTGTTTTTCCTATATAATGTTCTCTCGCATAGAACAGTTGGGTATACACAACTGCCCTCCCTTAAACAGCAATCCTTCCTGTAGATTATAGTCCAACCACATGCTGTTATTCCTTAACAGAGGGTTTTGGCAAGCCTCATAGGCCTCCTTAAATTCGGTATCGGTCTGATACAGCTCTTTTAAGTGCTCAAAGCCCAAAACCTGCATCGTGCTTTCCTGTAGAAGCAATGTTCTTCTACTCAGTGCATCTGCCACCTTGTTTGCTTGCCCACTAATGTGTTTTAGTACAAACGTAAAATTCTGCAAGTACTCAACCCAAGCTGCATGCTTATGGTTCAATTTATGCTGCTGCATAATGTACTGCAATGCAGAGTTATCCGTAAATAAAACAAACTCATTACCTAACAGATAATGTCGCCAATGCTTCAAGGCTTGTACAATTGCGTAAAACTTTTTGTCGTAGGTTGAGTATTTCTGCCTGCTCTCATTTAGCTTTTCACTTAAATAAGCGACCGGTCTGTCCTCCTGACTAAGTACTGCCCCAATGGCCGTACCACTGGCATCGCAACGAACTTGAAAAAGTTTGTTGAAATCAGGCAGCCTCAATATCGGTCTTTCGGTAATCTTCTTTTTCAAAATCTGAAAACTACTTTCTGCTGCTTCAGTCCAGTGAAAAGGCTGGTTCACCTTCTTGATCGTATCCAACATAGGTGCGCAGATCTCGCTGAAATTTCTGATAAACTTCCTATAAAAACTGGCTAGCCCGTGGAAACTTCGGACTTCAAATAAACTTTTTGGAGAAGGCCAGCTAACTATAGCTGCCACCTTTTCTGGGTCCATTTTCAGTTCATTTTCTGCAATTACAAAACCCAGATACACTAATTCTCGCTGGAAAAAGGTACACTTTTTCAAATTAATTAGCAGCTTGTTTTGCTGTAGCTTCCTTAACACACTCTGCAAATGCCTGAAATGTTCCTCTTTAGTCTTACTAAAAATCAAAATGTCGTCCAGGTAAACTATTACAAACTTACCATTGAACTCCTTCAGTACCTCATTCATCAGGCGCATGAATGTGCTGGGAGCGTTGCTCAATCCAAATGGCATCACCAGCCACTCATATAAGCCTTCATTTGTCTTGAAAGCTGTCTTCCATTCATCTCCTTCTCGAATTCGAATCTGGTGATATCCACTCTTCAAGTCAATTTTCGAGAAATAAGCTGCCCCGCTCAGGCAATCCATCATATCGTCCATTCTTGGTAAGGGAAACCTGTACCTAACAGTAATCTTGTTTATGGCTCTGGAATCTGTACACATTCGCCATTCTCCTCCCTTCTTCGGAGCCAAAACGGTTGGTACTGCACAGGGGCTCATGCTTTCTCGAATCAACCCTTTGTCCAATAACTCCTGGACCTGCTTCCTGATTTCCTCATGGTCCTTAGGACTCATACGATAAGCTGCTTTATTTGGCAGGCTTGCCCCTGGTATAAAGTCAATACAGTGACTAATACCTCTCCTTGGTGGTAGTTCATCTGGAAGGTCATCCACCACGATGTCCCCAAATTCCTGCAGCAACTTTTGAACTTCTTCGGGCAAATCTGAAATCTGCGTATGTAGTACCACTGCCTTTGGTCTTCTTATGACAGCAAAATTTATTTCGCTGTCCTCAATCTGTTTTACAAATTCCTTTCCGCCCATCAGCAATGCCTTCACCTCACTGGTTTCTGCTGTATTTTCCTCCTTGATGGGTACAAGCGTGTGCTTGATCCCATCTTTAACAAACTTATAGCAATTGGTTTTTCTGTCATGAACTGCACTTCTGTCAAACTGCCAAGGTCGTCCCAGCAGTAGGTGACAGACATCCATTGGCATGACATCGCAGAGAATCTTATCCTTGTACCTGCCTATCTGAAACTCCACCTCACACTGTTCGTCAACTAACAGCTGATGTCCTTTCTGCAGCCATGACACTTTGTAGGGAGTAGGGTGCTTCAATTTTTTTAATCCCAGCTTTTCTACCATCTCCACAGCCACTAAATTGTCGGTACTCCCACTGTCAATGATCAGTTTGCAGCACTTACCCTGTGACTTGCAGACAGTTCGGAACAAAGCCTTTCGCTGATCCGGTTCTGCGACCTCTTTTGCTGGTTTTAACAGCACCTTATTCAACACCAAAGCTTCACCTGTCTCTGGTGCGTTTTCTGCTTCTTGAGGTGTTGCCTCAGCATCCTCTGGCTGAGCAACATAAGCTCCTCTTCCACCTGCTGGTTCCCCTTCAGGACAGTCATACGACTTGTGTCCCAATTTGTGGCAGCGATAGCACTGGATAGTTCCCCTGCCCCGACCATTTCCTCGCCCTCGCTGAGGTGGTCGTCCTCCTCTAGTGCTATTGTCTTTTTCTGCTGTTCCAGCAGACTTAGAACTGCTGCCTTCTTCACTCGAACCTGTACCTCGGCCTCTGCCAAACATCTTACCTTTTCCCCTGCCAGTTCCACCTCCTCTCCTGGCGTTTTGCTTCCGGTTAATTTTCTCCTCTGCCTTCAGTGCAAACTGATAGGCTTCATCCAATGTCCGGGGTGAAAGGATACCGATTTCATCCAGTATTTCCCCCCTCAAACCATTCACAAATCTGGCTGTTTTCTCCGGGGTGTCTTCCACATACCTTGCTCGCAAATTCAACTTATAAAACTCCTCTGTAAATTCTTTAACAGTCATTCCCCTTTGTTTCAAGTTCTACACCTGCCTGTATAGCATAATCAGATAATCTTTCAGCAGAAATTTTTCCTTCAGCTTGGCCTCCATTCTGGACCATTTCTTTATAGGCTGTTTATGAAGCCTCTTCCTCTCCGCCTGAATGCTGTCCCACCACAAGGACGCATGTCCCTTCAGCTTGGTGGCGGCGAACTTCCCCTGTTTATCCTCACTAGTTTCCTCAAATTTGAAATATTTGTTGACTTCACTTAACCAATGCAATAACACGTCTGCAGACAGACTTCCGTCGTAAGTAGACAGCTCATGTTTTGGTTTATGACTCGACAGCAAAACTGACTTCAACAGTCGGAATTCCGGTGTCACCCCCTCAAATTCATCTTCTGGTTTTGCAACATCTTCATCACTGTCATCTGTTGGGTTCCTCCTTCCCCCAGCTTCTACTGCTTCTAATCGTTCTCGCAAGACACGGATCTCCTCATGGAGTCCCTCTTCTGCTACCCTCCGGACTCTTCCTCTTCCTCTTCCTCTTCTGCCGACCTCCATTTGCTCCTACTCAACAAAACCTGCTCTGATACCACTTTTGATAGCCCAGCCCTACGGGTGACGTGGATAACGTAACCACGTGATCACTCTACAGGCCCTCGGTACAATCTGCAACTATTTATTACACCCTTTCTTCCGGTTGGGTATGGCCACCTGCCGGTTCACCCGGTCTATCTGATTCCCGCCCTTGTTAAACCCTAATCGTTGCGTTTCGGGTCATTTTACACTCTGTCGGCTCAGTTGAGTTCTGCTCTGGGGTTTTTGGCGACGGCTCTCCGGATTCGAACCTGGTCTGCTCCTCGGTTTTTCTATGGACCTTACTCTCTGTCCATGTCCTGGGTCTTACCCTGTTGCGATTTCTGGTGATTTGCTGTGCCTCCGGGTCTTCTTTGCTGGGTTAATGAGTTGTTTGGGCGCGCGTAATTCTGCTGGTCCTCGCCTGTGTGTAATGGTAAGTTTTTGATTTTTGTCTGAGCTCTTTGTCACCTGGTTCCTTCGGCTTTCATTATTTAGTTATGATTACTGTGCAGATTGTCTGCAACTTCGGTGCTCCCGCTTTGCTAAGTTCTTCTTCGCCTTCAAAGGTAATTTATCATTCTCTGATTCACTCTGCTCCTATTTCTGCTACAACTTCTCACAGCTCTTGTGCCTTGTTCAGTTAGGGTTATCGGGTTCTGTCTCGGCGGTCTCCTTGTCGACTTGTCTGTAAGTATTATGACTTTCTTTCGTTGCACATCTCTTTTTCTTGGCTCTCTGGTTTCAATATACCCCTGACTTGCTAAGCTTTGTCTAACCTCGCTTTGTTCTGTATGCAGGTTGACCTGGTGGCTAGCTATCGAGGGTTTTGGGCACTTTCAACCTCCGGCTCCATTCAAACCTGACTCTACTCGCAAACTGGTAGGGTTTGCTCCTTCTTTAGTATAGCTGTAGATTATGGAGGGTTTGAATAGTTTAAGTGTTAGCCTGCGTCGATTGTGTGGATTCGGCCGTGCCTCTTCCGGCGTTTTGTAACTTCTGTATCTATGTTCCTTATGCAACAAATTTGTGGTCTCGGCCTTGGAAAGGCGTTTGGTACTTTGACAGTATTAAGGGTTTTATGACTTGTATGACTCGGTAATAGTCCACAATCATGTGGCGGATTTTGTTCAGTTAGCCTTCCTTTCTGTATACAATATCTATGTTATTTTTATGAAAGAAAATGAAACAGTGATTGTATTTGTGGGTACCTGTTTGCCTTTGTAAAGTTCTGTAATCGTGTTTGCTGGAGATGTATGTCCGCAGCGCTTCTTTCTTATTTCAATATAATGGGTGTCTGTATAATGTCGGTTGTAGACTGGATTCAACTGGGTGTCTGTAACATCCTTCCGTTATTTCATTTCCTGTTGCAGTTAGTGTCTATTTGTTCCCAACTCATTCTGGAAATACACAGGAAAGATTGTACACAAACGTATGGAAAATATCAGCAGTAGATTATTTCATTTGTAAATAGTACAACTCTGTTACAGGGGTTTTTGTCTTGCCGTCTGTTACTTTCGTGCTGAAGGGTCCCCCCTTTGTTCTATTCTTTTCTGTTTTTAAATTACATGGAGAGTATAACTGCTTCCCCTATTTCAGTTGAACTGTTCTACCTGAATTCTATAACTGCCACCTAGTTTCTTTAACAAAGAGTTAACTAAACACTATTCATATCCTAAGCTAAAACAACTTGTAATTAAAAATGCTCTGAAATAAAATGAAACAAACAATAATTAAAAGAAAAAGACAACAACCAACTTAATGACCTGTCCACCCAAGCTCGTAGTCTTTGTCTTGTTTTTGTTCTTCTTCTGTGAGTCAGTCAACTGTCATTTGTCTCCTCGGAGCTGGATGCTCCTGCATCATTGAGACAATGTTTGTCACAATGCAATGTTGGATAGGTTTTTGTATTATTCCAACATCATAGCATAAAACCCTATTACAAAACCCTAACATGATAAAAATCAAATATATAAATCCAATGGATTATTAATATTATAAAACAATGGATTAATATTATAAACCCAACAGATTCATCACCCCAATGGAATATTAATATTATGAACCGAAGAGATTACTAGATTATAAACCCATGTTATTAATAAACCTAAGGGATTATTAATGTTATAAACCAAAGAGATTAATATATCAAACCTAAGATTGATATTATAAACCCTAAAATTATAAACCTTAATATATATTATACAGATTAGGGATTAATAGTATAAACCCAAAGGAATAATATCAAACCTTATGATTAATATTATAAACGCAAGGAATTATAAACCCAATGAATTGATATTAAAGCTTAGGATTCATATTATAAACCCAATATTAAAAAGCCCTAATATTATGAATTTAATATTAACCCCGAGTTTTCTAATGTAACAATGTGATGTTGAATAAATTGCAATTTAATGTAAGATTATGACACTGATTAACAGATTGATTGTTGTATTGAAACAATGTTTGTTGCAATGCGATGCTAGATATTTTTTTGTACTATTTCAATGTCAAATCATTAAACCCTAATTTAAAAGTCTAACATGATATAAATCGATATAATAAGCCCAATGAATTAATATTATAGACCCAATGGATTAATAAACATAAGAGATTATTAATATGGTAAACCCAATGGATTAATAAACCTAAAAGTTTAATATTATAAACCCAAGGTATTAATATTTAACACTAAGATTAATATTACAAACACTAGAATTAATATCAAAATCTAGTACTATAAACCCTAAGATTAATATTATAAACCCAAGAAATTATAATCCCAAGGGATGAGTATTAAACCCTAGGATTAATATTATAGTCCCTAAGATTAATATATCAAACCTTACCTTAGATTAATATTATAAACCAAGAAATCAAAAAAGTTAATATATTAATATATATTTTAGGGATTAAGAAACTCAAGGGATTATTAATAGTATAGACACAATGGACTAATATTATCAACCCAAGGGATTAATAAACCAAAGGGACTAATATTATTATAAACTCAAGGGATTAATAAACCTAAGGGATTATTAAACCCAAGGGATTAATATTATAAACCCATGTTATTCATAAACCCACATGTTTGTTAATATTATAAACAGAAGGGATTTATAATATAAACTCAAGAGGATTAATATTATAAACTGATTGGATTGATAAAAACAAGGGATTAATAAACATAGGTGATCATTAATATTATAAACCCAAGGGATTAATATTATAAACCCTTATGATTAATAAATCCAAGGGATTAATAAACCCAAGGATGGCAATGGTTGACCAAACATGACCATATTCAACCACGACTAATCATGGTTGACTATAGAAACATTGATTGACCATTATGAACATGGTTAGTGATGCGTGACCAGGCTTAATGGTGGTTGAAAATGGTTGATCGTCATTGACATGGTTGACTTTAAATTATCACGGTTGGCCAAATTAAACCAAAAATACCTTAATCATGGTTGATGAAATTTAACCATGGTTAATCATGGTTGACCATTGTTGACCATGGCTGATCATGGTTGACCATAGTTGACCATTGTTGATCATGGTTTACCATAGAGACATTGACCATGGTTGACCATATTCAAGCATGATTAACCATGGTTGATCATGGTTGACTGTAGAGACATTGATTGACCATTATGACCATGGTTGATGATGGTAGACCATGGTTGACCATGGTTAATTGGTGTTGAACATGGGTAAACATGGTTGTTGATGGTTGACATTGATTAATCATGGTTGAACATGGTTGACCATGTTTGACCCTATTGAAGTATGGTTCATCACAGTTGATTATGGTTGATGATGGCTGACCATATTTAACAATGGTTGATCATGGTTGAACAACATTGGCCATGGTTGACCATATGTTAACTCTCGAACGTAATCCAACATAGTCAACCATGATATTAAATCTAATTCACTAATTTTGTAATGTCGCATTGTGGTGTTGGATAAATTTCAATGTCATGTAACATTGTAACAATGTTTGTCTTATTATGATGCTAGATAGATATTTCTACCATTCAAACATCACAACATGTTTGATTATTAATATTAATCAATAATAATAATAGGAAATTATGTTTTTCTGAAGCTAAAGACTATTGATTGTCAAACATAGTTAAGGATAGACATTGAACAATCATTTATGTTATTAAATGTGGTTGGCCACATTTTTTAATGTCATATTGCGATGTTGGATAAATTGCAATTTAATGTAACATTGCAACAATGTTTCCCACACTGTGACAATGTTTGTCACATTGCGACATCTATCACATGGATTATAATATTAATCCAAGGGCTTAATATTAGCTTATTAGGTTTATAATCCCTTGGTATTATAATATTAATATTACATTCTTCTTTTAGATGCTACAACCTCCCTCCAAAATTTTGGCTTTGCTTCGATTTTAGAGCCTGCTTTTGTGTATAAGAACTTTCTTTTTCATTTTCGATTGTTCCTTTTGATTGAATTGACTTATCTTTCCATGTATTGCTTGTATGTTGTCTCAATTATGTTGTCATGATGATGACTAGGTCACGTCAAAAGTAGTTATACAACTTCTAAAGGCAAGTGATTTCTCTCTCCAACGAAAGCTAAGTCATGTTCCAATCTAGCATTAACTGATTGTCTTATTCCAATCAATTGGTCAATCTGATGTCACTGGAGACTCGGAAATTCCTTGAAAAATTGAACTACAAAATATTGTGAGACAAACAGTCATTGAGCAAGAAAACTACAGAATCCTTCATTGTGAGTCAAAATTGCATAGTTCACTATGTCAGTGAACTGCGCAATCCCTTGTCACTAGGAACTGCACAATCTTTTCTGCCAGTGGGCTGAATAGTGCCTGATATCAGCAAAGCGTGAATCCATAAAAAATAGGGAATTTTCATTCCTCATTGAAAGTGTGGCGCAAGTTTCTATTACAGGTCTAAAGACAAGTGTCGCTTTCTCCTGATTTTAGGCATGTGTGTCAAAAACCCTAACCTTGATCCCACAAGAGTAAACCTATATAATAGAAGCTTGTAGATCTCATTTTCACATCTAACATTAGAGCTATATCCATTCTCATTTGTTTAAGGAGCTTAAGATTTGATTTGCAATGCTTTTCTGGGTAAGTTTCTATAGAGTTGTTTTTTGCTTCTTTTGTTGTCTCTTTTGAGTTTGCAAGTGCCATTTTTCTCGTTTCTTATTATAGAATCTACCATTTATGTTATTATGAGCTTGTAAAATTGTAATTTTAGTATTTTGAGTTATTTTCAAAAGTGTTGCATCACTTTCTTGTCTTTTTACCTACCAGCAATTTATGTTGTTGGGTCTATTTATGGATGCATGTTCTTCCTTTTGTATTATATTAACTAGGTCATGCTAATGATTGATTGAACTGATTTTAGGACTGATCTACACTTGTTCTTTCCTTAGTCCCACAATTAAAATTTGCCTCCATCCCAAGATAAACTACACAGTCCTTAGGGCTTCATGGCTTCTCTCATTGTGCATTGTACAATCACAAGCAATAAGACCCTCTTCTTTCCAGCTGCAATTTCACAGTGCACGATTACTAGCTTCCTCCAGCTATGCATTCCACAATCCCAGTTAGTAGTGGCCCTACCTAGCCATTGAAAAGACACATTGTGCAATCCTTATCTCCCTCTACCAGCTGAGACAACAAATTGCATAGTTCCAGTCCAAAAGGCACTCTCATGTCAACTAGAAATGTTATATATCTCTCTCTTGCTGCAAATTGCTCAATTCCAGAACCTAGTCTACTTCTTTGTTGCTCAGTATTGTGCAATATTTCCCCCCAGTGATTGTGCTAATGCTTTAAGGTAGATTTTTGAACTGATCTTTTAATCTATAATTTTATCGCCATGAATGCATATCTTGGAATAGGTACTATAGGTCTTGAACACATTACTCTTTCATCATCAGATAACACCATTCCTCCCAAGAAGACAACATTAAAGGAGGCCACCAAAAGCAATATCGAAGAATTCATTAATTTCCCCTAAATATCAATTCCTATTCTGTCATACACAATCATACATTGAGAAGGATTCCACTACCAGTTGGCAGGCCATCAGAGATGCATTCATAATCATAAAGTTCAAAGAAGATCTGGAAGATAGGCAGGTTTACATCAACATTAAATGATTAGTGTTTCACATGGTTGCTTACATATTCCCATTTTTACCATGTGTATATGTTATTAGATGGATTTTTTATGGCCTGGATACCAATAACATGTCATCGAATAGTGTTAGTGGGCAACAACTTGCTTGTTACTGATCACATGACATCCATTTGATCTACAAGTTGTCAAAGCTTCAGCAACATCTGGATTCACAATTTTATGCAACCTCAAGCTATCTTAACACTAAGGAAGTGGTTAAGTCATGGTGGAAAGAAAAAAAAAATGTCAAATGCCTAACAATACTTACAAGACCAATTCACTGAGAACAGTGTTTGAGTACTTGTTGGTTTTGTGTTGCCGAGTTTATGGACACATGAATAATAAAATCATTTTAGAATGATGGGTCTAGATGCTACATTATATTGTTTTTAAAGGAAAGATATTTAACTAGTCTCATCTAATGTCCCAATAACTACATATTAACTTGAAAAAGGAAAAGAACACACCACACGGAAAGCAACAACAATTCTACATGTCTTCTTACCTTCTAGATGGAATATGTGCTTGTAATGAATTCCCTGATTTGGAATGGAAATGGACACCTAAAGATCCTCCTATCCACATTTATTGGAATATTCCTATATAATGCAATTACCGAGTAGTCTTTGAGAGACTTACTAAGAATTTCTTCAAGGTCTTATATTAGATGATCTTTGAAGAATAAGCCCCTTGCATTTCCCATGAGGAAATGAACTTGGTAATGGATGTAGAAAATTGGTTTTCCTCACAAAATGGTACATAAATCATATTGTTTGGCTATCATAAACCACATTATCTCTTGCCAAGGTATACTACAAAAAATTTTATCATGCAAGAGGTTTCCTATCATCTTGTCACAGGTTTACCTTCACCGCTACAGAAATTGAAGAAGGAACCTTGGCCTTCATTTCCTTTACAGGTGGTATCTAATGATATTAATAACTTGAATGCCATAGATGTTGAAGCTAAATAATTGGAAAGCCTTAAGTTCACTACAATGCAGTTTCATCATTATGATCTTAGAGGAGTCTGCAAGACACACTCTACCAAGTTTCACTTTGTCTGGCCATATGTGACCTATGCCAAGATGGAAGAGGTAAAGAAAAATAATTTATACAATGCCTATTGGTCACATGAACAAAGCGGCAGACCCTTCCAGTGTAGTTCCATAATAAATTGTTACCCAGAAAGCACAACAACCAGAAGAACTCACCCTGGTGAGCATTAAGTATAAGAGGAAGGTTTCTCAAAACTCTTAAGAGGATCATAGTCATAAGTTCAAAGAGGATCCAATCATTATAAAGTTGGATATGCAGTAGAGAGGAAGAGGAAGTAGTGTGAAGTGGAGAAGAGGTGGGAGGAAGAGTGAATGCAGAAAGAAGACAAAATGCAAAAGGAAGAGCATGAAAGGAAAGAGAAGGAGGAAATGTAGGCATAGGAAGAAATGAAGAGAAAGAAAGAAGAATAAATATTGAGTTAAGTAGTGGAGGAAACATAGAAATATCTAGGAGAAGGAGAGAACCAACAAAAAAAAGATCAACAGTTTGCAGAAGAATTTGAGGAGAAAATACTATCCTAAGACATTGATGTTGAACAAGTGGAACAAAACCAATAAGTTGACATAATGCCCATTGTAGCACAGAATAATGGTTAACCTTCAACTCAACACACATATGAGCCTATCCTAGATGGTGAAATGGGAATCTATCCTCAAGATGATGACATGATCATGGATATTTCCAACCTAACCTTTAACCAGCTCTAGAACAAAATAGTATGAGAACGGAGGAAAAACCTCCCTAAGGATATGGTTTGTCTTTATTTCATCCACACTGAAATGATGATTGTTGTTGACATTAGGAGGAATCCACATACAATTGCTACAAAAAACTTGGCCTTTACAAGAGATGTAAAATCAAAATCATATTTCTTAATGACAAAAAATCGACAAATGGCTAAATATCTAGATGCTACAAGACAATAATTAGAACATATAAAAGTTTATATCCAATGACTTTCTTCCACATATTATTATTTGGAAGAGCTTTAGGGAGAAATATATGGTGAAATCTAGGAATTGGGAGACACAATGAGGCATCTTTATGAGGAGATGATCACCATTCATAAGGAAGTAGTGCTAGACGTGATATGCAAAAGATGTTGTGAGAAAATGCAAAAGATATAAAAGTAATCCATGCAACCATTAGTGTGTTCTGAGAATGGGGTGATAAGTACATATATACACCAGTGGAGTTGGATAGAAAGACAAAAAAAAAAAAAAAAAAAAATGGATAAGGCAAAGGTCAGAATGCTCATTTAGAGTAACAAACAACTCAACACTTTTGTGGCCAACATAATAACTACCTATGCACGATTGTACAATAGTTTGGATTCTTTGGTTAGAACACATAAGATCCCTTCATTTGGATCATTTATAGAGGAAAAGTGAAGAAACATCATCAAGTAAGAAATCAAAGAGTTTTTAAACAGTCTAAAGTAGGTCACAACCAAGGAGGACTTGGAGATCAATAGACAGAACATGCAGAGGTATATAGTTGGACCTACTAAGATTAATATGAAGCTATTCATATCGTGGAATGAGGTAAAGATGGGCCCCAAAACAATTTATCTAGATTTTATGGAGTCAAGAGTCAGATATCATCTTAACCTTCCAGCAAAGTTTGAGGAGATAATTACACAATATAAAGCTTGGCATCAATATGTCACTATAGAGTTACAAGTTGAATTTGTTGAGCTAGAGTTTCCTCAAACTTAGGCTTAATTCATTTATTTTATCTTATTAGGCTGTATCCATTTTTATCCTACATAGATTTTTTTCTTACTATATTTGAAAATAATAAAGTGTAAATGTATGTGGAAGTCCAAGAGTTAAATGTGGAATGTGAAGAGTCCTTATTTAGATTAAAGAAAAAAGAAGTTTAAGGTTCATGAGGGAAGTTCAAAAGTCACCAAGGGAGATGAAGTGTCATTTGATTTGTTATAAATAAATCCTCATAACTCAAGAAAGGGGCTTGTAACCTAAGATTTGGAGGCTTGGCTTCTCTAGTCCAGCATAGAAAGAGTATCATTCTTTGGAGAAGCAAGTGTTGTATTCATGTTCCACTAATGGGGCTAGTATTATATCAATGTAACTGGATGCTCATAAATTTCACTTAATAATAAGAAGCTCTCAGAGATGGCATGCATTCATGCATATGTCTTCAATGTAATAAGACTATTCTTTATATATTTTCGATGTGTGATGTTTCATTTATGCTAATGTTAATGCAATAATTCATTTTATTTAGTATGTATCTTGTTTAATGTGTGTTGTTTATGTTATCATGATCATTGGTCTCTTTTTAACTATTTTGCAAGTTAACTAATGATTCTTTGTATTTCTCCTTTGTCTCTTCTAAGATAGTATTATTACTTTCTTCCAAGGTGCTCATTTACTTCCGTAGATGTGAATGAACCTTTCATACATTAGATTTGATATTTCACAAAGTACATACACTTGATATCACCAAAGCCATGCATATGTCATATTATGTGTTCTTTACAACCAAGTAATATCTTTGACACCATCGACTTGGAAACCAACTCTACTCTGGTTAGGGCTCCTACTCCAAATATTGTGGGGTTTAGTTGGGACTTCACATTGGAGAGACCCCCTTCCCTGTTCTTGGCTTCCCACATTGTTAGCAGTATTTTGGTGCTAGAAGGGGGATAGACGACAAGCTGAACCCATGAGGTCTGATTTCAACTTTTCATCTTGAATGGATTATTCCCATATCATAACCCTAGCATGATTTTCTAAAGTTACAAATCTAAAAATTCCCAGGCAGATAATTGATGACTTGTCACATATAAAATTTGATGGTAGGGGTGAAACAACCATTTTTTAACACACCCTCCATTTTCTTGAATTTTGAAAATCTTGTGAAGTAAATTGTGAGGATGTTGTATGTAGGTTATTCATTCTCACATTCAAAGGTCGTGTTAAACAATGGTGTTATACATTTATGACCACTTTTTTCCACTCTTTAACAACTTTTCATGGAGCTTCACCATGCCTTTGACAAGTATGATTATCAAAATGCTTACAAGAATATTATTCATATTAGAATGAAATTGGGTGAATTTGTTTAAGATTTTCATGATTGCTTCCTTCACTTCTATATGAATTTTTAGATGATAACATAGATTAGAATTTTGTCAAAGAAAAATTTTAGTATCTTGTTCAACTCTGTTTGAATTGGTGTGAACCTAAATTTCTTTCAAGTATCCTAATTGTCCTTGGCCATGGGGCCTTCAAAGTTTCAAAGGAATACCTTGATATTTCTTATGATTCTCCCTCTTATTTTTTTTCTTGATGAAATTAAACAACTTTGTGTGTCAATGTTTTGAGAAACTACAAGATTAGTCTAATGATATGATCACATGATCTCCTTTCCCTCATAATCAATTTTTGAACTCATGGTGTAACCTTAAATATGATTTGATCGATGATTATTTTTCTTTTAGATGTGTCTCTTATACTCCACCAACCATATTCTTTGATCCTATTTGTTATGATTCTCGAGATCCACCCATTATAATAGCCTCTAAGGCATCACAAGAGGATTATGCTCAAGACGGTGTTAATGGAGATCAAGAGATTCAAGATATCCTTCATGATGATTTTCTGTGGAATTCTAATTATGAACAAGAATTTACTATTAAAGATGGTTTCTCCCCTCAATTTTTGTTTCTTCCCCATAAGCTACCTAAATTCTTGACATATTTAGTGAATCCATCATTCCTGTCACACCTATGGATGACTCATATTCTAATGATAGTGATTATTACCTTAGTCAAGAGTGGTGGAATACTGATTTCAGATTGAAATAAGATAAGGAAGAAACTATTGTTCATAATGCATCTCATTCTTCATCTTGTGAATGTGAAGAAGAAAAGAATGCAACTTCATATTTTCAATCAATTCCATTTTTAAATTCATCAAATCATGAATACTACCTTGACTTGAATGGAGAATCAAATTTTGATCATGGTTTTCTTAATGTATTCATTGACTCATCTACTGATTACTCTGTATCCTCAACTTCCAATTTCTCCAAGCCACCATTAGTTTATGATGTACCTATAGATACTTTAGAACCATGTAAAGAATTTGAGACACTTCAACCTATGTTGATGGTTATGTTAGGATCTCACAAGCTTGATAAGAGTTCCAAACATGATCAAAAAAACATTCTTTCACAGGAAAATATTCACGAATTTACTCCACATATTGAAAATGAATCTATCTCTCAGTTTCATGATTGGTCATCCAGTTATCATGATCCCATTGTTGAATGGTTGGAGCAATCTTACTTGGAAAGTGATGAGCCCCAGTATTGCAGTAAGGATGTTGCAACTCCCAGAGCTACCAAATTTACTTTATCAACCTACTGTTTCATACAAACTTTTAGGTGACAGTGCTATATACACAACAAATGCATCATTCTACTCATGCCACTCTTAACTGGGTCACTTGACCATTAGGGTTCTGAACCATTCTTATATTGAACTAAAAGGAGTCTAAATATTGAAAGTAGAATGTAAAGGCTAGTTCTAGTATAAAGAAAGTAAATTCTTGTCAATTTAAGAAATGAAAGCTACCAACTTGTAAATCCTATGAAATGACACAAATCATCTATAAAATGACACAAATCACTTGCAGAAAGGAAACTATGCTAATATTGCACTTGATCACCTAGCTATCAGGGTTTCTTGAAAATAGAAGACTACTCTACCATTTCATAACTCAAACATGCATGCATTAAGTATGTCATTCACACTTCCAAAATAGATAAAGTTCTAATTGCTAGATTTAGAAATAAAAGGGCTAATGCTATCTGATCTTGGAGGAAGGAAAGGGGTGAAAGGATTGGTCTACGTGGAACTTCTGGTCATGGAGTCTCAGATGAGGGGTTAAACTACTCCTATACTAAGCTAGGCTATCATTGCAGGTCAAAACAATGTCAAAGTAGGTTGCTACAGATTTGCTATAGGATGTTGCTATAGGATGTCCTAAACTGCTACAGGATACCCTGAACAGCTACAGGAAGTTGGGTAAGAGTTTTTGGAGTGAAAGAATAGTTATATGAAGTGTTAGAAGGGTGTATGACAATGTGAAAGGCACGGGGAAGGTGAACATGACCTATGGCCAAACCTAGCATTCCAAGAAGGCCATATTCAACTAAGATAGCTTGCTTACGATGGCTGAAAGACAAAGGTTCATAATATGGGTTGGCATGCATCAACAAAAAGTGGAGAAGTCCCAGATGGAGTTGGTCGGAGTAGTCCCTTATTGCAGTTCAACAACCCTAAAATTACATGTGTTCTTCTTTTCATTTGCAAATCATTACATCTCAATGTGGAAAATATTAGTTGAATTTGGAAAATATGGTCTAACTATTGCTAAGAACTAGATCTATGAAAGGAGCTAAATTCTAATCTACAAAAATATTAAGAAGAAGAATAAAAAATATAAATCTTTCCAAGAAATCATAAATAGCTAAGACTGAAATTTAATCTATGCAATGGACAAAAAAAGTCAAACTTTGTTTTTGGGCCATGAGTGTGGGGTCCTCTAATCATGATCCCATGAGGGATATGAAATAGGGGTCACTGTTAGAATATTTTTTATCTATTTTACTCTATTGTACTATAACAACTAATTTATCTTTTAAGCTAATCAAGGCATCAATAAACCAACAACTTAATCAATCTTTTAAGCTAAAAGAGACATGAATAAACTGAAATAACTAATCAACATTCTCACCTACGAATATAGATACAAGAGAGTAACTTCAACTGTTAGGGTTGTGCCCTAACCCAAGAGCTCCAACCCCCTAAGAAAACTTAGTGATGGATCAAAACAAAATTTTCCGTTATCATAAAAAGTGTCAAATACATCATAACATGAGAGTGATAATGTGTTGCAACTAAAATGGCCTCTTTGGCTATCAAAACTTTGAATCCTAATGAGTCCCCAAGATTTATTATTTATAAAAAAATTGAGCTACCAATAGCTCCCTAGAAAATATGGATATTGGCTCCCTAACTCGAGTATAGGTGGGTTTAACGCTTCCTTCATTTCTATTGCCTTAGCTACCAATGAACTCAGCATGCTTGGCTGCTAGTGAACCTGAGCTGATGAAACAGAGTGGGAGATATTCGACTGATTGGAGGGGTTAAGGAAGGAGACCAGCTCCTAGAATATATATTTCTTGTATACTCCAATTTATTGCACCCAAACCAACTCAAACTTGCTCCAATTCCTGCACTCAACACACATTAGGACACATGACATAGTAACACATCTTTACTCCTGAAATTAAGCATAACATAACAAAATTTATGGATAAATGTGAGAAAAGACAACTTAATAAGTTGGAGAATGGAATTGTGACGCATATAGTTTACTTATTGATAAGCCTCATCATCGCCCCCTACTGAAAATGTTTCTCATCCTCTAAGAAACCTAGTCATCTAAATCCATGTCCTCCATGGCCCTATTTGACTCTCTGACATCCCAGGAATCTCTAGACGGTGTCTCTTACTTAGGGCAGAAGCTTGCATTTTTCTCTATCTCTTCTCACTTCATCCTTTCCTCTTCTTCCTTCCTTCCTTCATGTAGACCCAACATTAAATATGAACTGATATATAGTCCAATCTAGTTGATCTTCAATCTCTACATAGCCCCTTTGTACAGAGGTGTTATGGCTAATGCATTTTCCAATCTCTCAGGAGTGGGATATTCTATGATTTGGAGACTATGTGGAAGGATATTCCACCTTATCTAACATGTTTTTTGTTTCTCTATCTCAAACATCCTAAGAGTGTCCTCAAAGTGACAAATGGTATGTTCTTGGGTGGCAATGTATCTAGGTTCAATCTTAGCATCATTAGAAATGATGTTGTGAGTGTTGATTACAACCATGGAACTTATCCACTCTCCCTAGATGTGGAAGGGTTTTCTTTCTTCCTTTTCCAATACTCTTTTCACCTCCTCAGCCCTAGATTCCTCATGCCTTATCCAAGATGAAAGGGCCATCAGATGCAAGTCTCCCATTTTTGCATTGGGGTCCCAAACATTCATGGCAGTTAGGGTGAGGTTGTGTAGGTAGAACTCGTCCAATTTGGCTATGTATTCCATGCCACTTTCGTCTCACAACTCAATGAATTGTTTATAGTCCTGTAATGGCATGGACCCATGCTCTACTAATGTCTTGATATGGAACTTCATCCATTGATCTTTTAGGAAAAGTGCATAGGATTTGGATGGGAGTTTGCATTGAAGTGCCTCCATGGAGAGGCTTGCCATTGTGGTCAATTGAGTCTCCCTATCTTGTAATTTCTTCCTCAACCATTTTTTTTCTGCCTACAGTTGTGTTCTCATGGTGTATTCTTTTTACCTCAAATCACTCAACTCCTTGACCATTTGTATGATTTTTTCTCCCATAAGGTCCACATCTTCCACTTTCTTTTCTTTGGCGATCTAAAGCCCCCTATGTGTCCTTCCTCTTTCTGCTTCAGGCTCAAAGAAGAGAGGGAATACAAATTTATGTGGGATCACTCTTCCTCCTTCAATGAACTTGTAATAGGAGCTCAAATTGGGTTGTGGACTAGGCCCTTGAAGTTATGGAAAATCTCTCTCTTCTGTTCTTGGAGAAGTTTCCCCCTCCTATACCTTTTGTGTTTCTTATGTGCCTTATTTTTGCCTTTCTTTCTCCTACTGTATCATTTTCTACCTTTCCTATAGAATTGTCTGTGTTTCCTGTATAGGCCTTTTCCTTTCTGTTGGACTGTCATAGGTGCCTTGGCTTTCTTAGAGGAAGTTCCCCTCGTGACAAGATTCCTTACATAGGTTATGGGATTCTTTGAGATGGCTCCAGGAGATGTGGCTTCCTCGATCTTCCTTTCAATATGTTCCAACTCCTCTCTCTTGCTGGGTTATTATTCAATCACAATAGGGATCCTTGTGGGTGTTTGAGGCTTCCCCTATCTAATCCTAGTGCTTTTCCTTGTTTTGGAATACAGGGGAATTTCCCTCCGCCTTTTCTTCTTGGATTTGATAGGTGTGCTCAAGAAAACCAGGGTAGCAATTGTCTCCTTTTTAGTGGGTTCAAGAGATAACCTTTTTGTCTCTAGAGACATATCCCCTTCTTCTTCCTTTTATTCTTCCTCCACTGATTCCTTTCTCTATGGTTCTTCCTCTACTTTCTTTGCCTCTTCCTTTCCTCCATCTTCTACTTCTGCCTCTTCTTTTTCTCCTTCCTCTTCTTCTCCTTCCTCTTCTTTAGCACTTGAGGTTTGGTTCTTGCCAAGTGCAAGGACTTGGGCCTCAAGGAAGGCTTGTCTGTCCATATCTCTGAATGTGGATGAGACTATAGGAACTCTTGATTTACTCGGAGAATCCTCCACTATTAGGTTGATGAGACCATGGTTTGCTAACTATTGTTTCTTTCCATATTTAACCTCCTAGCTCATGTCCATGAAGGACTATAGGATAAAATAAGGCACATTGATTCTTTGGGCTATGAACGATCTGGCTCAAAATCTCAGTTCATGGAACAATATGAATTCATAGCCATCAGTCTTCCTTCACAAGAAATGAACTTAAGGATGTAGTAGGCTACCTCATCCCAAGGATAGGGAAGGCTCTCCCTTCTGACCCCATTTTAATCTTCAATTGGTTTCTCATCATTTCTGAATAAATTATTCTTAACAAGGGCACTACTAGACTTGTCTTGTTTTCTCCACTGGACCCCTAGGGGAAGGGTTGTCACTATTCTAATAAACTCAAGAGTGATGGTAACGGATAATCCCCTCACTACAGTAGTAGCACTTTCTCTTTCCTGAGGGTTTAGGGCCATGGCAAACTCATAAGTGATCTCATCATCATATCCTTTTAGCATCTCAAAGAAACCTAACCAATGATGCCTCCTGAAGATGTATACTATAGGGGGATGAAGGTGAGTTCTCCTTATATCTGTAGGCTCCCGCCTATTGAATCCCCCTCCCATCTTTTTCTTTGATTTTACTAGGTGTAGGATGTTCTTTCTGGGATAGCTTCAGTATGAAATCAAAGTAGTTGAGAGGTGGAACTCTAGTTTATGACTATAATTACTAAGACTCTTTCTAGCCAAAAAACTCTTTACTTTTATAGGCCAGAAACTATTTTTAATTTAAAGGACGACTATAATTCCTAAGGGAATTTAGAGTGCACTAGTATGCAAATCATGGATAGACAGAGAGAGATATGACCTAATTCTTACTATAATTCCCGATATACTAACAATTGATGACCAAATCAACTCTAGGCCCCATTCTTGCACCATTGAAAGATTCTTGTATAAATTCTTGTTCCTCATGTTGCTTCTTATAGCCTCTTGCACTCCCTATAGTTATTTCCTATAGCGGCCTCCTGTAGGATTGATAGATTAGGGTTCGAATCCCTCGATAGATACCCATGCCTATCCCTACCTTCTTAATTTTGACATGAGCAAAAAATGTAGGAAAGTTTGGGTTTTATGCAATTTGTGGTTAGGGATCGGAGCATTGTGTTGGCTGTTGATAGTACAAGTTCTCCTCATTTGGACTGTTGGCCCACCTTTGGTGATAATTCTCGTGTTCTTTGTAATCATCACCCACTCCCTCTTAACTTATTTCGACTGATGTGACACATTTACGTGACATGCTGACTGATAGATTACTTTTTGTTCATGAGCTGAGGGTGGCCAAGTTCACTGGCCACCTCCAACTTATAATAAAAAATTATTTCCTCGACATGTACACATTTTTCATTATTTCATACCTAAGGAGGATCTTAGAAGTTGCCATACCTGTGCCTAACTCGTGCTTGATGAGTGCATGTTGGAGTTCTGGACTTTTGTGCTGCTACTTAGGGAAGAAATTCCATGTCTTTCTCCTGTGTATCTGTTTTTGCTCCTATATAATGGATTGTTTGTTGTTGCTCATGTGTGCAGGTGCTTGACTAATATCTCAGGTGTTGTTGTTGCTATTTTGGAGTCCTGTTTGGAAGAGAAAGGTTCCCATGGATGATGGTATCATGTCCTCACTTCTGATGGGAAGAAAAACTAGGTTTCAGGTTTATGGTATAGTGCCACAAGCTGTTATAGGAGATCCTGTAGCAAGCCATTTTTCTTCCCTTTCAAGGGTATTTTTTTAAAGTGGATTGCTAGGAAATAGCGTGGGGGTTGGAGGATGATGAGTGAGAATGAGGATGGTGGAAATGGAGGACATGTCCTTTATTATTTTATATTTTTGAAAATTTTCTCTCTTGTTTGAATGAGACAAAGCTTAGGGTTGGTATGGGGAGATGGTGATTTTTTGAATCAAGGATGTGTGGATGATGGGTGAGTGGCCAGATCAAGTGAAGAGGCCCTAACCAACCTAGGACACGACATGCATGATTGTTTTGTATCAAATTCCTCAACCTGTAGAATTCTAGGAAATCCAATAGTGCTACATGATCTTCCTGTAGCAGTTACAGGACATCTTGTAGAAAACCAGAGAGTGCCTAAAATTGGGGTATTGAGCCCCGAGGAATGATTAGAGTGGTAGGAACCTTGTAGAAATGGCTGGTATGGAGTGGATGGATGTAGACATGGAATGGAATTTAAGCATGCTGCCCCTGTAGCTCTGCATTTGCAATTGTCTTCAAAACTTGTAAAATCACATAATTTATTAATGGACAGGTTGTATTCCCCTCTCATGTTATTCTCTTTTTCTTTCTTTTTCTTTTTTTTTCTTCTCTATTTTTTTGGTTTTGAGGGACCCACGGGCTACCTCAAAAGAGGTTTTCAACCTGTCTGTCTACCCTAGGCACCTCAAGGGAGGTTGTCACCCATGTATCTTTTATTTTTTATTTTTTCCTTTTTTTTCACTCTTGAGCCACCTCAAGGAGGTTTTCAACCCAAGAGTTGTTCTTAGATGCCTCATGGAGGTTTTCATCTAGGCCTCTTAATTTTTTTTTCTTTTTTTTTTTCGCAAATAAAAATAGTTTTTAAGAATGTTGTGACTTGGAAGTTAGTACACTTCTAATCACATTCACCTACTTGATAATGTTTTTAGTGAACTCTTCCATGGATAGAGAATTTCTGTAAGCCTTCAATCTATATCCATTGACAAGTAAGGGGATACATTCCTCATCAATGGTCCTGATTTGAGCAACTACATTGTCATGGCACTTCTCTATCAGGTATGGGCCTAACCAGCTTGTCATCAATTTTATTTTAAAGTCCTTGAACCTAAAGTCATATAGCAAAGCCCAATCACCTTCTTGAAAAACCTTGTCCTTGATGTTATTGTCATGAAAAACCTTCATCTATACTTGGATAACTTCAATGCGTAAGAGGGCCTGCATTCTAAATTCATCCAAACCATTCACCTGGAGCAGCATCTCTTGTTGTGACTTTGTAACATCCAAATCTATTTGTGCTTCCATCATCAGTGTATTGTATTCAAACTCAATGGAGAGCAGAGCCATCTTGCCATAGACCAAGTCATAAGGAGTGAAATTAGTAGTTGTCTTCCGAGTTGTATTATAGGCCCAAGTGGCCTCCACTAATCTATCTCCCCAATCCTTTCCGCTGCTGCTAAAAACCTTGGTGAGGTTGCTTTCTAATGCTTTATTCATGACCTCTACTTTTCCATTTGCATGAGGATGATAGGAAATATATTTTTTATGCTTTATCCCATGCTTCCTTAACACATTTTCGATCAAATGTGATGTGTGTTGGGTGTGGAGCATGATTATTTAGAGGTCTTTGTTTCGGCCGGATGTATACCCTAGGAAAATTGTACAACCCTCCACGCAGGGGGTATGGGGGGGAATTGTGCCCCCCACAGGGGTTTAGGGGGTCCAGGGGCCAGCGGTCCCCCAACGGGGGTTTCAGGAGCAACGCCCCTGAAGCTAAAAACAGATGTAAAATTGCCTTATAAAAGTATAGTAATTTCTAGTCAATCTGGGCCGTTCATTAGGTAGATGATTTGATGGTAGAATTTATGTTTAGTTTAGGGATTTTTTTCCCTAGAAGGAAACCCCTCTCTTTGTATGAGGGTATTTTATTGAGGTTGTGTAATAGATGTGTATTCTCAGAGCGAGAAACAAACAGGCAAGACTATGAGAGAAAACAGAGGATATTACAACAAATCTGTTGTAGGTTGTGTCTCTCCATTTTGGTGGATAATAGAAATGAAGGACTAGCTATTCGATGTGGACGTAGCCCAAACTGGGTGAACCACGTATATCTGTATCTCTCTGGTTTTATGTGTTTGTGTTTTTCCACGTATAATTTATATGTCTTGCATTTCTCTGTCATATATAATATTTTTCTAACAATGTGAATTGAGCTCCTTGATCAATGTCTAGCTCTCTAAGGTACCCAAACTTGTAAAACACATTTTCCCTCAATAACTCAACCAATTTCTCCTTTGTTGCAACCTTGACAGCCTTGGTCTCAGCCCAGTTTATCAAATAATCAGTTCGTATAGTTATGTACTTTTTTTTCCCTGATGGTGGATCAATTGGCCCACTGAAATCCATACCCCACTTATCAAATGGCCCTAAATCCACCGAAGGTTGCAGGGGAATTTCATCCTTGGGATTAGGTTTCCCCATCCTTTGATAATCATCACATTGATTGGTGTATCTTCAGGCATCTTGGTGAAGAGTGGGCCAGTAGTAGCGAGCTTGTAGAACCTTGAAAGTTGTCCTCTTAGGGGCAAAGTGACATCCACAAGGCCCATCATGGCAGGCTCAGAGGATGACAAAGAGTTCCTCTTCCCTAACACATCTTCGCAAAATTTGTTCTAGTCCTAGTTTGAAGATATTGCCCCCAATCCAAGTGAACATGGCACTCTTCCTCACAATTCTTCTCTTCTCTCTGGATGATAGTTCTGGAGGGAGTTCTACAGTAACTAGGTAGTTGGCTATGTCAGCAAACCATGAAGAGAGAACTGAAATATCAAATAGGTTTTCATCTAGCAGTTGTTCATCAACTATCCCTTGTTCACCAGCAAGAAAATCAAGTGTAGACAAAAAATCTGCAACTACATTTTCTTTACCTGGATTGTCAATAATAGTTAGATCAAACTGTTGCAATAGAAGCAACCATCTAATAATTCTATCATTCTCATAAGGCTTGTTCATTAAGTACTTTATAGCATCATGGCCAGTGTGCACAAAGGTTTGATAACTAGTGACGTAGTGTCTAAATTTGTTAGAGGAATGGAAAACAACTAGAAGATCCTTATTAGTCATAGTGTTATTTAATTCAGCCTTAGACAATTTTTTGCTAATGAAGTAAATGGCATAAGGCAACTTGTAATCTATCTATCCTAGAGTTTCTCCTATAGATTTGCTAGATGCATCATCATCGATGTGGAAAGGAAGAGCCCAGTTTGGGCCTCTAAGTATGGGTGTAGTAGTCAACTTGTCCTTCAAGATTTCTAGGGCCTCCTCACAACTATCTGGCTGGCAAAATTCAGAGTCTTTGGCCAACAATCCAAAAATGGTGAGGCTACCTTGCTGAAGTATTTGACAAACCTCCTATAGTATCCATATAAGCCTAAGAAGCTCCTAACATCCCTTTTCTTTTGAGAAGTAAAGATCCTTTTTATGATGGCAATTTTATTTGGGTCCACTTGTATTCCCTCCTCCGATATTGAATGCCCCGGGATAGTCACTATATTCATCAAGAATTCACACTTCTTAGGAATAAGCGAGAGTTTCATTTCAATGAACTTCCTTATGACCTTCCCCAAGTTAGAGAGAGCCCCTAGGATGTCACACCCATAGGGAGTGAAATCATTTATGTAGATCTCTATAGAGTCATGAACAGGCTCAACAAAGATGCTCAGAACTACCCTTTGAAAAGTGGAAGGGGAATTGCATAATCCAAAAGGAATGACTCTATAAGAAAAGGTACCTCAAGGGCACTTGAATGAAATTTTATCCTAGTACTCTAGGCTGATCTGGATCTAATTATAACCACTGAATCCATCTAGAAAAGAGAAGAATTTCTTCTCTACAAGACCATCCAAGACTTGATCAATGAAAGGTAAAGGGAAATGGTATTTTTTAGTGGCTTTGTTGATCTCTTTGTAATCCACATAGATCCTCCACTTTCCATTCTTCTTTGGGACAAAAAGTAGAGGGGACACAAACTCACTATTTGAGATGGGGTAACTGAACCATGCATCCAACAATTTCTGCAATTCTTCCTTTACTATGTCTTTGAGTGTTAGGTTCATTCTCCTCTAAGGTTATTGCACTATTTTACATCCTTCCTTGATGTAGATGTGGTGAGTACACATTGAAGGATGCGCTCCCTTCATTTCTTTATAGATCCAAGCAAAGGCATATAAGTGTTCTCTCAGCATGTTACACAACTTCTCTTCTTGGTTGTATGAGAGAGAGGGGTTGATATTAAAAGATTTAGACGGGCCAAATTCTACCATTTTGACATGTGTAGGAATTGGGTCCACTAGGCATAACGTAGTCCAAGGATTACCCTCAGATTCCTTCATAAGGTCATAAAGGGGTATGGTGTTAGGGGGTTGGCTCTGGAAGATTTAGTTAATGAGGTCACCTTCATCAGGTTTCCCCCCTCCTATGAAAACTTCTAGGGTATAGATTGGATGAGATGAAGGATGATACACTTCATCTTCCTCCTCCTCTTCCAACCATAGGGGCAAGTCATGCTCAAGAGATGGTTGACTAGGAGGGTACAATACCAATTGTTTGGACAAATGCCCATTCTTAATGGTCATGTTCCCAACTCTGCAACTTATGTAAGAATCAATAGTGGCTAGCCATGGTATTCCAAGGATGAGAGGGTAGCCATTGAATTTTTTCTTGGGCTACATAACTAGGAAGTCAACAAGATACTCCCATGAATTAGTAGACACCATTACATCTTCAACAACTCCCTCAAGAACCACTGTGAACCTGCCTGCAAGTTGCAGCACTGTTGTGGTCTTTCTCAAAGATCCTTAGAGGTCTAGTTTAAGCATGGTTTCCTTAGTCATCACATTCATGTAAGCCCCAATATCAATGTGACATCAATGGGTACATCTACCACATGACATCCAAGATCTAGATACTTTGGGAAAATCACTCTCCCCAACATCAGATCAGACAATTAACCAATGACATTGATGGTAGGGGTGTCTTTCTTTCTCCTCCTAGGATGTTTGAAGCATTTCTCTTTTATAATATTATTGTAGATGGGAACATCCTTGATAGCTTGGAGGAGTGGGATTTTCACACACAAGTTTTTCAATTCTCCCAGAAGTTCAGTCTCTTCTGGGGTGTGCTGGTTAGGATGGATCAATATTTCAGGAAAAGGAGGTGGATTGGCTTTAGGAAGACTCTATTCCTTTTCCTCTTCAAGATCCTCAAGTGGAGATGGAGGTTGGTTATCTGGTAGCACTCTTCCAGACCTGAGGTTAATTTCTTGAATCTCCACAGCATAGGCAAGGTAAGATGTCTCTCTGCTATAGACCTGTTGTGTCTACTTGTTGTTCGGGATTTGGTTGAACAAGAATCTAAGGTTTCCTGGGTGGAGTAGGATGAATGAGATTTGGTTGAGATTGAGGTGGAGGTAGTAAATCAGGAGGTTGGTTGAATTGTGGGTCCAAATTTATGATGGGTTATTCCACTAAGGATGTGGAGAAGCATATGGCTGAAATGGTTGATTGGCAGGTTGCAGAGGATACTGAGGTGCTTAAGACGAAAGAGAGGGTGTGGAGCAAGAAGGTGAGTAAGAGAACACCAAGAGGGAAGGGATGCATTCTGATTGGGATGGTAATAGGAATAGGATGCACCTTGGATTCCCCATTGGTATGGCCTAGGCCCTTGACGCATCCTTTGATTGATATAATAGAGTTGTTCAACCCCCCCTTCAGTCCCTTGTTACACAACTTTCAATCTAGGAAAGGAAGGACACTTATCTGTGGAATGGTTTTCCTAATAGACCAATTAGACCTCTAAAACATTTAATGGACATTCATTTCTAGGGTGCCTTCTAGTGAATTTAGGGCAAAAGATAGTTAAGGATCTCTTTGCTTCCTCTTGTTTCCTCTTGATCTACATGGTGTCCATTTGTAAAGAAAATGTGTGCAACATTTTACTTTTAAAGTCCTCCAACATGTTTCCAATTTCACTCTTGATAGATGTGGTGGAGGAAGAGGAATTGGCCAAAGATTGATTAGCCATACCCTTCTTTCTAGCAGCTCTAGAATGGCTTTTGAATACATCCTTGATATCATTATAGGGTAGTTGATAAATATCCCCTCCAGACATCATGTTTAGGGTTTATAGCATGTCCTCCATGATTCCTCTAAAAATTAATAACTTGATTGATTAAGGATCAAGGGTGCATCTGGCCCTTTTGTAACTCAGCTGGAACCTTTCCTCATAATATTCGAGGGATTCGTTAGGTCCAAAGGTAATTTTAAAGATTTCCTCCTTGGTGTCCTTGGACCTACAATAGTCTATGTACTTGTTGTTAAAGGATTGTTGCATTTGAGCCTAGGTAGTGATGTTATCCCCACATAGACCCATGAACCAACACAAGGTTGCATCCTTAAGGGTTGATGGGAACAACTTCAACTTCTGGTCATCATAGGTATAATCATAAGTTCTGTAGATGAAAACAAAATCAAACAAGAAGGTATTGATGTCCTCTGAGGTTAAGCTATGGAAGTGACGAAGGGAAGAGGGGATTACAGTTTTCATCCTAGTATCTCCATTAGTCTCTCTAATGGGAAAGTCACCCTCATTTCTATTTTCAGCCATGGTGTAAGTGTGTGGAATTATCTCTTATTCATTTTTCCCCATAGGATATTTAAAGATCTTAGGTTAATCATCTAAGGGGTCCTCTAACCCTCCCATGGTCAAAGAGGAAAGCTAACAGTCACCAAAGAAGAGGGAAGGTTGACTGTTTGATGGCGTGGGGGTATTTGGCAAGAATTTCCCTAAAGTCTCTCAACTACTATGAGACATGAAAGAAATGTATTTTTTTTTGTTTTTATGAGTTTTTTTAAAAACTAAATGAAAGGTAGAGAGGAAATCAAGAGCAACATCTATCTAGTAAATGAAAAATAGAAAGAAAAAGCAGAAATTACATCTACCTAGACACCTCCCTGGAAATGGTGCCAAAAACGTATGAGCCCCAGTATTGCAGCTAGGATGTTGAAACTCCTAGAGCTACCAATTTTACTTTATAAAGCTGGGGCCTCGTACAAACTTAGACGTGAATGTTCTATATACACAACATATGCATCATTCTACTCATGTCACTCTCAATTGGGTCACTTGACCATTAGGGTTCCAGACCATTCTTCTATTGAACTAAAAGGAGTCTAAGTACTGAAAGCAGAATGTAAAGGCTAGTTCTAATGTAGAGGAAGTAAATGCCTATCAATTTAGGAAATGAAAGATGCCAACTTGTAAATTGTATGAAATGACACCAATCATCTAGCTATGAAATGAAAAAAATCACTTGTGGAAAGGAAACTATGCTAATTTTGCACTTGATCACCTAGCTATCAAGGTTTCTTGAAAAAAGAAGACTACTCTACCATTTCATAATTCAAATATTCATGCATTAAATATCTCATTCACACTTGCAGAATAGATAAAGTTATAATTTCTAGATTTAGAAATAAAAGGGCTAATGATATCTGATCTTGTAGGAAGGAAAGGAGTGAAAGGAATTGTCTAGGTGGCACTTCTAGTCATGGAGTCCAAGTTGAGGGGTTAAAATACTCTATTTGCAGTGCTCGACTTGCCAACATGTCAGGCGATCTCACCGGTAATAAATCCCAACTAGACCTCAGACCGTTTTGAGTAGGAGTCCCAGAAATGTGTAGTATGGTATTGCCTTGACCGCGGTTACACATAGAGGTAAGTAAGATGTCCTTTTTGGAAGCAAGGATGTGACCTTGTAGCAAGTCAAGGAAAGTGCATGAAAGGGTCTAACACACAGAAGGAGAGAAGAGTGCGCCCCTTAGAATCTTGTGATAACACGTAGCTTGAAGGGGAACACACCAACTTAAAGACATCACGAGATGGAAAGCAGGATAGCCGACAATTGAAAGTGATGGGTTATACCAACAAAACACTTCAATAAGATTCATAAAAACACATACAGAATTGTCCATACATACATGTGTAAATTACAACTACATACATCATTAGAGTAACCAAGATAACTTAACTATAATAAAAATATATGCATGAAACATGTTGGATCTGTTACATTAAACGAGTGAAAGATCCAATCATACATACAACCATGAAAACCACTAGCCCCGATAGTGGAACATTACAGTCACTGCCACTTGCTCCTTAAAAGAGATGTACTAGCTCTGCAATGTGGAGAAGTCAAGGCTTGTTACAATACACTCCAAGATTTCTCTAAGTTATACCTATAGGAAGCTTGGATCCCAAAAGCCTATACAATGAGTTATGAGGTTATATAAATAGAAAAGGGTGGGGTGACCCTTGACATTCCCCTTTCTGACTCTACAACTACCCTCATGACTCTTCAACTTACATATGACTATTACATTCTACTATTGACACTTGATCTTTCACTTTACAAAATGTTTACAATACATTATGCACATGTAACCATGTGAGACAAAAATGGGCTTGAGTGAACTATACAAGACATCACTAAGACTTGGATAGCTATGGGAAGACTAACTCTTCGACATCCTCTCGATGATCAATAGTGGTGAACTGATAGCAATATTGGTATTCTGTTATGGTGTTCGCGTACTCTGTGGTGACATCCTTTTGAAAGTAAACCCTTGCCTATGTTTCATCTGGGTACACTGATTTTGCACCTCTATCAAACTCATTAAATAGCATGTGCATCATGGTCTTGAGTGTAGCTAGACCAGCGACTTACTGATGCATAGTGTCTGTGCTCATCTACAAGTCTGCACTGGTGGCTATGCGCATCAACTGATCAAAGTACATGTCCATCTCCAGTCAGACTTGGTTCTTTTCTTCCTCCTCGGTGAGTGTGCCAATGGATGGGATCGGGTACGTATGCACAATGACATTCATGCTCTAGAACACTTGTGCATGTGAATCCTGTAAGCTAGTGATGAGCTGTGGGCCTTCCTCATAGTTCCAGATCTGACTCCAGATGCATGCCTTTAACTCCACTGCCTTTGGCTTCATCATCTTTGTAAATTGCAACGGGCTCCCTTGTACCTCATTGTCCATATTTTCATGTGATCGAAAGTAGTGTGTATGTCTTATAAGATGCGTGCTCTCCTATCAAAGTGCTGCTATCAACCATTTAGATGGACAATTGACTTATGCACAATGATGAACCTAAAGTACAAATTCTACATGAGTGTTTTGAGAGATGATACTTCATCAAGTATCACTTTCTTAAACTCTTCTCTTGAGGATGTTGTAAATTTCTCCCCTCCCCTCTTGGATGCTTGTAGCTACTTAGCCATGCGCGCGTTCTCAGCTATCAAGAATATCACACCCGAGTTGGTGGCTTCGTCCTATGCCTTGGTAGCATTGTTTAATGTAGCTCGATTTTTGCACACATCGAACACGATCACTCATTCTTCAAATTGTGCAGGAGATAAATGGACATACGGAGTGGGGACTCTGTGCAACTACACAACTCTATGTTGTGACTCGTCAAAAGATATGTTGTGCACCTCCACTTCTGGATTTTCTTCAAGGATTTTAGTGTCTCCTTGATCACTTGTGACTTGCTCTACTCCTAGATCTGGTGAAGCTGGTGGGATGACCTCTTAGTTTTGAGGCATGAGATTAATGTCCTGATCTAACTATGGCTGAACCACATTTGTGTCCATCTATTCCAACATCTGTTCAATCTCTTGAGAAAATTCCTCCTCCTGCGATTGCTCACCCTCTCTTCTATGTGCAAGCTACTCTGATGAATCAATAATCTATATGGGCACAGTTTCATCAATGTGTGAGTGTTGCACCTCATGTTTTTCATGTTCCTACTATGCTTCCTTCTCTCTTTTTTGTAGCACTTGTTCTTCCTTGATTTGTTGCTTCAACTCCTGCAACTCCTTTTCTGCTTCCTCTAGCTTCTACTTCTCCCTCTGCCTTTATGCAATCCTTCTATCATCCTATCACCTCTTTGCCTCAATCTCCAAAGCTTCTCTTAACACAAGTGGATCTTCTTTGAGCTTGCATCTTTTCTCCACCTCTGTGTTGTAAACAAACTTCCTCTTACCTTTGTCAAGCACAGGTCTGCTTCCCTCTGTTTCTACTAATGTTGCTGCCTTCTACACTTCTAACCACTCTACAACCATTCTGACCGGTTCATTGAGCCTTGAGAAGTTATACCAGTATCTTCATGGCTCTTCCTCAGGCAAATGACACATCCAGTGAATCCAAGGATGATACACTCTCACACAATGGTCTTCTACTAAGCGATGCGAGTCATATGGATTGAAACCTCTAGTGCCAAAGGTGAATCTCTTGAATTCCTCTATCTGGGCCTCAACATGCTTGAGATTCTGGACCAACCCAATCCACAAAGGAAGAGAGGCACAAGGTGCCTTCTGCTTCCTATGCAGTCTTGCTAGCAACCTTGTGGAAATGTGTTATGCGACTTCTTGCATGACTAGATTATCCATGGAAAACTTCGATAAAACATGCGAAGCCTTCTCTGCGCTATATATACTGATGAAGGTGCCAAGGAGTGAGGCATACCAATCTTCTATGTTAACTAATGCATCCATCATTGCCTGAGACATGAAAGGCAGATCCTGCTAAATATAATCATGTAAACCGGGGTGACGAATTGGTCTAATAGTTGTATTATAACTCCATGAAAGCTACATTTGAAGAACAACCTGCAATAGGTGTGCACAAAGGTTTTTGATGGTGTCCATGCCCAACCCAAGCCAGGGAACTACTGATAGGCACAGATTACATCAAGTATGTAAGAAGACATGAAAAGCTTTGCTTGCTGACCCTTGGGTGGATGTCGAGCTTTTGTTACTTGTCCCTTTAGCTGGAGAGCCTCGAACCAATTGAAAGGTATTCCTTCATTTTCGAGTTAATCCAACAAAATCACCAAACTTTATGGGAATGTTTTTGTACTCTCTTAGCCACATAAGTGACATGTGAACATGACCAAGAGATGATAAGCCTTCCGTAGTCTCCTTGCCTTGTAAACCTGGTTGGGTGTTGTCCTAAACTTAGATGGCTCTTTCACCTAGCTCTTCAAGATGTCTCTTGAGTTTAAACTGCTACTGGGCCTGGTGAAGGGTGCATCCAATGTGATCATTAGCTGTGAAAAGTGAGACATCTCCTTAAAGTCATGTGCCCTGAAGTTAGCAAGTTTTGTTCCACTGACACTCCTCAACACCATTATCTCTGGATTAGTATGCAAGAAAATCCAGTGGATCATGTTCACACAAGGAAACATAGGATACCTGCATGAAATCTAGTACAAGCCAGACTTATGTATGTTGATATAGACTCTATAGTCATCTAGATTCTTCTCGAAGGTGCCTGAAAACATGTCATTGATTTCCTTCCATTTCATCTTGATCTCCTTGTCTATGAGTAGCTTAGTGTTTTCATAGATGGGTAAACTCATAGACACTTGCTCGTCCACATCTCCAGTCGCACTTTCAATGATGTCCTTTGACCCTGTTGTCTTAGAATCCATTGTACCTGTACCTTTGAGTAAAAGATGAACACCTGCGATACATGGAGATAGAGCAACACTCACGGAAAGCAAAATGTTAGTTGAAAACCAAAAGCAACTTGAGGACTGGCATGCAACATAGCTGGGTGACTAACTAGAAGATTTTAATAAATTTCATTGGCAGGCCGGGAGACTGATTGCTAGAACTACGTAGAGCATAGATCGAACTATCAGTGAGCTAATTGACTGCTGAAACTATGTAGAGCACAGTCCAACTTCGCCTATTGAGGACTGAAATTGCGCAATGCAGAGTTTTAGTCATCATGAAGGCAACTTGGGAAAATTTCATTGCGCAATTTCAGGGGCCAACTAAGGAACTTCCTCTCAAAATTGTGCAAAGAAAGCCTAGGAGGCTAGTGTGAGGAAAGACCTACACAATTTCTGAGAGTAAGGCATGGCCTTCCATCGTAGAAATTCCTAGTGAAAGTTGAGAAAGGAAAGGTCTAGGCCAAGGCAGCCCAGACCCACCGACGGGTGATTGAAAACATTGAGGACTGACTACATGTGTGAAGATGAGTACATACATGAGTGAATGGACATGAATGCAATTAGTGAATGTAGGATTCAGTAAATGGGAAAACAAGGAAGTGTGTGAAACGATTCGTCGCAACGACGATTGTCAGTGAAGAAACAACGTCATGCATGCGACAATAAGGAGATGCAATGGAAAGCTTGAAGCAATGCTTCTACAAGGTAACATGAATTAAAACAATCACAAGTGTTCACAAAAACCAATTAAGCAATAGTCACACAAACCAAAATACAAAAAGCAACAGAAAAGTAGCAAAAGATATGAAAAGTGAACTTACCTAGAAAAAGTTAAGCTGAGTGTGTTGAAGATTCCATGATGCGATGGGGAATGCCAAATCTCCAAGATCGAAGTGAAGACTAAGCTATGAGGTGTCGAATAAATAGTTTTGACAAGATCAAGGCTTATGATGTGCATGCCACAAATCTAGGAAAAATCAACACTTGGTGGAAGGTTTCTAAAACAGATTTTTCATGTAACCTCCATCTACTAAAAATAGATCCCTAAAATCTAGGGATGTTTTTTGCTTTTTGCTTTTTTCCTTTTCCAGGAAAAACCAATCCATGCATGTAAAGCAATATTTCTCAGTCCTATAGGGAACCCATCAACTTGGGGGAACATGGAATGGATTACAAGCCTCTTGATGACTTTTGCACAGTTTCTGGGATGAGTGGTTGATCCATTAATGAAAAAGGTATTATAGACTATGTGTGAATTTTCTTATGTTACTTAGTGCAATGGATAGAAAAGATTGCAAATAACATAAACAACTTGAAAACACATTCAAGCACACCAACATAGCCAAATTTAATAAATGAGTTCACTAGACTTTCTCGCTACGTCTCCTAGTCCTTTCACTTCCAATGCTAACCTCTTTATTTTGTCTTCAAATTGATGTTATAGGTATGTGCTCGAAAACATAGTACATCACCACTGTGTTCATCTCGATATTTTGAGTCAAACGAGTATAAATTTGACCATATTTGGCCATTATGACCTCTAGACCCCCTGGAATGGTCTAGAGCCACCTCTGTCCCTGCAAAACCACCCTCTGTTTGGCAAAAACTACCTCGACCTGTATAAAACCACCTTAGACTGTGCACTGGTGGTAGGGCTGGTTCGGCACATGTGATGGTTTATTAAAAAATTGGTGGCTTGGTTAACCAAGTTCAACCCTTTGGCATATCGGTTCTGTTTTGGTGATATGGTATTGATATACCATATATAGTGCAATCTGCGGTGAATGTGGGATAATGTGATAACATAAAATCAAAGGATCAGTGGTCATGGGGTTGACCCCTACCGTCCAACCTTTTTCTAGCGGAGATCCCGACACCAAAATAAAGACAAGTTTATCATATCCATTACCACGTCCCGTCCGATCCAACGGCTATCGCATCACCCATTCGTAGGCTATCTTGGCTGATCTCCACCGTCGATCATTCCCGCTCGATCCAATAGCTATCACATCGTCCGCTTGCCAACTAGCCTAGACAATTTCCATCATTGATGTGACCCATCCAATCGAATGACTATCATGCAATCTCGAGTGAAATCTTGAACAACCGATATCAGACCGAGAGCACGCAAGAAAAGTGGTTTTCTCGTGCTATGTGTTGCACGCTAAGGTAAATCGCGTGAATTTTGGAAAGACCATTTCCAGACTTTAGGTCGCACAAGATACCATTTACCACTTGCCAAATACTACCCATGTTCTTAATCTATTCTCTTCATTTCTTAACTTTATTTTGCGTGACTTAATCCTAGTCGTCTATCTCCCTCACTCTCGTTCGTTGATCTGACTGATCCAACAACTGTGCTTTGCTGCTCTAATGCCACTTTCATATTCATTTGAATACTTTGATCCAGAGGCGAAACTAAATCCATTTTGGATCAGTGGCTCTTGCTTCCCCTCAAGCTATGCATGATTTCTGGATTGAAGCAAAGGTTGTTGGCCAAATCTACACAAATTTCGAGAGAAAGCCCAATGATGGGCTTCTCTACACAATTTTCAAGGGGAAGGCAGTCTGCTTGCTCTGCAATTTTCTAGAGAGCAGTAGGCTGCCTTGACGCTTTGCACAATTCTAGATAGAAAGGTTGGTTTCCCTCCAGTTCTATGCAATATTCCAAGTGAGCACAAGATCTGGTTGAAGACCAAGTTATAGGATGTCGGCTTGCAGGTGAAAGGCAAACAAGTCAGTAAACATAAGCTGATAAGAAAAAAAACTCAACTGAAAGCATAAATACCTATCAGTGCAAGACATGATACTGAGGGTGGTTGGTAGGGAGGCTCCAAAACGAAGCTAAGAAAAAAATTTGGAGTATGGTTGTAGTCGATACAACATACTGCTAAACTAGGCTAGACTATCATTGTAGGTCAAAACAGGGTCAAAACAGGCTACTATAGGTTTGTTGCACGATGTCCTAAACTACTACAAGATACCTTGAAAAGCTACAGGAAGATGGCTGAGAGGGTATGGAGTGCAATAATGGTGAGATGAAGTGTTAGAAGGGTGTATGATAGTGTGAAAGGTGCGGGGAAGGCGAACATTGCCTATGGCCAAACCCAAGATTCCAAGAATGTTGGATTCGACTAAGAAAACTTGCTCACAGTGGCTGAAAGACAGAGGTTCAGAATATGGGATGGAATGCATCAATACAAGGTCGAGAAGACCTAGATGGATTTGGTTGGAGGAGTCCCTTCCTACAGATCGAAGACCCTGCAATTACACATGTTCCTCTTTTCATTTTCAAATCATTACATGTCACTTTGGAAAATATGAATTGAATTTGGAAAATATGATTTGACTATTGCTAATAATTGGATCTATGAAAGGAACTATCTTCTAAGATACAACAATCTTAAGAAGAAGGATAACAACTGTAAATCTTTCCAATAAATCATAAACAACTAAGACTATAATTTAATCTATGCAATGGACAAAAAGAGTCAAACTTTGTTTTTGGGCTATCAGAGTAGGATCCTCTAATCATGATCCCACTTGGGAGATGAGATAGGAGTCACTGTCACAATATTTTCGATGTATTTTACTCTATTTCACTACAACAACTAATTTATCCTTTAAGATAATGGAGGCATGAATAAACCAACAATTTAATAAATTTTTTAAGCTAAAGAGACATGACTAAATTGCAACAACTAATCAACATTCTAGCATAAGAATATAGATATAGGAGATGAACTTCTGTTGCTAGGGTTGGGTTCTAACCCAAGAGCTTCAACCCACTAAGTCAACTTAGTGTTGGATCAAAACAAAATTTCTCATTATCATAAAAAGTGTCAAATACATTAATAGTCAAAATGTGTCGCAGCTAAAATGCCCTCTTTGGATATCAAAACTTTGAATCCTAATGAGATCCCTAGCTTTCTTATTTATACAAAAATGGAGCTACCAACAACTCCCTAGAAAATAGGGATACTTGGCTCCCTAACTCGAGTATAGGTGGGTCTAACTCTTCCTTCACTTGCACTCGCTTGGCTACCAATGAACTCAATATGCTTTGCTACCAGTGAACCCAGGTTGATGAGATAGAGTGGGAGATATTCAACTGATTGGAGGAGTTATGGAGGGAGACCACCTCCTAGAATCTCTCTTTCTTGTCTACTCCAAGTTTCTACACCCAAATCAACTCAAACTTGCTCCAATTCCTACATTCAACACACAATAGGACACATGACATAGTAACCCATCTTTACTCCTCAAATTAAGCATAATATTACAAAATCGGTGGATAAATGTGAGAAAAGACAATTTAATAAGCTAGAGAATGGCATTTTGACCCATATAGTTTACCTATTGATGAGGATCTTCAGAAAGAATGATGGTTAGGAATAAGATTTTATCTTTCTTGGAGTTTTCCAAGATTGAAAGCTAGAATAAATGTTTTGATATGAAAATTTGTTGTGGTGTGTATCATAACCTAGTAGCATAATGTTTAGTGCATGCCTTCTTTTCATACTTTTCTTTGAGTGTTTTGTTCCTTCGCATTTTCGAGCATGTTGTGATTTATCTTTCTTTCCTCATGTTTTATTTGATGTTATTTATTGTTTCTTATTCCCTCAACCATATAGGTTGAGAATTTCTTTTTTGTTTCCATTGGAAGTATCATTTACATGAGCCTAACCTATATTTAATTAAGAGTAGGTTTAGGTTAGTCTAGTTTGTTTTATTTTCTTTGTTGTTCTTTTGTTTTTCATCTTATGCTTTTCTTTCACAATAAGCCTTGCATGAAAGTGGTGTTTTGGTTTTGAATAAGCATGGAAAAGTTTGAAAGGACATTGTACAACTATTAATTCTTGGTTAACTATCTATTCCCTTCTTTGCATGGGCCTTGTATATTATAGTCCATAGTGCTTGGATGGAAAATACATTCATTCTCAAAGAAAACCTTAGTAGATATACAATGCTCCAATCTATAAATATGATCTTCTTGTTTAATCAACCTTTTTTTTATTGGTTTCAACTTGTCAACTCATTTGAGTAGAAAAGGGAGAGGAGGAAAATCTATAGTGATCAGACTGAATTTTAGAGGTATATATAACTTGTCTCTAAAGGAACAACCTCTCTTTCTCTCAATAAGTCGAGATCCCTCTTCCCTCCTAGTAAATAAATAATTTCTTAAACAGATTTCCAAAATAAGTAAATAAATAAAGGGGGAAAGAAGAGAAAGGCTTCTATGCAGTGAGGTGAAGCAAGAAAATTCATCAAGGTACTGAACATGCCTATTGGTAGAAAAGCGATGCTTGTATTCCGGCAGTGACTCTGTCGAGGCACTAAACAGGATTATTGGTAGCAAAGAAACACCAGAGATCAAAACTAAGACTCTAACATATTTTCCTTCATATTTATGTACTCCTAATTGTGAATCAAAAGTAAAATTTTAACTCAATTATGTAAGTGTTTGGGGCGATAAATAAAATTAAGAAAACTATATCATAAAGTCGAGCTATGTAAATAAATTGTGGTGATCAATAAGAGGAATCAATACTTCCTAAAAAAATAGAACTATTTTTTAAATTTAGAACCCTATAGAGAAGATGGATTTATACCTGTGTGTTGCGAAGTGTTGTAGCTACTATAACCTCTTTCCAAATCCGCTTTGATTTTGAAGCCTACCTTTGTGTACAAGAACTAACTTTTTTATTTTCATTGTCAATTATTCCTCTTGATTTGAGTGACTTATCTCTCCATGTATCAATTTTGTGTTGTCTTAATTATATTTCGTGATGAAGACTAAGTATTGTTGATAACAGTTATACAACTTGTAAATAAAAGTAATTTCTCTCTCAAACACAAGCTAAGTCTTGTCCTGGTCTAGCACTGATTTCTTGTCTTGTTCCCAACAATTGTCCAATATCCTGTCACTAGAGACTAAAAAATTCCTTGAAGAAGTGAACTGTGAAATCCTTTGAGATAGGCATTCATTAAGAAATAAAATTGTGCAATCCTTCACTGTGAGTGAAAACTACACAATCCAATGCGCCAGTGAATTGCGCAATCGCTTGTCACTCAGAATCATGCAATTGTTTCTACTGTTCTGATACACAGTCCCCTGGATCAACCAAGTGTGCATCCTGAGAACATATGGAATGTTATTTACTCATTGATAGTGTGGCACAAGTTTCTATTTCAGATTTGAAGACAAGTGTCACTTTCTCCTTGATTTTAGGCATGTGCGTTATAAATCCTAACCCTAATCTCATGAGAGTAAATCTATATAATAGAGGCTTGTAGATATCATTTTCACATTTCATGTTGGAGCTCTATCCATTATCATGAGTTCAAGGAGCTTTCAATTTTATTTGCAATGCTTTTCTTGGTAAGTTTCTCAAGTGTCACCTTTTGTTTTTTCTTTCCATCGCTTTTGTCACTTTTGTTTTTGCAAGTGTCATTTTATTCTTTTAAGTTATTTTTACAAGTGTCACACCAATTTCTTGTCTTTTCACCTACCATGAATTACTATTGATGGGTCTATTTATGCATACAAGCTCTTCCTTTTGTATTACCTTATCTAGGTGATTCTAATGATTGATATAATTGATTCTAGGATCGATATACACCTATAATATTATTTCCATAAATAAGAGAACAATAACTAGGCTCATGAACACCATCAATATCTACTAGAGGTGTTGCAATGCAATCAATAATGAATACAAAAGTTGCAATCAATAGGATAGGGATAATCAAGATTTTGAACAATCCAATGTAAAGATGGTTTCTAGTGTTAGTGATCTAGTCACATAAAATCCCCATAAATTTTCACTTTGGAATACCCCTAGGATTCAATAAGTAACCAAAAGTGAGAGGATTTGTTGCTAAGGTGACAATGGCAACAAACTTGAGTTGACCCAAAGTGACACCTTATGAGCCTTTCACAACTAGGGTTCTAGTTTGAGCATCAACATGAGGCACAATTGCACATGTGGAAACATCTCATATTTAAGGTACTTGACCACAATTCTTTATTTATGCTTTTCCATTGAGGATAACTTTCACATTTCCCAAGGGATAAATCACATATTTGGAGGAATTTTGGGTAGCTTGTCACATTCCGCTAGCTTCATGCATGAAGAGGAGCTCCCATCCTTTAAGAAGATTTTGGAGGATTTCATGGCATAGTCAAGGGTCACATGTATAAAAGAATAATGTCATAGTCAAGATTATGAAAGTTGGAATTCATATCGCATGGCATACTAAGGAACATCTAATCTTTTTTTTATGTCCTCTTTCCAAAGAAGAGAAGATATCTTGTGACAAAAGGCCCAGATTATTAACAAAGGAAGACTAAGGTAAGGGTTTACTTTTTCTTTCACATGTTGAGATACATATATGTATTTTAAGGTGTGTTTTGTCGCTGAGTCACATATTTTGAACCACAATTGCATAAGTGGAAACATTTCACATTTGTTGCACTTGGCTACAAATTTGTATGCATGTTTTCTATTGATGGTATATTTCACATTCCTGAGGGCACAAATCAAATATTTGGAAGTATCTTGGATGAGTTGTCACATTCAAATAGATTCACACATGAAGAGGAGCTCCCATAAATTAAGAATGCTTTGGAGGGTTTGTTGGCATTATGGTGTGCATGGTTCCAGCTACTCGATGTTGGTATTGGTTCTTGATGGAAGCTAGCTTATGTTGGAATTCATTTCCACCCTATGTAGTCATGTTGATGTTTGGATGCCTTCCTTGTAGCATGGGTGTAGCTAGTTGAGTTGGCATTGAGATGATTTTGTTGGCATTGATATCAACCATATAATGTCACAATCATGGTTGGATGTTGGCATTGATGTAGCTTGTGTAATAGCCCCAGATTAAAATTTCATTTAATAAAATTTAATAAATGCAAAATAAGACCAAGGTCAAGGGGCACACATTCCAAGTTGAATGTTGGTAAAAATATCCTAGTGGGAATCACTTGATGTATTTATGGCTAAGGGGAAATTGGCAAAGGCAATGAAAAATGATTTTAAAAGGTAAAAGGGTATTTTTGGCACTTTATTTATGAAAATAAAGGAAATTAGGAGAAAATGGAGGTGAAAGTTCACAGGTTGCATATGAGGAGGAAATAGATGGAAAATTAAGGAAAATGAAGAAATTAGAGGCATCAATAATAAAAATAAGTCAGAGCATCAGTTGGTATCCTTTTTCTAGTTTAGTATTGGAATTGTTTTCAGAGAGGAGAAGAGCGTAAAGAGGACATAGAAAGAAAGCAAGCAAAGGAAGGACAAGGAAAGAAAAGAATGGAAAATGAAAGTAAAGAAAGCAAGGATAAAGCAAGGAAGAATTGGATCAAGAAGCTTCATGAATACTTGCACGTGACAGGTTTCATTATGATTTCCTAGTTGGTTTTGACATGCATGGTATGTGCATGTTGGTATTCGGTTCTTTTGTTGTCACTGGCATGGATTTTGTTGGGTTTCAACAATGGATTTTAGCCTTTCCTTGCCATTTCTAGATATTCAAGGTGTAATGGGGTTCTTTCTTGGTTGAGCTTTGGATTTCCAAAAGGTTTTGGATCTGGGTGACATGGTCACAGGAAAATCCCAAGGGTTGGGGGTGGAAATGGTTTTCTAAGGGAAACCCTCAATAGGTGGGTGGAGACAGGAAAATTCCTCCAGGGACGGTGAAGAAATTTTGAAGCATCCAAGCTCAATTTGGTTTTGTGACCTTGACACCAGTGTAGGTGAGATGATGGCATGGTGAGGGTGGAGGTGGTTTAACCTCTAGAATCCCTTGGTTTTTTATGGATTGATTTATTCCATGAGACCCCACATTCATGCTTAGAATATGGCAACGAGTTGATTGACTGAACGAAATATTTGGCTCAGCCCAATCTATGGTCAAGTGGTATGTGGAAGTCCCTAACCTAGTTGGATTCTGCATATGTTTAATAGGATTTGATTTTATCTTTATTCTAATGAGTAAATGTACTTGTTATTATGTGTCTTTAATGGATTTTCTATTATTATTATTTATCTGGTTATATGTCGATTATACGCATGGTTATTTGACATATATATATGTATGGCTCTTATCATGTTTTCATTAATGAATGTCCAGTTCCTGAATGTATGACCTAATTGCTATTATGACAACTATTGTGATAAGTAATTGATCCTTCTTGTTAAAACTTAGATAATTTTTCAAATCCATATGTTCAAATTTTCGTTCATGACCTCTAGGTTGCTTGTTTACTAAGCCTTTGACAGAATGTCAGTCCTGGTTGGGAGATGGTGAGCACCAGTATTGCAGCAAGAATGTTGCAACTCATGGGCTACCAACTTTACTTTTATTAACCCGGTAGTTCGTAACAAACTTGGAAGCGTCGATGCTATATGCACAAGTACTAGTTCTCGCTGCAGGTTGTCACTTGGTGAGGCTACGTGAGATCAGTAGGAGCTCAAGCCAACTTCTATAGATTTTAGAAGAAGCTCTATGTGTGATGAAGGGAAAGAAATATTACTCTACAAATGCTATTCTGACTACAGAAAGGAGAAAGACTGGAATGTAAAGCAAAACCTAGTAAGCGCTAATTAACAAGCTAATTCTACTTTTGCCAAAAACACTATGAAAAGCATGAAAGAAATGCCATTACCTCCTCAAGGAAGTAAACAACATCTAACCATGCTATTTCTGGAATTAAATAAGCAAAAAACATATTGTTGGATTTTTATGCTTTTTTATGTGAATTTAACATGCATCTAATTTATTGTGTCTGAGTGTGGCAGCGAACAAGTGGCGTTAGAGGGAAGTTTTGGAGCTTGGGAGGATGTAGGATGGTTTTGATGGGTCCTAGGGGGTCTTAGGTGGCCTTCTAGAGGCTTTTCCCACACTCGGCCTTGAAAATAAAGCTTACAGGAAAAACTATAGGAGGACACATGAAAACTACAGCAGGAAAACAGGGAAACTACAGGAGGCCTACAGGAGGAGGCCGAGAGCAATTTTCGTTGTTTTGAGGGTGTAAGAGTGGGTGGAAAAGGTGTATGAAGGTTGGATTCAGGTGTTAGGGTGCCTAAGGTCTTCCATGAATCACCAAGAGAGAGAAAGATGATTGGGTTTGCTCAAGGAGAGAGGAAGAAGTTCTGTGAAAAATGAAGGAAACTAGGATAGAATTGAGGTGAGGTTTGGGAGACCTATAGGGAATGGATCACATGGAGGGTGTGATTGCTAGTAAGCTAGCCTACTACTGGAAGAGATCTGTTGCATAGAAACTAATATTCAACCAAGAAAATCAAGCAACCAATGAAATGAGTGCATCCTAGGAAAAGCACAGTTTTGCACTAAAATGGCCTAAACTATGATGTATAGAACGAAATGCTGGGAAATGTTGTAAGAAAGGAAAGCATGCAAAAGGACTATTGCAAATTAGGAAGTGAACATGATAAAGAAGATCTAAAACAAAGCAAAACTAGACTATCAACCTTCTAGAGAGATGCAAACACTAGAAGTCCTAGGAATGAGGAAAATCTGTGTTTTTGTGGTAGCAGGAGAGTCTTTGCATCAAATCATGGTCCCAGAGGGAGGAAGAGAGGCCATGGCACTATTGCTAGCCTTTTGAATATTCTCTAATCAGTTCTTAACCTGCTACAGAAAGCACAAATGGAAGCAAGCTGCTAAATCATCAAAAGCAACCTATCTTAACCATAACAGAAATACATCTAACAACAAACTAATCTACAAACTAAAGTAAAGCATACAAATACAAGAAAAGAGAAGATTGGCTACTTAGATTGCGACCTAAACCAATAGCTTCAGCCCTTTGAGGTAACTCAGTGCTAGCTCAAAACGGATTCCATCTTCATTATCAAAAAATAGCGAGATTACATAAAACTATCATAAAATAGTAAGCTTGAAATTTGAGCAGAGTTTACAAAAAAAAAAGTAGACCCTAGTGAGGCCCTAGGCCTCTCTACTTATACATCTAAAGCTACCAATAGCTTCCTTAAAATCAGGGAGGCTTGGCTCCCAAAACTCAAGATAACTATCAATCATCTTCCACTTGCTTGGTTGCCTTCTAGTGCATGATTCGGCTGCTTGTACTCGGAGCTGAATGAAGAGGAATTCGAAGTGAGGAGAAATAAATGAGGGGGATTCCCTCCTATAAGTCCTCTCCTCTATCTACTTTGAGTTATAGCTATAGTTTGACCACTAGATCCTTGACTTTGACCTTGAAATCCATCAATAATCTGCATTAAACACATGTTAGACCACATGGCATAATAACTAACTCAACTCACCCTATAAGCATAAATATAATCAAAAAATCATACAATAAGCTATGAGAATGGTTGATTTGACTAGGTTATGAGTTAAAATGAGCCCATATAATTACCCATTTATGAGGCTCATCATCACCCCCTACTGAAGGTGTTGCTCATCCTCTGAGCAACCTAGTCAATCTCTTGGTATTTCATGGCCCTGGTGGCCTCCCTAGCATTCTAGGCTTCTGATATGGTCTTCTCATGTTCTCCATAAAATCCTTCCTTTCTGTCTATGTCCTTCCACTGCTCCTTCTCTTCTTCTTCTCTTGTGCCTTCTAGCATGCCTAATATGACTGGAGGACTCAGTTTGAGGGCAATCTAGTCGACCTTTAGCCTTTGCATGGAGTGCTTGTACATTGGCACTCTTTGCAATGCCTCCTTCAGCCTCATGGGGGAATGGTATTCTCTGATCTACAAGCTGTGGGGTAGGGTGTTCCATCTTCTCATGCATGCATGCACACATTCATCCCTAAGTAGCCTAAGCATATCTTCAAAGTGTGCAATGGCTTGTTCCTGATTGGCTAGATATTTAGGGGAAATCTGAGGGTCGTTGGAAAGCAGGTTGTATGTGCTGATGAGTGCCATAGGATCTGATGGATCAGATCTTATCATCAATGGTTCATTCTGCTCTTTTACTAACAATCTTTCCATTTCTGCTTCCCTCAATTCTTAATGGTTCATCCATGATGCCATGGCCATTAATTACAGATCCCCTAGCTTGGCATTGGGGTCCCACACATTCAGGTCTGTGAGGGCCATGTTGTGTAGATAGAACTCTGCCACCTTGGCTTTGTCCTCGGAGGTGCTTTGGTCACACAAATCCATGAACTTCCTGTAGTCTTGGAAAGGCATTATGCCTCTTTGTGCCAAAGTTTTTATTTGGAGTTGAAGCCATTGATCCTTCAGATAGAGTCCATAAGATTTGGCTAGTGTTCTACATTATAATGCTTCTATGGATAAGTTGGCCATGTATGCCAAATGAGTCTCTTTCTCCTGTAGCTGCCTCCTTAGTAATTCATTCTCATTCTCAAGGTGGCTTCTTGTAATGGCTTCTTTGTCTCTGAGAACACTCAATTCCCTACCCATTTCCCTGAGTTTGTCTTCCATGTGGCCAATATCGTCAACTCCTTTGGACTTGGTTATCTGCATCCACCTATGCGTTCTCACTCTCTCTTTTTCCAATTCGAAAAACAATGGAATTGCAAATTTCTATGGGATTATCTTGCCTCCCTCAAGTAGTCTATAATAGGAGTCAAGATTAGGCTAGGGGTCATGTTCTTATAGCTCTTGTGCTTCCTCTTTCACCTCTGGCTATCATCCTATCTTTTCCTCAAGTTTTTGTGTCTCCTGTAGTTTGGATAGTATCTCCTGTAAGACTGTTTTAGCCTCCTGTAGGTCTGGTTTGGGGTCCTGTAGAATTGCCTTTCCCTTCCATGTAGAATATCTTGTAGTCCTCCTTTCATAGGTTATGGGTGTCTTGGAAGGAGATTCTTTCACGTTGGCAGATGGCAAATCTTCAATGTTAATGGGAGTCTTTGACAAGGGCTGAGGTTTTCTTGTTTTAATTCTGGTACTCTTCCTTGCCCTGAAATACATGGAGGTCTTTATTTTACTCTTCTGCTTCTGCTTGACTGGTGTACTAAGGGCAGTGAGGGAAGCTGTTGCTTCTCTTTCCAAAGTTTCAAGGGACCCTTCTCTTTGCTCTACCCTCTCTGCCTCCTTTTCTCCCTCTTCTGTCTCTTTTTCCTCCTCCTGCTCTGTCTCTTTTTCTACCTCTTGTTCTATCTCTTCAACTCTCCCATCCTCTATTTCTTTTCTTTCCTCCTTCCTCTCTTACTTTGCTATGTCACCACTGGCTTCGTCTTCTCCTCTTTGCTGTTCTCCCTCCTCACTGACAGTAGGACTAACATCATAGGTTAATGCCTTGATGTCATTCTCAGCTGTCATATTTATGAAAACTTCCCATGCTATACGGATTGTAAGGGTATGGAGGGATTCTTCTACTAGGATCTTGATTAGGCCATGGTAAAATAGCTGCTGTGAATTTCCTTCTTGTACCTTGGTGTTGGAGTCAATGAGGGATTGAAAGAGAAAGTAAGGGATACTGAGCTTTTGATGTGCTAGGGTATCCATGCCATATCTCAATTCTTGGAGGATTCTGAAATGATATCCATAAACAATGCTATGCCTCCCCTCACAGGAAATGTATTTGATCACTTGGTAGCTAACCTCGTCCTAGGGATATGGTACACTAGCCCTCCTAATTCCATTTTTTTCTTCAACAGGGGTTTCATTATCTTGGAAAAATTTCCTCTTGGCAGCCTGGCCAATTATTTTCTCATCTGTACTACAAGGCAGCCCAAGAGTAATGTTAGTGACCCTACTAATGAATTCAGGGGTTATTTCAATCGAGAGGCCTCTAATGGTTACAATAGCATGAGTTCTTGTCTAAGGGACCAAAGAGAGAGAAAATTCATGTGAAATTTCATCATCAAACCCTCTAAACTTCTCAAAGAAATTCATCCAGTTTTCCTTTGTAAATATTTCCACCACTTGAGGATGTGCATGGAGTCTAGTGGAGTTAGTGGGACATTTTCCCATAAACCCCCCTGTCATACTGCCTATACTTCTTTTAAAAAATCAGATATGGAGGTGGAGACAAAGAATTTTGAGTGAAATAGAAAGACAGAGGGGACTATGTTTTTTTTTTTTTTTTTAAATAGATTTTTTTCTATGTATTTCTACCCTCTTAAAGACTCATTTTATCTTCAATTTCAGACCAACTCTTTCACATTTTGTTATTCAACAGAGGGAGTTCATGAACCCTAGACTCACTGCCCCTCCTGTAGAAGCCCGTTGTCCCTCCTGTAGATTTCCTGTAGGTGCTCTTGTAGAAAATGCGGAGGGCAAAAATATGGAGGAAATCGATGGAGGATAGTGGATACGAGGCTGTGGGGGAATAAGAAGACTATTGTGCGGCTTTGTTATGACGAGAAACTGATGAAATGGTGGTGAAGATGCATGGGGAGGAGTGCTCATTACCTCATATGGTTGTTTTCGGTTATGAGTGCTGAGCTTGCAAGGTTTATGTTGCCCAGATTAGGACCGTTAGTCCCCACCTGCTTGGTCATCATGACCCCCCTTATAATCATCCCCTCATTACTGCATCAGAGTTAAATCTTCCTCCCACTACCTGTCCTTCACATCTTTTGGTTGAGTTGACTGTGCGCACGTGTGGGTGATATCTCGGTTAAGTGGAGTCCACTAAATGAAGGTGGCCAAGTTAATTGGCCACATTTCCCTCTTTTGATTTCAACCATCTCGTTGCATTCATATGATTCCTAATTACATAGATGCAGATAGAGGAGTGACTTAGCTACTTACCAATAATCCAAGTGTATTTGCTGCCATCGACTATGAGGTGCTGTGGCTTTCTCTATTGCATGCCTTCATTTTCCTCCATGCATGATGTCTCTGCCTGCTGATATGTTTTTGTGTGTTTTTGCAGGTTCTTATTTTGTTGGAGCTGAGCTGCATGTGCCTTTTCAACCTTCAGATTTGTTGTCCCTTGCTGCTGGTGCTAGACTTCTATGGGATCAACTGCTACATGAATTCCTACAGGAGCTCTTATAGCTGCTTCTCCCCTTGAAACTTCAGCTATTTCCCTGTGCTTGGAGCTCGAGAATGATGCCAGAGGTGGAGATGAATGATGGAGGGATAGTAGGTAAGCTTCAGGTAAATTTAATGGTGCCTTTTCCACCTTTTTTTTTTTTTTTTTTGTGCAAAACTCAAAAACTATTTTTCTATGTTTTTTCTTGGAAAGAAAAAAAATTAATAATAGTGCTTGGAGTGTGATGCAGGCTTGGAAATGATGGAAAGGAGGTTTGAATATGGTAAGAGGGATTATAGGTTCCTCATGAAGCTTTTCTTGTCCCTCAAATTGCCTCCTGTAGACACTTTTGGCTCTCTGTAATTCCTACGGGAGCCTCCTGTAGAAAAAAACAGAGCCTCTGGTAGAAAACACAGTTTTGGAAGAAGAGGTACAGTGGGGTGAAAGAGATGCAAAAAATGATGGAGGAAGGTGTGGAGAAGATGAGATGGATGCTAGTATGAATGTTAGGGTCCCCTTGGCACCTTCTTTTGCTCCATGTAGTCCTCCTCCAAACCTGCAATGCAATAAAAAATCATTTTTTCTTTCTCTTTTTTTTTTTTTTTTGAAAACAACTAGGGTGCCTCAGAGAGGTTTTCACCTTAATTGCCTGCCCTGTGTGCCTCCAAGGGAGGTTTTCACCCAGGGATCTTACTCTTTTCCATTTTTTTTCGACAACAATGGGCCACCTCAGAAGAGGTTTTCAACCTAATGATGGAACTCAAGCGCCTCATGGAGGTTTTCACTTGAGTCCTTATTTTTTCTCTTTTTTCTTCAGTGAGTGGGTGAAGTGGAAGCTAAGACATGCTCCACTACCATTGCTATTTTATTCAAATATTCAATAAACTCTCACTTGGAGAGGGGTTTCTTGTAGAATTTCAACCGATGTCCATTGACAAGCATGGGGATGGCTTCATCATCAATGGTTTTGATCAAAACTGAACCATTTTCATTGCATTTCTCCATAGTGTAGGGTCCTAACCATCTTGTCCTCAGCTTGCCTTTGAAATCCTTGTACCATGAATCATAGAGTAGTGCCCAATCTCCCTCTTGGAATTGCTTCTCCCTGATATTTCTGTCATGCCATATCTTTCTTTGAAGCTGAACTACCTCTGTAGGGAGAAGGGCTTGGAATCTGTATTCATCCAATCCATTGAGTTGAAGTAATCTCTCCTTTTTGTAACTGAGTTGGAATCTCTCTTCATAGTCTTCCAGGGACTCATCACTTCCTATGGTCATTCGGAAGATTTCTTCTTTAGTATATTTTGACCTACAACAGTCTCGATACTTGTTGTTAAAGGCTTGTTGCTTCTGAGCCCAAGTTGTGATGCTATTGCTAGGTAATCCCATGAACTAGCGCAATGTTGCATCCTTGAGAGTAGAAGGGAACAACTTCAACTTTTGCTCATTTTCTACATAGTGATAAGTTCGACAGATGACAACAAACGCGAACAAGAAGGTGTCAGGATCTTCTGTAGTCAGACCGTGGAAGTGAGGTAGGGTTGAAGGACTTATATTATTCATTTTGGTGGCCCCATTGGTCTCCCAAATGGGGAAGGTACCCTCTATTCTCTATCCATTTCCCCTAGCATTTTTGTTTTCAACCATTGGCTCCAGAGGAATGTTTTCTTCTTCTTCTTCCCCAATAGGTTCTTCAAATATGTCTGGATGTTCACCTAAGGGTTCTTCTTGATTGTAGCTACCGAAGAAGAGAGAAGATTGGCTATGTGAAGTAGTGGGGGTGTTGGGAAAAAGTTTTCCTAAGTTATCTCTACTCCTATGGGGCATGAAAGGAAATATTTTTGGTTGGTTTTTTTGTTTCTTTTTCCCCACATTGAAAGTACCTATAGAAACTGAAATTGTGATTGAATAAAAAAAATTGAAACTAGCTGAAATGAACTTGCTGAATGGAAATTTGTATAATTGAAAAGGAAAGCAAGGAAATATAGAACTGTAAGAAAAGAAATGATTAGTCTACTTTTGTTGAAATAAACTATTAGCAAAATGTTGCAATAGGAAATAGAAGAAAGCAGTAATCACAGAATACTCTAACACTTCCCTGGCAACAGTGCCAAAAAGTGGTGATCCTAGTATTGCAGGAAGAATGATGCAACTCCTGGGCTGCCAACTTTACTTTTATCAACCCAATAGTTTGTAACAAACTTGGAAGTGTCGGTGCTATATGCACAAGTACTAGTTCTCACTGCAGATTGTCACTTGGTCAGCCGGCGTGAGATCACTAGGAGCTCAAGCCAATTTCTATAGATTTCAGAAGAATCTCTATGTGTGATGAAAGGAAAGAAAAGATTACTCTACAGATGCTATTCTGACTGTAGAAAGGAGAAAGACTGGAATGTAAAGCAAAACCTAGTAAACCCTAATTAACAAGCTAATTCTACTTTTGCCAAAAACACTATGAAAAGCATGAAAGAAATGCCATTACCTCCTCAAGGAAGTAAACAACATCTAATCATGCTATTTCTGGAAGTAAATAAACAAAAAACATATTTTTGGATTTTTATGTGTTTTTATGTGAATTTAACATGCATCTAAGTTATTGTGTGTGAGTGTGGCAGGGAACAAGTGGCGTTAGAGGGCGGTTTTGGAGCTTGGGAGGATGTAGGATGGTGTGGATGGGTCCTAGCAGGTTTTAGGTGGCCTTCTGGAGGCTTTTCCCACACGCAACCTTCAAAAGAAAGCCTACAGGAAAAACTATAGGAGGGCACAGGAAAACTATACGAGGAAAACAGGGAAACTACAGGAGGCCTACAAGAGGAGGCCGAGAGAAATTTTTTCTTTTTTGAGGGTGTGAGAGTGGGTGGGAAAGGTGGATGAAGGCTGGAATGAGGTGTTAGGGTGCCTAAGGTGTTCCATGAATCACTAGGAGAGAGAAAGATGATTGGGTTTTCTCAAGGAGAGAGGAAGAAGTTCTAGGAAAAATAAAGGAAACTAGGGCAGAATTGAGGTTAGGTTTAGGAGACCTATAGGGCATGGATCAGATGGAGGTTGTGATTGTTGGTAAGATAGCCTACTATTGGAAGAGATCTACTGCATAAAAACTTACTGTCAATGAATAAAATCAAGCAACCAATGAAATGAGTGCATCCTAGGAAAAACAGAGTTTTGCATTAAAATGGCCCAAACTATGATGTATAGAAGGAAATGATGGGAAATGTTGTAAGAAACGAAACCATTCAAAAGGACTATTCCAAATCAAGAATTGGACATGATAAAGAAGATCTAAAGAAAAGAGAAACTGGACTATCAACCTACTAGAGAGCTGCAAACACTAGAAGTCCTAGGAATAAGGAAAATCTGTGTTTTTGGGGCAGCAAGAGAGTGTTTGCCTCAAAATCATGGTCCCAGAGGGATGAAGAGAGGCCAAGGTAATATTGCTAGCCTTTTGAATATTCTTTGATCACTGCTTAACCTACTACAGAAAGCACAAATGGAAGCAAGCTACTAAATCATCAAAAGAAACCTATTCTTGCTAGCTCAAAAAGGATTCCATTTTCGTTATCAAAAATAGCGAGACTACATAAAACTGTCATAAAATAGTAAGCTCAAAATTTGAGCAGAGTTTACAAAAAAAAAAAAATTGACCCTAGTGAGGCCCTAGGCCTCTCTACTTATACATCTGAAGCCACCAACAGCTTCCTTAAAATCAGGGAGGCTTGGCTTCCAAAACTCGAGATAACTATCAATCATCTTCCACTTGCTCGACTGCCTTCTAGTGCATGATTCGGCTGCTTGTACTCCAAGCTGAATGAAGGGTAATTCGAAGTGAGGAACAATAAATGAGGGGGATTCCCTCCTATAATTGCTCTCCCTTTTCTACTTCGAGTTATTGCTACAGTTTGACCACTATATCCTTCACATTGAGCTCGAAATCCATCAATAATCTGCATTAAATACATGTTAGACCACATAGCATAATAACTAACTCAACTCACCCTATAAGCATAAATATAATTAGAAAATCATACAATAAGATAAGAGAATGGTTGATTTGACTAGGTTAGGAGGTAAAATGATCCCATATAATTACCTATTTATGATGGTCATCAGGAGATGTCAAGCAAGTACTGGTTCAAGTTTTTTATTATAAGCCTTGTTTCTATGGCATTCATCATTTCTGTAAGTTTCACTGAGTTATGGGCAGAGGCCTAAGTCCTAGCCCTAAAAAAGTGGCCCAGAATTTGGGATCTTTGGCATTAGACAAAATGGAAAAGTCCATAGTCGATGACATGTAGGCCTGTGAAAGCAACTGGAGGGATGTAGTCACTTTCAATCATTGGCAAGGGAGAGTGTGAGGCTCTAGTTCAGTGAAAATGAGAGTTATCTCAGAGGTTGGATACCTAGAGGGTTTGGGTTGCTCCTCGAGGTCTTGTAGCTCCTGAAGGAAGTCAGTAAGGTGTTAAGCTTTCGAATCCATTTCCTTAAGTTCATATAGGTGGTTCATTCTTATCATAGTGACCCTCAGCTCATGTTTACCGCAGGTAACCTGATGAAAGTTGTTGGCTTATACGGGCCTGACCCAGGTTCAAAAGAACTAGTTAGCCCAACAAATCCCACAACTACCGGCCCTTTCGGCAAAAGCCTACTAAGCACGGACTAAGGTCTCACCCGAGGTAGTAGGGGAGGGTGCTGGAACCATGTTTCTGCACCCTAGGGATGTCTAGGTGTGGTTTGGAGGTTTTGTGCACTAGTTTACAGCCCCAAGCTGCTCGATTTTCACACAGATCCAGCTTGATTATCTCTTTCTTATTAGTGTGCTTCTCTTATTAGATGAAGTAGTTACCAATTACCAACGTCTTTAAGAAAACATTTAATCAACACAGTTGATTCACGCATAAAAATGATCCCAGATTTACATTCATTTAAACCATAAACATATTAAATCAAACAGATATTATGATAGCTTAGAAGAAACATAGAATTTCAGAAGAAACTTATATTTATTTCCACTTTATCTTTAATACATCTAGATCTGCCCAGCACACTCAGCTGCAAGGGTCCGCGCACACAGCTACGGACTTTCCAGGCCTCTGTGTACATAGCTGTAGAGCCTCTACCTACTACCCTTATCCCTCAACTTGGACTTACAGATGCTTTTAATTTGTCTACCTCAAGTACCCATTACATTTCATACTCTCCAAAACACTGCCTTTCCCCCATAGAGCCTCACTCTATTTATACCCTTCCTTGGCCCACGACCCCTACGCTTGTCGACCCTATTTACATTCCTTTACATTATTTTCAGGAAAACTACCCTTTAGCTCAACCTATTACAATTCGTGCTCTGCACGGTCAACGGAGTCTTTACCTTAATTTTACACAAAATGTCAGGCTTCGCGCCGCCTAACTGTTGCCCGGGGCTTCTGCTACCTAACAGTCCCCCAACACAATCATCGTGACTCATCTCGAGTCACTCGACTGGCATGGTGATCTTCTCACAGAGGTTGGTTACTAACTTCTGTAGAACGCGTGTTTCTTCAACAAATTCTGCGATGATCTATTGTACCTATTCCACCCGAGTCACAGATGCATCCGTGTCAGTCAGATTCGCCTGCTCGGAATCGCATACAGAACCATTTGTTGGCTTATATGGGCCTAACCTAGGTTCAAAAGAATTATTTAGCCTAAGAAATCCCGCAACTACCAGCCCTTTTAGTAAGACCCTATGAAGCGCGGACTGAGGTCTCACCCGAGGTAGCAGGGGAGGGTGCTGGAACTAGGTTTCCGAACCCTAGAGATGTCTAGGTGTGGTCTTGAGGTTTTGCGCACTGGTTTAGAACCCCGTGCTGCTCGGTTTTCACACAGATCCAGCTCGATTATCTCTTTCTTATTAGTGTGCTTCTCTTAGTAGATGAAGTGTTACCAATTACCAATGTCTTTAAGGAAACATTTAATCAAAACATCTGATTCGCGCATAAAAATGATCCTATATTTACATTCATTTAAACCATAAATAGATTAAATCAAACAGATACTATGACAACTCAGAAGAAACATAGGATTTCAGAAGAAACTTATCTTTATTTCCACTTTATCTTTAATACATCTAGATCCACCCTGCGCACTCAGCTACAGGGGTCTGTGCACATAGCTGTAGACTTTCCAAGCCTCTGTGCACACAGTTGTAGAGCGTCTACCTACTACCCTTATCCCTCGACTCAGACTTACAAACACTTTTAATCTCTCTACTTCAAGTACCCATTACATTTCATACTCTCCAAAAAACTTCCTTTCCCCCATAAAGCCTCGTTCTATTTATACCCTTGGCCCGTGACCCCTGTGTGGGCTGACCCTATTTACATTCCTTTACATTATTTTTTGGAGGACTACCCTTTAACTCAACCTATTAAAATTCACGTTCCACGCAATCAGTGGATTCTTTACCCTAACTTTACCCAAAATGTCCAGCTTTGTGCCCCCTAACCATTGCACAGGGTTTCCACTACCCAACAAAAGCGCGTAAATGTGGTAGGAGTGCATTACATGGTGGTACCAGATCCAAGTTGTGTTGTCTTTGGGTAAAGTTTGATGTGTCAAGGTTCTGGTTGTCATGCATGGGGTCATGATATACAGTTGGTATGGTCAGGCATGATGTTCTTAAGTTGTTATGTTATTATATGTATATGGTTATTATTATACATGTAAATGCTAATGTGGCCTGATTGTGCACATGAGATAAGCCTCCCCTAAACATCAATGTGGTATGGATTTTATTTTGGTATCTATTTGGTTTATCTGACCTAGTACACTTGCAGGAAGAAGAGAGTCCAATATGACGAGAAAAATGGTAGACTATAGTTCTTGTGACTCTCCCTATGGATCAGTTGGGCAGCAAGGAGAAGAGTATTCTCCTGGCATAGCAGATACATTGAGGAGTTTGAGGGTAGAGATCAGAAGTTTTAAAGCACATAATGACAGGTTGGTTGAGGCTTGGGAAAGGCTTGCAAGGCCTTTAGAGAAGTAGCTAGAGGTTAATGCAATGATTCTTCAGAGATTCTCAAAGTTGTAGAGACAAAGAAAATTAAGGAACAGTCAAGAGCTAGAAGAGAAAACTAATGGAGCCTATGGTAGCAAGTCTCAGTATAGATAGAGGTTGGATAGAGGGGACACAATTAGAGGTGGCAAATAATTGGATAAACTTGACATGAGGATTGGCATGTATGGGCATCATTCTAGTTCCTCGTCTGGGAGACATCATCACATTCATAACTGTTATCATCCTTATAGGTGGAGGGAGTATTTTCCTAAGGGGCTTAAGAAAGTGAAGCCTCCTACATTCGATGGAGAGATGAAGAAGTCAGAAGATGCAGAGGCATGGTTGTTTGGAATGAAGAAATTCTTCAGATTGCAAAGCTACTTAAAGAACATGAAATCCAAGATAGCCACCCTTAGTCTGAAAGGGAAATAAAATACCTAGTTGGAAGATGTAAAGAATGTCAAGGGCATTCAGGAAGAAGACTTGATTTGGGATGAGTTCGAGAGGCTCTTCAAGAAGAAGTACTTATCAGATAGGTACTATGATGATGGAGCTAAGGATTTTTATGAGTTGTATATGGGTTTTATGACAGATGATGAGTATACTAGAAGATTCTTGGAGTTGTTGAGATATGTGCCTTATCTGAAGGATGGGAAGGCTAATATTCAGAGATTCATTGGTGTAATGCCAGCATCATATAGAGACTGAATCAAGTTTTATTAGCCTAGATCATTGGAATAGGCCATCCAAAAGTTGAAGCATTGGCATGAGCAGTCAAAGCACAAAGTTGAGCCTAAGTGTAATTTGAAGGGAAATGATAGATTTAAAGGGAAGTGGTCACCCATGTAGTAAAGACCTTAAGATGTAGGTGAGAAAGGAAATGTGATTCCTTACAAGAATTTCAATGTAGTTGAGAAGGGACATGGGTCACATCCTAGAGAGGAACATACTAGATGTGATGGTAGAGGACCATTACAGTGTTGGATATGTGGCAAAGATCATTGCAAGAAGGATTTTCCATTATCCCAGGGAGGTAGGCCTTAGATCTATAGTGCTTAGGAGTCATAGAAAGTTGGGGATGTTGGTCATAGCATTCCTCAGATTTACGCATCTACGGAAAACAAGGAGGTAGATCATCAGACATCCATTATTGAGATGGAAGGTGAGCTCTGTGGTCAATTTTTTTCTATTTTCATTGATCCTAGATCTAATTATAGTTATGTTAATCCTAACCTAGTGGATAAGTGTGGCTTGAGAAAATAAGTGCATGTAGGGTCTTGGTTGGTGCAGTTGGCTACAAGTACTAAGAAGAGAGTTCATTATTGGGTACAATATTGTACATTTGAGTTGAATAGTATGCCTATAGCAGCACATTTGAATGTACTTCCATTGGGATCATATAGTATGATTTTGGGTATGGATTGGTTGTATCTTCATAAGACCAAATTAGATATCTATGACAAGGCTATTGAGTGCCTAGATGATAATGGGGAAAATAGAATGTTGCAAGGAGAGTATCCTACATCAATGAAGTTGGTCACCGCTACGTAGGTTAAGCACGATTGTAGGAAGGGGTGTGTAATTTTTACAGTTCATATTTCCAGTGACAATGGTAATGATTTTGAGGATGCATAAATATTCAAGAGGTACCCTGTCTTGCAATGGTTTCTAGATGTATTTTTCACAAAGACTCCAAAGTTTCCTCCTCATAGAGAATTGGAATTTTCTATTGATTTGGTACAAAAGGCAGCACCAACATCAAAGGAACCTTATAGGATGAGCACTCCATAGTTAGTAGAGTTGAAGTTACAACTAAAGGAAATGCTTGATAAGTGATACATTAGGCCAAGTGTATCACCTTTGGGTGCACTAGTTTTGTTCGTGAAGAATAATGACGGTACTCTCATATTATGCATTTATTACATGCAATTGAACAAGGTGACAATAAAGAATAGGTACCCATTGTCAAAGATCGATGACTTGTTTGATTAGTTGAAGGTTGCAACAATGTTCTTAAACATTGATTTGAGATTAGGATAGCATCAAGTATACATCAAAGAAGAGGATATCTACAAGATTACTTTTAGGACTAGGTATGGGCATTATGAGTTTGCTGTAGTTCCTTTTGGTTTGACTAATGCTATAGATACCTTTATGTGCTTGATGAATAGTGTGTTGCATCCTTATTTGGAAAATTTTGTTGCTGTATTCATTGATGACATACTGATATATTCTAAGAATGAGGAACAACATGTCAAACACTTAGAAACAATATTAATATTAGTAAGAGAACATAATATTTATGCCAATCTTAGCAAGTGTAGTTTATTTCATGTATAGGTACATTACTTGGGACATGTTATTCTCAAATAAGGCATAGCAATATATCCATAAAAGATAATCTATCATGGAATAGGCAACTCCTAGAAATGTGGATGAAGTCACATCATTCATAGGAATAACAGGTTACTATAGGAGGTTCATTAGAAACTTCTCATGCATTTTATATCCTATTACAACATTGGAAAAAAAAGTTAACAAGTTTGAATGGATAGAGGAATGTGCAGTAAGTTTTGAACAGTTGGAGTTGTTGAAAAATGCTCCAGTGTTAAAGATTGCATATCCAGATAAAGAGTTCGTAGATTGTACATATGTTTGCAAGAGAGGGCTTGGTGGATTCCTTATCCAGTAGGGACAAGTGGTTTTCCATGAGTCTGGTAAATTGAATGAGCACGAGAATAACTATGTGACTCATGATCTTCAGTTCATAGCTATAATTCATGCCTTGAAGATGTGGAGGCATTATCTTCTTGGCATGAGGTTTGTATTGATGAGTGATCATAGTGGGTTGAGATATCTATTTGACCAAACAAATCTAAATTCTAGGCAAGCCATATGGTTGGATACCCTTAGTGAGTTTGACTTTGATATTAGTTACATTAAGGGAAAGGAGAACAGGGTTGCAGATGATCTCAGCAGGAACGTGTGGTTGAACCATGTTACAATAGTGAGCTCATATGGGATAGATTTGTAGGATCAGATATTGCAAGAAGGAAAGCAAGATGACAGGTACAAGGAGCTTATGCATAGGTTACAACAGGGTAAAACTAATCAAGATGTGGACTATAGTCTTACAATAGATAGCTTGGTGAGATTTAAGGACATGATCTATGTGTCAGATGACAGTGAACTCAAAAATCTTATCTTGAGGGAGTTTCATGCCAAGCCATATTCAGGTCACCTAGCATATCAGAAGACATTGACATCAGTGAAGAAGTTATACTATTGTTTTAATATGAAGAAGGAAGTGGTAGAGTTTATGGCTAGGTGGTTGGACTCTCAACAGGTGAAAATAGAGTGTAAGCATCTAGGTAGGTTTTTTCAGCCTATTTCAATTCCAGAGTGGAAATGGAAGGTCATTTCCATGCAATTCATCATAGGTATTCTGAGGACATTGAGGCAACATGATTCTATCATGGTTGTGGTCAATATATTGATCAAGGCAGCTCACTTCATTCTAGTAAAGACTACATATTCAACTAGTGAAGTACCACAGGTATTCATCAGCGAGATCATGAGATTGCATGGTGTTTTGAATAATATTATGTTGGACAAGGATTCTAAGTTAACTTCCAAGTTTTGGAAGGCATTGTTTACAGGTTTGGGGACATAATTGTCCTTCAGCACAACTTATCATCCATAAAAATATGGAAAGATAGAGAGGGTCAACAGGATTCTAGAGGACATTTTGAATATGTATGTCATGCATCAACAATGGAGGTGGGAGGAGTATCTTCAATTGGTTGATTTTTCTTACAAGAATGGTTATCAGGAGTCACTGAGGATGATTATGTTTAGGGAACTCTATGGGAAGAGTTGTAACATTCCCATCGGTTGGAGTGATCCAGTGAAAAAGGTACTTATTGGACCAAACATGTTGGTATAAATGGAATAAGAAATGCAGGTTATAAATAAGAATCTAAGGGTATCACAGGATAGGCATAAGAGTTATGTAGACCAGCGCATGGAATTTAAGGAATTTTAGGCAAGGAAGCATGTGTATTTGCACATCAAACCCAAGAAGAGACCCTTAAGGATTGGATCATGTGCCAAGTTGGCACCATGGTATTGCAGGACTTTTGAGATCCTTGAGAGGATTTGAATAGTGGCATACAGACTTGCACTGCCTTCGAAAATGAAAGCCCATGAATTTTTCAATGTTTCCTTCGTTAAAATATATGTAAAGAATGTTGATCATATTACTGATTGGTTTGTATTGTAGGTGGAACCAAAAATGGAATTCCAATGGGAACCGCAGTGCATATTACAGTGGAAACAACTCATGGTCAGGAACCGATTCATCAAGCATGTTAAAGCGAAGTGGACACACTTTAGGCCCAATGAAGCTACATGGGAGATGGATGATTAGATGCAGGCTATGTATCCTTAATTGTTTTTCAGTGGATTAAAATGAGTTTCTGAATTTGTACATATTTATGTATGGTTTTTACTAGAAATACCGCAATGAGTTGTGTTATAAAGCTCCAATAAGCGGTATGGGTGTCATGCCATTAATAATTTAATATTTTCATGTTTGTCATGATTGCTTTTCTTTTGAGCAGGTGGTTATTGTAAATAATTTAATGAGTTGGGTTATAAAGCTCCATAGGTAGTATGTTTTTTTTTTCCAGTAATTTTTGTTGGTTGTAGGTGTCATATAACATTAAGGATGGTGTTCCCATAAGGAGGAGGGGTCTGTAACAACCCTGGGTTAAAATTTCCTGAAATAAATGTTAATAAAGGCAAAATAATACCAAGGTCAAGGGGCATGTATTCCATGTTGAATGTTGGGAAAAATATCCTAGTGGGCATCACTTGATGTGTTTATGGCTAAGGGGAAATTGTGAAAGGAAATGGAAAAGGATTTGAAAAGACAAAATGGTATTTTTAGCACTTTATTTATGAAAATAAAGGAAATTAGGATAAAAGGGAGGTGAAAGGTCACAGGTTGCATGTGAGGAGGTAATTGAAGGAAAATTAAGGAAAATGAAGAAATTAGAGGCATCAATAGTAAAAAGACATCAAAGTATTAATTGGTAGAGGATTGTCAATTCAGTTTTGGAATTCGTTTCAAAGAGGAGAAGAGAACCAAGAGGAGAAGGAAATAAGGCAAGCAAAGGAAGGACAAGGAGAGCAAAGGAAAGAAAGGATCAAGCAAGGAAAAGTTTTATCAAAAAGCTTGAATAGGAATACTTGCACATAACACGTTGCATGTATGATTTCCTAGCTATTTTTTACGTGCATGGTCTGTGCATGTTGGTATTTGGTTCTTTTGTTGTCGTTTGCATGGATTTTGTCATGTTTCAACATTGGATTTTAGACTTTCCTTTCCATTTCTGGATATCCATAGTGTGATGGGGTTTGTTATGAAACCAGCTCACAAAAAGATAGAGAAGAGAGATCCACGCCTTAGAATTTAGCCTCTTCGAGGGGGCAACCTCCTTTACATTACATAAATGAACAATTCTTGGATGATACAAATGACAAAACCTCCTTTCTATATATAGGAGTCTAAGGAGTCACAATATAATCCAGCCGACCTAACAATAATAATATAAAGCCACAAAAATAACAATAGAGGGATTCTATGGGGCACGGAAATAACAATATGGGGGTAATAGGGGAACAACAATATAAATAGGGGGTATAACTACAATAGTAATGGGGTAATCACTAGTATTATAGGGACCCAACATGCCCCTCTCCTTCAAAAAAGTGTTGTCCTCAACGCTTGAGCAGTTCTGGATACCTCTGCAGAAAATTCTCATCCTCCCATGTGGAATCTTCAGCGGATAAGTTCTTCCACTTGATAAGATGCTCTGAAATTGATCGATTTCGTAGCTGTCGAGTTCTTGTTTCTGTGATTGCTTCCGGTTCCAATATAATTTTTCCTTCCTCGTCAAGTTCTGGCAATATTGTTTGAATTGGGAGCTTGTCACGTATAACCATCTTTAAACATGAAACATGGAAAACTGGGTGCAATCGAGAAACTGCAGGAAGCTCCAATTTGTATGCCATAGTACCAATCTTTTCCAACACCTTGTACGGACCATAATACTTTGGTGATAATTTATTATCCTTCTTAGCTTGCTTTAAGGACATTTGCTTATATGGTTGTAGCCGTAGGAATACCCAATCACCTACATCAAAACTTCTTTCACTGCGATGTTGATCTGCCTGTTGTTTCATTCTATTTTGTGCCAACACGAGGTTATCCTTTAAGAGTTGGAGGACTTGTTGTTGATGTTTGATGTGATGTTCCACTGCCTGAACCTTAGAATTTTCTCTTAAATATGATGTGATGGATGGTGGTTGATACCCATAAAGTGCCATAAATGGGGTCATTTTTGTTGCTGTATGGAAGGAAGTGTTATACCACCATTCAGCTAGAGGCAACCATTTGACCCATTGTGACTGTTTATCAGATACAAAGCAACGAAGATATCCTTCCAAACATTTGTTTACTATCTCAGTTTGCCCATCAGATTGAGGATGATAAGATGAGCTATGAGCTAACTGAGTACCAAGACAAGAAAATAATTCTGTCCAAAAATTTCCAGTGAAAATGGGATCTCTGTGACTTACAATGATCTTTGGGTTTCCATGTAGCTTTTGAACTATTTCCATGAATGCAGTAGAAACTGTACTGGCTTTAAATGGATGTGATAATGCACAAAAGTGTGCATACTTGGTAAGTTTGTCAACTACCACCATGATGACACTCTTTCCCTCAGACTTGGGTAAACCTGTGATAAAATCCATTGAAACCTCCTCCCAACGTTGGCTTGGAATGGATAAAGGTTGTAATAGACCTGGTGTCTTAATTGTTTCAACTTTATTTTGTTGGCAAACCAAACATTCCGCCACAAACTTTTGAATATCTGATTTAAGGCCATCCCAAAAAAATTCCTTCTTAACCCTGTGGTAAGTTTTTAAAAATCCTGAGTGCCCTCCTAAGGGAGCAGTGTGCAATTCCATAAGAATCTTTTGTTTTAGCTGGGAATTCTTACAGAGGTATAAGCGAGCTTTGTACCATAACGAATCATTTTGCCAGCTAAATGTAACAGAAGTACTGGAATCTTGTTGTAGCTTTTGAATAAGTGCCCACACTTCTTCATCGTTCTTCCATTCCTCCCTTGCTTCGTTTATCCAATCTGGCTGGATAATAGAAATGGCACACAACAATACTTCCACATCCTCATCCTTTCTTGAGAGTGCATCTGCCACCACATTTTGCTTCCCTTTTTTGTAGATGATTTCAAAGTCATAACCCAACATCTTTGTGACCCACTTTTGTTGCTCTTCAGAGGATAATCTTTGTTCTAAAAAGTATTTAAGGCTATCATGATCTGTTTTTACCTTGAAGTGTCTTCCAGTGAAAAAGGTACTTATTGGACCAAACATGTTGGTATAAATGGAATAAGAAATGCAGGTTATAAATAAGAATCTAAGGGTATCACAGGATAGGCATAAGAGTTATGTAGACCAGCGCATGGAATTTAAGGAATTTTAGGCAAGGAAGCATGTGTATTTGCACATCAAACCCAAGAAGAGACCCTTAAGGATTGGATCATGTGCCAAGTTGGCACCATGGTATTGCAGGACTTTTGAGATCCTTGAGAGGATTTGAATAGTGGCATACAGACTTGCACTGCCTTCGAAAATGAAAGCCCATGAATTTTTCAATGTTTCCTTCGTTAAAATATATGTAAAGAATGTTGATCATATTACTGATTGGTTTGTATTGTAGGTGGAACCAAAAATGGAATTCCAATGGGAACCGCAGTGCATATTACAGTGGAAACAACTCATGGTCAGGAACCGATTCATCAAGCATGTTAAAGCGAAGTGGACACACTTTAGGCCCAATGAAGCTACATGGGAGATGGATGATTAGATGCAGGCTATGTATCCTTAATTGTTTTTCAGTGGATTAAAATGAGTTTCTGAATTTGTACATATTTATGTATGGTTTTTACTAGAAATACCGCAATGAGTTGTGTTATAAAGCTCCAATAAGCGGTATGGGTGTCATGCCATTAATAATTTAATATTTTCATGTTTGTCATGATTGCTTTTCTTTTGAGCAGGTGGTTATTGTAAATAATTTAATGAGTTGGGTTATAAAGCTCCATAGGTAGTATGTTTTTTTTTTCCAGTAATTTTTGTTGGTTGTAGGTGTCATATAACATTAAGGATGGTGTTCCCATAAGGAGGAGGGGTCTGTAACAACCCTGGGTTAAAATTTCCTGAAATAAATGTTAATAAAGGCAAAATAATACCAAGGTCAAGGGGCATGTATTCCATGTTGAATGTTGGGAAAAATATCCTAGTGGGCATCACTTGATGTGTTTATGGCTAAGGGGAAATTGTGAAAGGAAATGGAAAAGGATTTGAAAAGACAAAATGGTATTTTTAGCACTTTATTTATGAAAATAAAGGAAATTAGGATAAAAGGGAGGTGAAAGGTCACAGGTTGCATGTGAGGAGGTAATTGAAGGAAAATTAAGGAAAATGAAGAAATTAGAGGCATCAATAGTAAAAAGACATCAAAGTATTAATTGGTAGAGGATTGTCAATTCAGTTTTGGAATTCGTTTCAAAGAGGAGAAGAGAACCAAGAGGAGAAGGAAATAAGGCAAGCAAAGGAAGGACAAGGAGAGCAAAGGAAAGAAAGGATCAAGCAAGGAAAAGTTTTATCAAAAAGCTTGAATAGGAATACTTGCACATAACACGTTGCATGTATGATTTCCTAGCTATTTTTTACGTGCATGGTCTGTGCATGTTGGTATTTGGTTCTTTTGTTGTCGTTTGCATGGATTTTGTCATGTTTCAACATTGGATTTTAGACTTTCCTTTCCATTTCTGGATATCCATAGTGTGATGGGGTTTGTTATGAAACCAGCTCACAAAAAGATAGAAAAGAGAGATCCACGCCTTAGAATTCAGCCTCTTCGAGGGGGCAACCTCCTTTACATTACATAAATGAACAATTCTTGGATGATACAAATGACAAAACCTCCTTTCTATATATAGGAGTCTAAGGAGTCACAATATAATCCAGCCGACCTAACAATAATAATATAAAGCCACAAAAATAACAATAGAGGGATTCTATGGGGCACAGAAATAACAATATGGGGGTAATAGGGGCACAACAATATAAATAAGGGGTATAACTACAATAGTAATGGGGTAATCACTAGTATTATAGGGACCCAACATGCCCCTCTCCTTCAAAAAAGTGTTGTCCTCAACGCTTGAGTAGTTCTGGATACTTCTGCATAAAATTCTCATCCTCCCATGTGGAATCTTCAGCGGATAAGTTCTTCCACTTGATAAGATACTCTGAAATTGATCGATTTCGTAGCTGTCGAGTTCTTGTTTCTGTGACTGCTTCCGGTTCCAATATAATTTTTCCTTCCTCGTCAAGTTCTGGCAATATTGTTTGAATTGGGAGCTTGTCACCTATAACCTTCTTTAAACATGAAACATGGAAAACTGGGTGCAATCGAGAAGCTGCAGGAAGCTCCAATTTGTATGCCATAGTACCAATCTTTTGCAACACCTTGTACGGACCATAATACTTTGGTGATAATTTATTATCCTTCTTAGCTTGCTTTAGGGACATTTGCTTATATGGTTGTAGCCGTAGGAATACCCAATCACCTACATCAAAACTTCTTTCACTGCGATGTTGATCTGCCTGTTGTTTCATTCTATTTTGTGCCAACACGAGGTTATCCTTTAAGAGTTGGAGGACTTGTTGTTGATGTTCGATGTGATGTTCCACTGCCTGAACCTTAGAATTTTCTCTTAAATATGATGTGATGGATGGTGGTTGATACCCATAAAGTGCCATAAATGGGGTCATTTTTGTTGCTGTATGGAAGGAAGTGTTATACCACCATTCAGCCAGAGGCAACCATTTGACCCATTGTGTCTGTTTATCAGATACAAAGCAACGAAGATATCCTTCCAAACATTTGTTTACTATCTCAGTTTGCCCATCAGATTGAGGATGATAAGATGAGCTATGAGCTAACTGAGTACCAAGACAAGAAAATAATTCTGTCCAAAAATTTCCAGTGAAAATGGGATCTCTGTCACTTACAATAATCTTTGGGTTTCCATGTAGCTTTTGAACTGTTTCCATAAATGCAGTAGAAACTGTACTGGCTTTAAATGGATGTGATAATGCACAAAAGTGTGCATACTTGGTAAGTCTGTCAACTACCACCATGATGACACTCTTTCCCTCAGACTTGGGTAAACCTGTGATAAAATCCATTGAAACCTCCTCCCAACGTTGGCTTGGAATGGATAAAGGTTGTAATAGACCTGGTGTCTTAATTGTTTCAACTTTATTTTGTTGGCAAACCAAACATTCCGCCACAAACTTTTGAATATCTGATTTAAGGCCATCCCAAAAAAATTCCTTCTTAACCCTGTGGTAAGTTTTTAAAAATCCTGAGTGCCCTCCTAAGGGAGAAGTGTGCAATTCCATAAGAATCTTTTGTTTTAGCTGGGAATTCTTACAGAGGTATAAGCGATCTTTGTACCATAACGAATCATTTTGCCAGCTAAATGTATCAGAAGTACTGGAATCTTGTTGTAGCTTTCGAATAAGTGCCCACACTTCTTCGTCATTCTTCCATTCCTCCCTTGCTTCGTTTATCCAATCTGGTTGGATAATAGAAATGGCACACAACAATGCTTCCACATCCTCATCCTTTCTTGAGAGTGCATCTGCCACCACATTTTGCTTCCCTTTTTTGTAGATGATTTCAAAGTCATAACCCAACATCTTTGTGACCCACTTTTGTTGCTCTTCAGAGGATAATCTTTGTTCTAAAAAGTATTTAAGGCTATCATGATCCGTTTTTACCTTGAAGTGTCTTCCCATTAGGTAGGGTCGCCATTTCTTAAGTGCATGGAGTATTGCCAACATTTCCTTCTCATAAATAGCTTTGCTTAAAAACTTTCCCTTGATTGGACGACTTTCAAAAGCAATGGGTCTTTCATCTTGCATTAGAACAGCACCAATTCCATTTCCTGAAGCATCACATTCCACAATAAAGGTTTTTGTGAAGTCCGGTGTAGCTAAGACCGGTGCTTGGCACATTGCCTCTTTAAGATGTTCAAAGGCCTTTGTTGCTTCCGAAGTCCATGAAAATGAATCTTTCTTCAATAATGTTGTTAGAGGTGCTGCTATTCTCCCATAATTCTTAACAAACTTGCGATAATACCCTGTCAACCCAAGAAATCCTCGCAGATGCTTTATGGATGTGGGGATTTTCCATTCCTTAATGGCTTTAATTTTGCTAGGGTCTACCTTAACTCCTTCATGAGATACAATATGACCCAAATATTCCACCTCCTGGACTCCAAAGAAACATTTGGATCTTTTTGCATATAATTGTTTCTCCTCCAATAGTTGTAGCACCCTGTCAACATGTTCAACATGATCCTTCCAAGACTTGCTGTAGATTAGTATATCATCAAAAAATACTAACACAAATTTTCTAAGGAATGGTTTGAAAATTGAATTCATCAAACCTTGAAATGTTGAAGGTGCATTGGTAAGGCCAAAAGGCATGACCAAAAATTCATAATGACCCTCATGAGTTCTAAATGCTGTTTTCGGAATGTCTTCAATCTTCATTCTGATTTGATGATATCCTGAACGAAGATCCAACTTGGTGAAGTAAATTGATCCATGCAATTCATCCAGTAATTCATCAATAACAGGAATGGGGAACTTATCTTTAATAGTGAGCTTGTTGAGCTCCCTATAATCTGGACACATGCGCCATGATCCATCCTTCTTGTGCACCAATACTACTGGAGCTGAGAAAGAACTTTGACTCGGTTGAATTATACCAGCCTCTAGCATTTCTGCAACCATACGTTCAATTTCACTTTTTTGGACATATGGATATCTGTACGGCCTGATGTTTGGAGGAACACTTCCTGGAATCAGATGAATAGCATGATCATGATCACGCATAGGTGGGAGACCTTTGGGAGTCTCAAATACCTTGGAATGATTGTCCAGGACTTTTTGGAGATCTGGAGAAATAGATGATTCCAATGTGGAAACATCTAGCGAACATAATTGTGCAATTACACCTCTTTGCTCCTTTTTTAGAAGCTTTGTCATGCCATTAGAGCTGATTATCTTTCCTGGTTTCCCTGCAATACCCCTTAATTCAACTTCCTTTCCTTCCACAGAAAATTTCATGAAAAGTTCTTGAAAATTAAAAGCTATTGTACCCAAGGATTGTAGCCATTGGACTCCTAGTACAACATCAGCACCTCCCATTGGAATGGAAAGCATTGGGCTAGTCAATACATATTCTCCCATGGATAGCTTGATATTATGGCACTTTCCAGAACAATTTATTGTTCCTCCATTTGCAATCATCACTTGACACTCTGGTGCTGGATATAGGAAGCAATTCAATTCTTTTGCTACCCTACAATGAATAAAATTGTGGGTGCTTCCTGAATCAATCAACACTATTACCTTTTTCTTCTTGATTTGTCCTTCTATCTTGATGGTTTGAGGAGTGGTAATTCCCGCCAATGCATTACAAGATATGGTCGGATTTATTTGTTCTTCATCTAGGCTTTGTTCCTGGAATATATCCTCTTCTTTTGACCTTTCTTGCTCCTTTTCTTCTTCCTCTTCACAATCTATGTAGAATAATTTCTTCTCAGCACACTTATGACCTTTTGTGTATTTGCTATCACAATTGTAACAAAGCCCTTTTGCTCTTTTTTCTTCCAATTGTTGTGGTGTCAACCTTGTAGGTTGTGGAAGACTATGGGCAACAACACTTCCGTCTTTATAGTTGTGAATGGTATGCTTCCTAGTTGCCATAATTTTGCTTTCCATTTTTCTTGCTAACCTGAATGCCTTCTCTAATGAATCAGGTTCCCAAAGGCGCACATCATGTTGGATATTATCCTTTAAAGACCCTATGAACACATCAATCCTATGCTCCTCTGGAATATCTTTTACCCTTATGTTCAATTTTTGGAACTCCTCAATGTGCTCCATTATTGAACCCTTTTGTTTGAGACTTATCAATTGGCTAAAAAAAGTGTTGCTTTTTGTATCCTCATAATGTGCTATCAATTCTTCCGTAAAAATTGCCCAAGTGATAAATTGTTTACGAGAACAAAGCCATTGATACCATACAAACTGATTTGGTTCCAAATATAAAGTTGCCATACGTACCTTTTGTGTGTTTTGCACATTATTGAGATCGAAGAATTGCTCCATCTGTAATATCCATGTGGCGGGATCCTTGCCATCAAACTTCCTCATATCGATTTTTGGAACATGGTGAGTCTTCGATCCAACATTAGAGTCTATGGAATCATGATTAACATTTCTTTTGTTCTCATCATGAGTTTCCTTTACTACCTTTTCACCATTAGTGACCCTTTCTTGTAGCAACTTCTTCAATTCATCCATCTTATCATCCATGCCATCAATTTTAGCGTCCATGCCATCAATTTTAGCGTCAATCTTAGCTTCCATGCCATCCATCTTAGCTTCCATTCCCTTTATCTTAGATTCCACGCCATTTACCTTAGATTCCACACCACTTATCTTAGCTTCTGTTAGCTTTTGTGAGCGTGACATTTGTTGCACTTGTTCTTGTAATTTTGATATATCATGTAGCATTTCTTCCTCTTCTTCATGAGTCATGCTAGAGCTTTCAGGTTCCTTACTAGGTGTTTGCATTTTCTTTCCTCGGGGCATCAGTTACCGATAATAATGTTTTACTATGCCCTTTGAATTCCGTTAAACCAAGCTTACACAAAAATTAAAAAAAAACTACACACCTTTTTTCACTTTATAGAAGCCTGATATTGAATCTGATGTATCTCTGTAATTTCGGATCATCCAATTCTGAAATTTCTACCTGTAGTAGCCTTCTACGTCCTCTTTCCAATGCCACAAGTCTGAGCCAAATTGGATTCTCCAAGGAAGAGTTATGTGAAATCTCCCACAGTGACTTGCTTTTAGACTGGTTCAGTAGAGCGAACTTGTACGACGTGCCACGAGTCACTGTTTCAACCTTTGAATCTAAAACACACATACAAGAAACTACAGTCCGTCCTCTTTCTGTACCTTTTTACGAAATTTCAATCCGATCCTCAGAGAGAGAGTTATGACGATTTTCCCCAGGTCACCTGTTTTGAATGTAATTCAGGAGTCTGCAAAAAGGCCAACTTCCTCAGATCATATCTCCGAAAATATCATGCGAAAAGCTCTGAAATTCGGACCCAAGGTTCAGCGCCAATTCTTCTCAAATGGGTTTTTTTTGTGACTTCTGAAACGTCACAGAAAAGAAGTTATAGCGAAAATTCCACGATGACCTGTTTGGAGCAGCGAAACCCTAGAATCCAAAGCTCTGATACCAAATGTTATGAAACCAGCTCACAAAAAGATAGAAAAGAGAGATCCACGCCTTAGAATTTAGCCTCTTCGAGGGGGAAACCTCCTTTACATTACATAAATGAACAATTCTTGGATGATACAAATGACAAAACCTCCTTTCTATATATAGGAGTCTAAGGAGTCACAATATAATCCAGCCGACCTAACAATAATAATATAAAGCCACAAAAATAACAATAGAGGGATTCTATGGGGCACAGAAATAACAATATGGGGGTAATAGGGGCACAACAATATAAATAGGGGGTATAACTACAATAGTAATGGGGTAATCACTAGTATTATAGGGACCCAACAGGGTTCTTTCTCGGTTGAGGTTTGGATCAACAAAAGGATCTGGATCGAGGTGAGGTAATCTTAGGAAAATCCATAGGGTTAGGGGTGTATATGGTTTTCTCTAGGAATCCGTCAACATATGAGTGGAGATACGAAAATTCCTTAAGGGATGGTAAAGGAATTCTGAGGCATCTAAGCTCAGTTTGGATTTTTCATCTCGGCACTGACTTAGGTGAGATCTCGGTATCATGAGGGTGGAGGTGGTTTAACCTTTGGATTCCCTTGGTTGTTTATGGATTGGCTCATCCCATGAGATCCAACATTCCTACCTGGAATATGGCATAGTGGTGATTCTTTGAAAGAAAGATTTGGTTCAGCCCAATCTATGGTCGGGTGGTATGTGGAAGTCCTGGACCTCGTTGGATTTTGCATATGTTTAATAAGAGCCATCTTTCTCTTAATTTTGATTAGTAAATATACTTATTATTATGTGGCTTTAATGGTTGTTCTATCATCATGATTTATCTGTTTATATGGTAGTTATAAGCATGTTTGCTTGATAGATATAAGTATGGCTCTTATCACATTTTCATTAATGATTGTCCAATTCATCAATGTATGACCTAATTTGTATTATGAAAGCTATTGTGAGAAGGCATTGATCATTCCTGTTAAACCTCAGATAAGTTTTCAGATCCTTAAGTTTAGATTTGCATTCATGACTTCTAGGTTGTTTTTTACCAAGTGTTTAATATAATGTCAGTCTTGGTTGGGAGACATCAGGTCAAGTCCTGGTTCAATTTTTGTCTTATAAGCCATGATTCTATGTCATTCATCATTTCTTAAATTTTCATTGAGTTTTGGGAAGAGGCATGAGTCCTAGCCTTGAAAATGTGGCTCAGAATTCAGGGTCGATTGCATATGAATGACTAAACAAGTCCATAGTCATTGACATGTCAGCCTATGGGAGTGACAGGAGGGATATACTCGCTTGCATTCCTTAGCATTGGAGTGAATGAGGCTCCACTTCAGCAAAAAAGGGAGTTGCCTCAAGGGTTGGACACCTAGAGGGGTTGGGTTTCTCCCGGAGGCCTTGTAGCTCTTGAGGGAAGTTAGTAAGGTCTTAAGTTGTCAACTACATTTCTTTGAGGTAATATAGAAGGTTGAGTCTTATCATAGTGACCCTCAACTCATGTTTACCCTGAGTAAACTAGTGAAAGTGAGTAAATGTGGGAGGAGTGTATTTCATCTTGTTGGTAGCATGGTGTTCATGGAGGTGTTTCCTTGAGTTGTCTTGTGTTGGTAATTATGATGATTGAATGGTGATGGACGTCACATGGTTTGTGTGCATATATTAATATATTGGTGGTGGTTGTTCACGTACTAGTGGTGTTCATGGCCTAGTGTAGGAAACTAGTGCAAGAACTGATGGATGACTTGTTGCAACAATGTGTTTGGCCTTATGAGGATTTTTTTGAGGTGATACAATATGTTCTAGAGGTGTTTCAAGTTATTTAAGAGGTGTTATAGCTTGTGGAGGTGTTTTTTGGAGAGGGGAGGACTTGTTGGCATTCTTTCCGACCTTGTTTGTTATCCTTTTAAGTTAACCTCATAGTGACACTTGGGAGACATGTTTTATCTACTTGCAAAGTTCTTATTTAGCTACGCAGAGGTTTGCAGGTATGTATATATGCTGGAGAAGCTGATCCAACAGGTGCTCGAGGTTCTAAGATGACGATTTTTTTCATTTCCTTATGATCTGCCCTAATCACTCCCATGTAGGCTTGTGTATGCAACTAAAAGGCTCCAGTCACTGGGAAGAAAGCTTATGCATGAGTGATGAGCGTCAGTATTGCAACAAGAATGATGCAACTCCCAAGGCTACCAACTTTAATTATCAACCCGGGGTTCGTACAAACTTAAGAGGTATTGACATTATATGTGCATCATATATTGTGTCCTTCCTTTGATGTCATGATGTAATGGAGTGCATGTACTGAAGTAAAATACTAAACTAATTGTAGAAAATGAAATGTTCGAAATGGAACCTTAACCTATTGCAATAAAGAAAGTACAAGGAAAGAAACCTATTCTAATTGCATAAAGATCATGAACTAAATGTAAAAGAAACCTAGCTTAACCCTATTTATCACATGTGATGATTTAAACTAACTAAGCATGAAATCTGATATAGAGAGTACTAACTGCTATGTACATGTGTAAATATAAAATAACTCAGCTTTTTAATCTTTTTGCTTTATAAATGCAAATGATAATCTTTCCTTGATCTTTGGTAGGGGAGACAGATGTGGAGGAAGAGGGGTACAATGCTTTTGATGGCTTTGAAGTCAAGTAGGGGCCTAATCACAACTTCAACGATGATTTTTCTCAATTTGGGCTCAAAACAGGCCACTACAAGATTTCCTACAGGATGTACTAGTTCTCCTATAGGATCTCCTAGTTCTCCTACAGGATCCCCTGATTTACTACAGGATGTTATAGATTTACTATACGAAATTATAATTCATCAAATGACCAAGAAAATCAAATAAAAATTGGATGGGACAATTATTTTTATTGACTAGGATGTCTTAGGTCCCCATTCTAGGTGGAATCACTCAAAACGAGCTTTGTTAACGCATGCTAAAAAATAGCACAAAATTACTAGCCGAAAGTCTATAAATTTGAGAACTAGTGAGCTAGTAAATCTATAAAATGCCTAACCTAATAAAGTGAAAATACAGTGGGGTAATTTTTTTTTGAACTAGAATGTTTTTTTGATATAATTCCAGTGGAACCAACTTGATTGAAGCTCATTAGCATGCTCTAAAAAATAGCAGAAATTTACTGTGCTTTGCCACAAAGTAGTTCTAGAAATCTAGAGTTAGGAATAAGAAAGCTAATCCAAGTGGCTCAATGATTAATATGACCTTAAAAATATTTACCAAGGATGAAATGGTGCTTTTGATCCTATAAAATAACTTACATAAACCATTTAACCCAATCCTACAGTAAGAAATAATTAATACTAAATGTAGAAATAGAAACAAATAAAAACAAGAGATGCATGTGAATAAGAAGTGAAAGGAAGGAAAGAAAATGTTACAAAAGGTCTTTGAGGCTCCTGGGATTTCCAAGTCCAAGGAAACTCAAATATCTATGCAGGAGAACAATATTTAGAAGCTGAAAATTACATCCTTGCAAGAAAATACAATGGAGATGCAGAAATATGAGTTCTCTCCACAAGGACACTAATGAAAATATATCCCTATAGGAAAATTCGACTTGGTATTTATACAAGATGATTATAAATCATTCCCAATGAATGGAGCAAGCTTTCCCCACCAAAATCCCTTCACTAGTGGACCTGGTTCCCAATACTAGGAATCTGCATTAAATGGCAGGGAACACATTCCTAGATTTTCTCAATCATTGGAGTTTCACAATATGTGCCATAATTCCATAATATCTTGTTGATTTATTATTTAATAGTGATCCTCCTATAGAAGGGAGAAAGTCCCTAAATTATCTCCTCCTCTGAATCTTCATAATCTGACCAATATTCCCATAATATTCCACAAAAATAAATAATATTAGGCACAAATATGCAGTTATTCATAAACCTTCCTAATGAATATATTAAAGTTAAAAATACATTATCTAATGCAAAAGAGAAGTTTAATGTGTTGAAGGATGGTCAAAGGACTTAATTTATGTCTAATTTAGAGGCCCATCAATGAGACTGATCAAGTTTAGCTAGTGTTGTGCATGTGACTCAGGTTTTTCATGAAAAAACCTCTGCATTCCTTGCGCAAATCAGATGAAAATTGTCATGGAAATTCCCAAATGCTTCTAGATTAAGTTGTAATTATCGGGAATGGTTTGAAAAGGTCCTTCAATAATGTGAACACCTATAACACCCTCATCCCACATCTACTCACGTAACCAGCCAACCAAGGTTAACATGCGACAAGAGGTCATTATAATGGGATACAACCTCCTAGGTGACCTTAAAAAAGTGGAATCGATGGAAACACATCATACAAACCTTCAACATTAACAACAGAACTCCCAAGAGCCATCACAACAACTCAAGTAACTAGCCCCTGAGACCAATTGATGTTTTATACCATTAAACCCTCGGACACTCCCTTGATATGGACAAGCATGTGCCCAGGAGGCTCTTGACATTCCCAGAACATGGGAATACATGCGTCCAAGGAATTTTATGCCTATTGTTGTGTCTGCACCTCTATGATTTGAGCCACTTTCCAAATCCTAGGTCATTGTCTAGAACTCAATGGCACTTTTGGAAATTAATTTACACAGCATAACAATGATGAATTTGCAAAAAAAAGGACAAGTTCTATACTGGACCCCTACTATCCATGATGGGTATTTCACCAAACACATCAAAAATATGAAACCTATAGGTTTAAACAACATATATCAGCATACAGGTGTCATAATTATCTGACAATCACTAAGAAGCATTATTCCCTTTTATCATTAGCTTCATTATCATCTATTAGGTCATATATACATTATCGATTCATTTACAAATCAAAACATGAGGAGAGCCATACATCCTCACTGTCATAATACATATTCGTAAACAATATAGTAACAAAAGAAATACCAAGGATACATTAGCCATAAAATCAACATATAAACAATACATTTACACATAAGATACCAAGGATATAACCTCTTATTAATGAATGAAAAAGCCACTTGGGATGAGATGGCCATGTTCCACCTGACCATAGAATGGATGAGCCAATTCTCTATTCAGCCATTCATCCCCATGCCATATTCCAAGCATGAATGTGGGACTCAAACCAAAAGAACTAGCCAGGGCATCTTGAGGCTAAACCACCTTACCCTCATCAATGGAAACTAGGCTTTACCGCAATCCACACCGGATCACTAGGCCAAAACAATAAACATGTAATAACAAGATTTAACATGACCTCCACCAGATCACTAGGCCAAAATGAGCATGGATGCCACCGGATTTATCCACCTACACTATGAGGAATTTTCATGTCTCCTATTCCCTTAGCCTTTACCATAATCCACAGTTTGATCCAGGGATCACTAGGCCCTAAACTGAGACTCCACCCTCTAGGTTGTACCGTATATCCCATCATTCAATGCCAAGGATTCCTAGGCCTATTTAAGGGAAACCACCTCTAGTTTTTACCGTATATCTCGTGATTCACCAGTCAAGGATGCCTAGGCCCACCGAGGCAACACAAAATATGGATTTACTGCAACCAATATTCTGGTTCAGGGGTTACTAGGCCATATGTTATATTATTCATAGATACACCTCACTTAGCTTTGAATCCATTCGGAAATCCATCTCAACCAAAACATGAGAACCCCATCACACCATGGCTATCCAAAAATGGCAAGGCTAGGCTACAAACATTGTCACACTTCGAAAACCCCATTCCATAACAACAAAGAACCACATTCAATAGCATGCATGCCAAATCTAGCAAGGAAAACACACATGAAAGTCAATACCTACAAAGAATCCTTTTGTAGTTTCTTGATCCTACTTATCATCGCTTTGTCCTTCCTTCCTCTTCCTTTCTTTTCCTTTCTTGATCCAATGCCAAAGTTCTCCAAGAAAACTCGGTGTGTCCAAGAGTGAGCGAGAGAGAGAGAACAATGAGAGAGCTCCAAACTGAACTAACAAAAAGGTACCAACTAATCCTTAGAAGCCTTTTTATCAATTAGGCCTCTATTTTCTTCATTTTTACAATATTTTCCTTCATTTTCCTTCTCACATGAAACTTGTGACCTTTCACCTTCCTTTTCTCCTAATTTCCATTATTTTCATAAAAACATGTGCCAATAATGCCATTTTACCTTTCCAAATCCGTATCCATTGCCTTGATAATTTCCTTAGCCATAATAGACCAATAAACACCAAGACTAAGATGTCTTGCTCAACATTCAGCTTGGAATACGTGTCCCATCAACTGTGGTTATTAATTTTTCCCTATTAACTTTTGTTTCATGGAATTTTCACCAGGGTTGTTACAACAACTTTAGTGCACAATTAGTGGTATTAGTGGATTGTTTTAGTCAAATTTGTTCACCTTTGATCCCATCCAAAAGGTCAAGTTCACACTTTATGTTTTATATACTTCACTTTGGAGATGAGGATTGGTTGGTGGTGTGTGATAGTGAGTTAGAGAAGGTTGCATTGTGATAGTATGCTTCAAAGCAATTAGTGAGCTTCATTGCTTCAGTGTATGACCTCTAATGGTAGTAGTATGAGCAGATCTATTTTTTGAAGTAGTGTTTTGTTTCAGAACTTTAGATTGCATATCATAGAGTAGAGATTTGTAGCAGAGATTTTGGTAGTGATGGAGATCTTGGTATAGCTCCATATTTGATATTCTCACACTTGTTTTTGTATAAAATGATGATGCATTCCACAAATAGCCATTGTGTTTTATGTTGTTGATTGTATTATGAAACATTCATATTTTGGTGTGAGGGTTTGATGTTATAGCTGAGTATGGGTTTAATTTCAGCTACTCGTGGTAGTAGTATTCAGATTTGATGCATGCATTGTGGCCACTATTTTACTAGAGTAAAGAGCATATATTTGTGGTGTTTTTGATTGACTTGATGATGGTGACTTGTTGTTGGAGATTGTAATGTAGATTTGAATCAAGTTGAGAAGATAGTCTTGGGATCTAGTGTGAAAATATATGAAGCAACGGCTACATAGAGTAGAGGAGTGGTGACATCATGGGTGTGGAGTAGTGATTGTGAAGTTTCAGCAAAAGGAATAGTTTCTCCATCCAATGTTTTTGGATAGTCCAATCGGAGTTGGGCAAGGATCGTTGATCGTGGTGGATTTCATCAAATGGTAGTCCATAGATCTATCTAAGAACATAGTCTTTCGAGTTGATCAGTAGAATTGAGTCTTCAATCTTATTGGTGCTGGCCTAATGTATATGAGGTAAAGTCTCCTAAATGATGCGAGTCAACAATCTATGTAAAAGGACACATTTTTCTTAATAAAATATTTAGAGTAGTGTAGTAGCAACAAGGGTGGTATTTTTCCTGGTGAAGGGTTTTCCACGAGATATATTGTGTCTCTTGTGGGATTGTTCTTGAGGTTGTTTTGTTGGCTTGTTGTGTATATTTTCTCTCATGGTTGTTTGATTTATTTTCTTACATTGTTTATATTCATGTGATGATATAATCTATTGCTGGTGAATATATGTGATTTAGTAGAGAAGTTTAAACTGGTAAAATTTGTATACAAGTCAAACTACTCACTCACACCCCCCACCCCTTCTCAGTAGTGATCAAAGGTTTCCAACAGGGTTTTCATGGCATAGCCAAGTGTCACATTTACAAAATAAGGACACCCAAGTTAAGAAGATGACAATTGGAATTTGCATCACATGTGGCATAAAGGAGAGGAACATAGGTGAACAGTGCTCCATGTTGAAATATCTAGAACAACTTGTCTATATCCTCCTTCAGAACAAAAGAAGATATCTTGAGACAAAGGGCCCAAATTATAGACAAAATAGGACCATGTATTGGATCATATGGACTTTGATTTATCCTTGTTAGTTGTACCATTATATGATCCATATTGTTAATTATTGGGTGTACACTATCATATTACAAGGTTATTTGTCGGATTTTGTTGTAAAACATTGTCAATGCTTTTCAAAGGAAGAAACAATGTTCAAGAAGGGGCAGTAAGGGTTTTCTACTATGTTTTGGTAGGTAGGTGGAGAACATGTTTTCCTACACATGAGCTTATGTTTATGGGCATAGACATAAGAGGTACTAGTGCTTACTTATGAAACAATGTGAGAGGGATTTGGGGAAGGATAATTAGAAGAGGTATACTCCCACCCACCTCCCCCATATGGTGAACAAGTGTTTGTCCTGAAGTTCATCATTCAATGGAAGGGCTTGTACACTCTTGGGAAAATCGTAAATGAAATTAGCAATGGTTAAGCTTTTATTACTTTTAAGTGTCACAAATTCCAAGTTAAAATCCTAAAGGATAATAATCCAATAGGAATACCTAAAATTGATAACCCGTCCACTCAATATTAAAGATATTGGGTTAGATATAGTGACAACCTTGGTGGTGCACATCAAGATATAATGTTGTAATTTTTTAATAGGGAACATGATGTCTGAGGCCAACTTATCCTCATGTGAATAGTATATTGGAAGTCCATTAAGTTTATTTGTCACATAATGTGACGTGTTCATATCCATTGCCATGTTGTTGGACCAAGAGCCTGAATATGGTATAGGTGGAAGACAAGAGGTCCAAGATGGAGTCCTTATCAAAGTTAGGTGGACTAATAAAGGATCACATGTGAAGGAAATCCTAAGTGCATCAAAGTAATGTTAAGCTTGGTCATCCCACACAACTCTTCTTCAAGAGGAGCAAGTGATGACAATTTCTCAAGTTCAGTTTTAGTATTCTTATTGCCTATGAAGTGAGTTCATTTCTAGCTTTGATTGAATTGATGGAGTTCATTTCAAACTGTAAATTTGAATATATATGAAACATTGAGACTTTGAAAATAATTGCAAGTGTTGAAATAAGTCCTTTGTCAAAAATTACAGGTTTAAGTAGAGTATTTGACTTGTCATTTTCCCCTTAATTTTCTTGATTTTTTATTGTGTGATTTGTCTAACCTATACAAGTTCTTGAGGACTAGAAATTACATTGAATTTTTTTTATTAGCCTACATTTGTAATAAACCCCACATTAACTATACTAGTAACTAGGGCAGTTACTATGTTAACCTAGTTCTCAAGGTTTGCTTATGAGAATGGGGTAAAACCCTTTTTTTCATATGTATAAATTTACATGCATATTCCAGGTGAAAACTTGGAATAACTATAAATAACTATGGAAGTTGGGATTTATGCCTTAACGTTTTCTTAAGAATTATACCAAATTGATTTCAAGTGCTCTAATCTAGGTTTTTATTGTTTATTGGAAATCATGCATACTATATTAGGATGTGTATATGCATTGTAAGGGAGGTGCATGTTAGTGATGAAAGGCAGGTTGTTTCTCCAATGTGGACAACCACCTCTAGGCTTTTGATCAAGTTTCTTAATTATATAAAACCCTAACTCTAATCAACATTATTTTAAATCACATATTGACCTTATCTTTCATGTATGGGTCAACTATATGATGTTGGGGTATGTTATACACCATAAAAATCATGAACTAAATTTTAATGTATGAGACTTTATCATTGGTAGTTTCATGGATAATGAGAAACATATTGGACCTACTTTCTATATGCACTACATATAGGATATAGCCTAATGTTATATTTGAATAAATGGATGAATTCCAGTACAATGTTAAGGATAATGCTCTTGTATGCCTCAAATTTCCTTGGATTCATATGAAGACCCTTAGTTGATTTCTTTGTTGCTTCTATGCTCAATGCATTTCTGAGTGCAACTCATTCTCTTAGTATTCTTTTGCTAGCATGTCAGGATGTTTTTTTTATTAGCTGGGAATGCCAAGACAAATGTCGATAGTGGGAAAAATTCAATTTCCATTATGTCACTACGAAACTGGGATGAAAATTGTTGTGCTATATGTTGGTCCAACAAAGCCTTAGTACATAGGGTGCCTTTATGTCTGTAAAGGTGTTCATACCTAGGTCCCATACCATAAAAAGCATGATGGGTGCACTCAATGATGTGTGACATTCGACTGTAAAAAATGGGTTAGAAACAAATCAAATTTTGGCATGTTCAAACTTCAGAAATTGAATTCTCTTTTGAGTAATTCAGAATTTTGTGAGGGATTATGTTTGATATACACAAATGAAACAAGGGAAGGAGATCAACCAAAGCCTCCAATATAGATCTTACATTTCCTTGTCCTCTTGAAGGAATGTTATGTGACATTTCTCCTTACCAAACATTCTGTGCCGATTATCTTAAAAAATAAACCTTAATAGTGTTTAACTATTTGTAATGCATTTAACAAAAAAAAAAAAAAAAATATTGTATTATGACCAAAAATAGTCATTTCGTTGGAATTCCGATGACTATCGAGTAGGGAAACATTGTCCAAATAGAAAAATATTAACTTTTTTAAAACACCAGTATTCTGATAAATAGATAATTGACTTGGTCGAACATTGGATATGTGACGAACCTTTAATTTTCGTCCCATATCTAATGAACAAAATTATCGTTGGATATATTACAAACATATCATAAGATATTTGATGATAATTGTGTTTCTTAGATATCTGACAAATGTCGAGGCTTTAAAAAAAATACAAAAAATATTTGCAAGTAAAATATGGAAGTATGATTGAACTATCAGAGTACAACGTTCAATTTTCCTCCCATATGTACTAATGGGGGTTCAGGGTTAAGTGTCATGGGTTAAAAGGATAAGGGATTAGGGCTTACAGGGTTCATGGAGTTTAGCTTAGGGGTTAGTGGCTTCAAGTCTAATGGGTCAAGGGGTTAATGAGTTATGAGTTATGAGTGTATGAGTTAATGGATTATGGCTTGGGGGTTAATGGGATAGGGAATTTAGTGGTTATGCATTAAGGGCTTATGGGTTGTGATAAAGGGGCCATTAACTCCCTTATCACCACTATTGGGGGTTCCCCTATTAATTTCTCTCGTTTCCTTCACTCCAGGCCCCTTAGCCCATATGGAATTAGGTCATACGTTTCCTTCTCATTCTCTAATGGTATCATTATAGATATTACTAAACCATGTTTGGACCTCCCCTTTCACTTTTAATACACAAAAAAATACCCCTCCCACGTTTTTGGTCATACTATTCAACTTCAACTAATGTTATCAACCCCTAAATTTGATCCCAATGCCCTTACAACTACCCCTTGGATATGGGCTTAAATGGATTAGGGTTTATGGGTTGTGATATGGGAACCCCTAATCCCATTATCACAACTATTGTGGGTTCCCAATTAACTTCAATTGCATGGTATAAAAGAGGAATTGAGAGAAAAAGACAAGGAACTTGGAAAAATTAAAGCAACTATCGAAGAATTAATGGAATGAAAGGCTACAATGGAGGTGGGGAAACAAAATGGTGGATTTAATCCAAAACCATCCAACAATGTAAGAATTACATGTGTAGACTACTTAATTTTTTATATATGCTTGACCTACATTTGACAGTAAGGTTGAGTTTGATCTATGTTTTATCCTCTTAATGTATCTTCTAGCCCCACATATGTTGAGAGTATTAGTGTAATTATATTTAGAGGCAAGCCATTCCTAAAGAACATGATGGTATTCTCACTAGATGGAAAAGGGAGATCCAATTGTAAGATGACCTTAGTTAGCTTTGCATTGAAGGCACAAAAAAGAGGGGTCAAAATCAAATGAACCTAGATATCGATAACTTGAATATTGCACCATTCATGTAGTTGAGAACTGTTTGTGTTGGTTTCAAAAAGAACTAGAGTAGACTAAGGGAATTTGGATGTTGTTTTGAGCATGTTGTGGAAAAACCCTTCAAAAAAAATTGTAGACTTGTATGGGATAGTTACCCATACCTTTGGTAAGAGAATGGACTAGTGTTAAATGATGATGACAACTAAAGGGACATCCTTATATTGCCTTTTTTCTTTTCTGTGGACATGAATTACATTTAGGTCATGAATGGAGATGAACCTTACTTTATTCCTATGAACTTAGATGTATTTGTGGACATTAAAAGACCATATTATTTCCCTTTGAAACAAAACATGTGGAGGATATTTGGGAGAAATGTGAATGTCCATAAAATGTAGATTAGATTTGGGGACTTTGTGGCTCTTTTCCTTGGACCCTAGTAGTGCATAGGCTATCTTTCAAAGGGTTACCAAACAAAAACATAATGTGACCATGAATATTAGTGTTGGAGCACCTATGGTTTAGGATAAAGGCTTAAGGTCTCTAGGAGATGAGGGATTTAGAGCCACGAGTTAAGGATAAAGGGTTAGCACTTATCAGGTTTAGGAGTTAGGAGTTTAAGGGCCAGGGGTTGAGGTATAGGGGGCTTAGGGGTTAGAGGTTAATGGGTTAGTGGTTAACTGCTTCACTGGATAAGGGTTAAGCACTGAGGGCTAAGGGGTCATGGGATTTAAGGGTTAGGTGCTTAAGGGTTATGGGATTTAGGTGTCGGCAGGTTAAGGGGTTAAGGGGTTTAAGGGTTAGGGGTTAAGGGTTAAGGGTTAGGCATTAAGAGGATAAAGAGAGGTATTAAGGGGTTCAGGGATTCTAGGTTAGAGGTTAGGGGTTAAGGGGTTAGTGGCTTAGTTTTTAAGGGATCAAGGGGCTAATGAGTTATGAGTGAGCATAAGGGTTAAATTATTATGGCTTAGGGTATACGTAATTTAATGGTTATAGTTAGATGTCTTATGGGTTGTGATAATGAGGCCACCAATCCCCTTATCAAAACTATTTAGGGTTCCCCTATCAATTTCTCTCGTTTCCTTCCCTCTAGACCACCTAGCCCTTATGCCATGAGGTACTAAGACCCCTTCTCACAATCTAATGCTAGGATTATATATCTCAGTATACCATGCTTGAACCTCTCACTTCTACCAATCCATGCTACCCTTATGTTTCCTTGTGCTGTTCAATACACCAAAGTATCCCCCTCCCCCAAAATTCATAAGATTTGAACATTTGGAGGCAATCATTTAACAAGAACATCTACAAGTTTAATTCTAATGAATTTTTGGAGGGCGGGGAAGGGATGTCTAAACTACCTCCAAAATTTAGATTGTCATCACTTTTAAGGATGGTTTAGGGATTCTAAATCAAGGGTTAGTGGCTCAAGTTTTAAGGGATCAAGGAGTTAATGGTTTATGCATTATGAATGTAGGGCTTAACGTATTATGTCTCGGGGGTTAAGGGGATAGGGAGTTTAGTCATTATGGGTTAAGGGCTTATGGGTTGTGATAATGGGGCCTGTGATCCCATTATCACGACTATTGGGGGTTCCCCTATCAATTTCTCTCATTGCCTTCCATGTATGCCCCCTGGCCCCTATGCCATGAGGTCCTAATGCCCCTTATCATTCTCTAATGCTAGGATTATATATCTCAGTAAACCATGTTTGAATCTCTCACTTTTACCCATCCATGATACCCTTATGTCCCCTTGCCTCGTTCAATAACCCAAAAGATCTCGCCCCCCAAAATTAATGAGAATTAAATATTTGGAGGTCTTCATTTAACAACCAACTCTAAAAGTTTAATTCTAATGACTTTTTTTTTGGAGGGTGGAGCGAGGGGGTGTTGTACTGAACTTCCTCCAAAAGTTACATTATCGTGACTTGACAACCCCCCTTAAAAGTCATGATAATTGAACTTGTGGAGGTGGTTTTGGGCACACCGCTTCCACCCAAAATTCACGAGAATTGAACTTTTAGAGGCGATTATTAAATTACCATCGCCAAATGTTCTATTTTCATGACCTTTTTTCTTTCTTTTCGGTGGCGGGTTTCAAAGACTGCCTCCAAAATTCAAATTCTCGTGAATTTTAGAGGGGGTTTTCAAAAACACTACCATGAAAAATGTGGAAACACTTTTAGAGGTGGTTGTTAGAAAACCCCCTGAAAATTTTCAAATTTTCATGTCTTTCAGGCAGGTTTTCAAAAACTTCCCCTAAATCCCTAAATTTTTTCAAATTTTCAATTTTTCATGTCTTTCGGTGGTCGTACAGAGGTCTGACGTCTCAAATCCAAAGCTCGCACAAAATTAGGGTTTCTTCTCTAGATGTCGAAACAAAACTGGGAAATTTCGCCCGTGGATGCATGCATGCTATGGGAAAGACAATGTCCAGGAAGATATAGATGCTCACATGCTAACTTGAAGGGAGTGTTTAGGGCTTTGGCTACAGTTCACCATCATCCAATGTTTTTTGAAGCTTCCTGAAGTGTTAATCAAGTTCTATTTGATATATTCTACTAGTGTAAATATGTTTTTGAAGTTTTTGGGTTGTATTGTTGATAATATTGTATTGGGCTAATTGTACTCTCCGTTGAACATTTTATGACAATCAAATAAAAGAAATATTTCAAAGGGTTTTCCCCTTGTGGGGTTTTTCCCTAGTCTTTGACCAAATCAGGTGTCTCTTGTTGATGTATTGATTGTCTTATTTATCATTTCATACATTATTCCATCTTCAATTACTATTGATGAATGGAAGTACTAATTCTAATTGGAAATATTGGTAATTTAAGTTTAGAATTAGGCTAGAGTAATTTATATCTCATGGAATAATCAAAAAATAATTTAATAAAAATGGTTTACTAAATTATTTCCCATGGTGAAAGTGATTTTACTATGGTAAAATTAATCCTACATGGTGTATTTCGATCCACCTAGTTATAAATGGCTAGCTGACCATTTTTTGGTGATAACAAATTGCCCCCAACATATGAGTGTTAGGTGAAAATTGTATGACCAAAATATGTCATAGGTTACACTTCCATGAGACACCAAAGAGAGAGAGAGAGAGAGAGAGAGAGATAGTTGAAGCAATGCAATGACGGACAAAAATGGAGGGAGCGAGACCTACTAAACTGATAGAAGTCTCCTTTTATGTTGGAGTACATGATCTTAAATGAGGCAAGGGAGGCATACCCATACTTGTCAAGATAAATATGTACAAAGAATAATGGTGAACCCAATAATGTGGGACCGAACTATAAAGTACATGATACATTATATGTTGGCATCAATGGGCAAGAAAACAATACAATTGATATCATATACATAATGTGTCTGGAAATATAGAGGCCGGGATTGAATACAATGACATTTGAGTACATGAGACATAATTCCCCTCAAGTTGACATGGCAAAGGGAAATCACAACTAAAGAAGCCCTGCTGAATGGGAAAGGGATTTGAAGATATGAATGGATCAGCTAAAGGAGACATGCATGTTGTGGGTGTTGCAAGCAGCGGAACCCAAACCCATCACATCTGTGAAACTGCATCTGAGGTTGGATCAACATCTATGAAAATCTGGGCATGTGGGGGACTACCTGAAGTGCCACCCCCTCATGAGGTCTGGAACACGTCACACACACCCATAAATCACTTGGACAATCGTCTGAATCACCGAACCATCAAGTGTATGATTCCTAATCATGCAATAAGGAGTTGGCGTCGCACATGTGAGAAACAACTAAGTTAAAGGGAAATGATGATTCCATTTGCTTGATATGTGGCACTGATAACATTTGAAAGGTGTAACCAAGGTACACTTCCATCTAGACCACACTTATGGAATATATGTGTTGAAGTTGATAGAAGAGGGCCGGTCAGAGTTAAGGTAATAAGGAATCCTTAAAAAAAGCACGAGGTATCGTAGTAGAGTTACTGATGAACTAACACCATGGACAATGATGGAAGAAAAAAATATGAGTGATGGAATGATGACTTCCCTTGTCAGAACATGATATGTATGGTTGACATGGGAACAATTGACTTGATTCTAGAGGGGATGATCAATGACTCAAATGTAGGTTTTGCGAAGACGAAGCAGTAGAGCTAGAGTCCAAATATGAATATAATGGGGTGGATGTTATGCAAATATGTATGAAACATTGTAAATGGACTCAAGGGAACTCACAATAGATTGCATAGATACATGGGTGACTCATCTTGGATGCTCTGAACAAGGGTGACTTGATGATGATGCCATGTGGGGAGGAGGCCTGGAGGGGACCATAAAAACATTATTAAATGATGGTTACTCATGATGAAAATTGACACCTGAATAAAATAGTGCATAGGTAAATTGGTACCAGAATACGAGTGGCTCAAATGAAGAAATTCAATTTTAAGAGGTGACAAAGTGAGACCTCATGGAAAAAATGGATTTTTGGTGAAGTGCCACATTACCAAAAATAAATGGAGACCCATTATAGTACTATATGAGAGCTTTCTAATGGTGAGATGGTTTTTCAAATGGAGCTACGGTTTGGTCGCAATAGGTTACAAAAAACTACGGTTTTTCCTATAAAAGGGTTTTTTTTCCACCAAATCCAATTCATTTGCATAGTGAAATGTTGGAGAATTTAGAGAGGAGGGGAAGACTCTAAATCCTATACAAACCTATTGATGGAATATGGATTTACGATGCTAAGGTAGGTGGCCTTACTTGTCTAAAATGGCCTAAATGCTTCTTTGAAGAGTGGTTCATGGTGAAGAATCAAGGTAAGAAAGGAATACATGAATGAACTACTAGAGAAGGTCTAGGATTATCCCCAATTAGCAAGTTAAACACGGGGACTATGTCCTAAGTGTGGCCTCACATAGAGTATAATGTTTTAATGTATGATATGAATCATATATGATATGTGATGTGTATATGGCTCGCTAGAGTGGCCATTAGGATAAATTATCCAAGAAATGAAAGGATAATTGGCCATACATAGATCGATGGGTTCGAGGCCGAGACCTATGTTGATCAAGTGAGAAGGTGGAAAAGGGGGGAACCATCATGCCGCCAAACATGGCATACTACTTCTCAATGTATGTAATGGAGGGGACTTGTTTGGTATGCAAAGGTGGGAATGATGCCCATTAGCAAGAGGAGTTTGTGAAGTGCCATTGTGTTCCAAGTGCTCGAATAAGGGATTCAATCATCTTTTCCCAACTAGAATGAGATCCTCCAAAGGGTGATGAGGAGATGTAGGGGCATATGTGTCCCCTAGTTTTGTATGTATGGTTGTAGCATGCTATGGACATGCCAAATGTATTTAGGATAATAGATTCCAAACTAGGGACACATATATGGTTATGCATGATGTGGTTCACCTTTTTTTTATGTTATGGATGTCTTATGGTGTGAATAGTGTATAGATAAAGTTGGACAAAGGAAATGGTGGATTACCAATCTCCTTTGACACTGCATATATGAATCAAATTGACTGAATTTTTGGATTCACAAACATGGTGTCACTATACCAAAGAGTGGCTTCAGATATAATAAATTGATGCTCATTTAGACAACATGGTGGTTAACCAACAACAATGTCTAAGGGACTGGGTTGTTGATGTAATATGGAGGAATGATCAAGTGGATTATCCCTAGAGTGATCTAAAATGATAGGAGACTCTATATGTTCCTATAAATGGTGAAGAATAATGGTACTATATTTGACACTACTAGATGCACTAGGAGGGTTTGGGAGAATTTCTTCTCTTGGACTCTCAAAAATGGATGCCCCGTTACCCAAACATTGAGTGGAAATGTAATAGAAACAAGGTGGATGTGGATCGAATTAATGGGTTCGAAGTAAGAGGTTATGGGACCAATCGACTGCATTATGGATAAATTATGTCGACCCCAAAACGTATTGATCATGGGTTTGTTGTGAGAGGAAGTACACATGATGGTGCATATCATCCCAAGGATAATAAGGGGTGGTCATGGCTTCCATAATGTCTTCATCATAATTAAAGATGGGAGGACTAAAGGAAGAGAGACCACATGATGAAGAAGGGCTACCTAAGGCATTTTCATGAGAGACAAGGTTGACATACACATCTTCAAAGTTGGGAGACATATGACTAGTAGTTGGAAGATTTACCAATGTTGAGACTGAATTGCTTCTCGAAGAAGGTTCAATAGTATCACAAAAAGAGATATCAAGGGAGTTCTAATGCATCGATCACATGGATGATGACATGTATAGAATAGTGGTGGTGCTATCTGTCATCTGAACATTACGGGGAGGGATCACACTGGGTGGTTGAGAGACCTCTTGTTCCAGTGTAGGAGTGGGATCAGAATCCACATGTAGAGGACAGGTGGAATCAATGCGAGCAGCCTCTAATTAGCAAAGAAATTAAAGTGTATCACGAAAATCTTCGAGACATAGAATGAGAATAATGTCCATAACTATCACACAAAGGACATGGGTGATTCGTGTATAATGATCTGTTCTTCTTTGCCGACTTAGTTAAGGTGACACGGACCTTAAAAATGATAGAATTAGGGAATGTATCAGAGACCACATTCTTGATATGAGGGATTTGAGTACATTTCTTGGTGGCATGACTAACAACATCACACAAAGCACATGGAGGAATCAACTTTGGTTTCTTAGGAGGAGCTAGAGTTTTTGGGGGTGCCTTCTCTTTGGTTCCCTTTTTCTAGGCTTTTCCCTACTTGCCAGATGCTTTCACAACAAGAGTAGGTTCTTATTAAAGTTGTTGTGGCACTAAAGCAAAGGAAGGGGAAGGAACAATAGGTTGGACCATGGTCAAAGCAGTGTAAGGTTTGAGTTGATTTGGGTGTGTATTTGCGAGAGAATAGATGTACCAGACTGGGATCCCTAAGGTAATGTTAGGTAAACTCAACATAGCCATGACAACTATAGAATAATATCTGGAGTGATGAATAAGAGTGGTATCTAACTAGAAGGATAATGACTTGGGGGAACTACATTGAGATGGTTAAGACCTGGGGAATGATTCCAGGAGGAAATTCATTAGGAGAGTAGCAGAAGGAAATGGTCCTTGAGGAGTAGTACGAGAAGGTTGGGTTGAGTTGGGAACAATAGGTTATGGAGTTAATCGCTACTATGAAGGAATAAAAAATCATTTTTGGGTGGCTTGTGATGCTTGGAGCATGCAAACACTCAATGATCTAGGCTCAGAAGGATTAGGTGGTGGATGATAATAAGCACCAAGTAAAGTGGAATATTTCTAGACTCCAAGAGGGACATTAATGAAGGATGAGACAATCTTATTATCAATCATGGATGAGATGTTGGACTAAGGTTAAGTCTGATATTTGGGATCATAGTACATCAATTTATTAATGGCGATGATCATTCCATTGTGGGGAAATAACATCTTATGGTGAACCACAGGTGCGAAAGATGACATAGCATAGGAATAACTATGACTCAAAAGGATGTTGTAATCTATGGGGCATTAATGACTTTGATATCGATAGAGACACTCTTGGTAGTAACAGTGATTGGACAGTTGCGATATAGGCCAAGGGGTTATGAAGGATTACCATCCCAAGCATAAAGAGTGATGGTAGATGGGGACAAATTTGAGGATCCAAGTCACTTCCAAACACTAGGAGCCATCACATAGTTGGAGGGGCCCTCATCTATGATACACCACTGAAAAATGGCATTTCAAATGGAGACTGGTATTTGAAATGCTATGGATGAAGGTATGGGAGGATTTTCCAACTTGTCAACGTGAAAGACAATCGTATGATTGTCTTGGGATCCACAACACCCAAAGCAGAGAGTAGATATTTCTATTGCAAGGGGAACATCTGGAGCACTTCCAGCATTGACATGGCAGTAAGAGATATTGCCAAGTCATCTACTATTCTATAGGTATGGGTGGCTTTAGCAAAAGCAATGTTTTGACATAATGGACTTTTGGGGATATTGGGAATAACCTATACCTTCAGTGGAGGGATCTGTAAGGTACCATTGGATGACGATAGAGGCTTAGGGGAAACTTGGGCCTGGGACTTAGTTATTGACTTAGAAGGTGGCTTGTCATATTGGCATGATCAAGTTTAAAGGTTGACTTATGCAATATTGACCTCATTAGAATTCATAATAAGAATATTATAATCATGGTGACCAGATGGGGGAACTAGCAGAGCTGCCTCACCTTGTGTAGGTTGAGTAGGAAATGGATTTGTAACCACTAACAGTTGAGATGAAGCAAGAGGGAGAGGAGGATTTATGGGTTGCAGTCCTCCAGAAGTAGTTGCTTGAGCTTCCCATACTTGATGCCTCTAAGGTAAAAGGGGATACTTATGAGTATAATGGCCATATACGCCACAAAAGGAAAAGGGTTTGTTTGTATGAAGACCCTTGTTTTTCTTGGGTTGTCTACCTTGTTGTTGGGTTGCGGGATTAAGTTGGTGTTGTTGAGGTGCATTGGGTGGTGGACCATGGCTACTTTAATTACCTCGAGATTTCTAGTTATGGTTACCTTTCTCCTTGTTCCTTTCCTTAGGTTTGGGGGATTGGTCATGCTCTATTGAGCATATACTTGACCTTGTGGAGGAGGTTTCTATTGCGGTAGAGGTGGATCAGGCATGGGGGGTTGGGGCACTAGTGTTGGAGGGGATATAGCACTAGGAAGTGCATAGGGATAATAAGGAGATGGGGCGACATTGGGATAAACAGGTGGAACAAATGTTATCCCTAGGATTTTGTGATATGGATTGCGATATGCATATGGTCTGTTGGGACCTGGATAAGAGTTGTTGTGTGAAATATTGGGGGAGGGATAAATGTAAGAGGAACTTGTCCCTCCATGAGGATGACCATAAATCATCGGAGTTGGAACATATGGTAGAGGGTGTGAAATGGTTCCAACTATGCTATCTGGAGCATGAGATGCCCCTTGTACATTAGGAGCACTAGGTCAAGGCAAATATGGGATGACAGTGTAAACATAACCTGATTGGGCATAGATCATATCAAATTTCAAGGCTACTTGGAGCACATCTTCCTAATACTAGGGGAAGTGTGACATGACATCTTCAGCAACCAGGGCCAAAAGCGATCTAAGGAACCAATCCATATATACATGGTTTTCAAATACATGAGCTCTATATATGATCCTCCTTGTATGCCATTCCTGAACATGGTTGGATAAGGGAGTGGCAAAAGCTTGATAGAAAGAATACAATAGTTCAATACCCATATCATAACGAAGAGGTAACTACAAATATGCAAGAAAATATTTTGCAACAGTCACAAAAGCACAATCAGTGGCTCCGGGTTGATCAACATACCACTTAGAAGTAGCTCCAGTAAGAGCATGTTGGAACAAACGATGACAGATGGAGTCTTTAGCGATAGAATTGGATGAAAACCACATATTGAATGAGCAAATATGATTTGTGGGATATTCTCTGGGATTACCTTCAAACTTTGGGATGTCTGAAGGAGGTTTAGTAGGCATAGCTGGTCAATTGGGATCATGGAGAAGAGGATCATTGATGAGCTAGCTGAAATCAGGGAGACTCAAACCATCCATAAAAGAAAGCAATAGAGGAGTGGCCATACCAATGGAGGTTTCTCTTCTAGGGTTACCCTAGTTGGTACCTTGGTTACCATATTGGTTTCCCATAGCCACATTGGTACCTAACATGGCGATGGTATGGGGTTGAGAATTCATGGAATCAAAGGAAGAATTGGATGAATTAGTAGAATCAGAATCAAAAAGGACAACTCAATGGAGGACTAGGAGGATGTACTCTAACTTGATGGGGAGGGGTAATATATCCTAACAAGAATTGAGGACATAGGCCTCAAATTCTCCGTGACAAACACCTATGGGGCACAATGATGTCAGGAAAATAATGATTCTAAGGACTAAAGGGTGATGAGAAAACCCATGGTGAAGTGGTGCCATGTGTAAACTAACTATATTAATGAAGTTATTATAATTCAGGATCTTCTTGGTAGTTAGCCAATGCACCATATTCCCTACCATAGGTTGGGTAGCCCTGAGGAGAACCACTCACAAAATGACCTAGCCTAACCCCCTCCAAATCGGGTTTCTAACACACTCTAGATTTGGACCGTGGGATGGTGAAAGATTTTAAGCTCCCTAATATGTCAACTTCTATGTCTCAATGAAAGAGATCGAGGGGTGTTATTGGAAGCGTATCCCACCAATCCTACACCTAAACTACAAATATTGTTTGGCCTTGATGCCCAAGTTCGCTTAATCTATGTAGGTTGAATTATTAAGGTGTAGTGTTTCAAGTCTTGGATTGGCGTTGTTAACCAAGCTCACATTCGCTTAGGGTGTGAGTGTGTGAAAATAATTTGTTAAGTGGATGAGTAAATTGAACACGTTTTATGATGACATGTGCTACTAAAAAATAAAGTGCTAAAACAATGTAAATAATGTTGAAAATGACAAAAAACTAAATAGCCAATCAAGCACACAAAACCCCACCTAAAAAGGTTATCAAGCAGCTAAGAAAGAGAGGGAAAACAAGCTACTCAAAGAAACAAAATTCCTAAGATACCTAATATCGAAGGGACTGACATCTAGAGGCACTAATCTATTGTAAATGGTTGTTACAGGAAAATTTGGGCACATCAACCCCAACTTCTAGATCTGTATTATTAGGGTCTATCAACCCCTAATTCAGTTGTTTTCATTCCCTAATGAACTTAACCTACATCATACTTGCTTCCCAAGAGTTTCATGACACCATTCATCCAAAAACTGTCCCTAAAGAGATCATCGTAGGTGGCCTTCTATCTGGCTACAATGAATGGAAAGCACTACACTAGCAAGGTGCTATGCATAGCACCTGGCCTTTGTATCACCTGCGATGGGTGAGATCCAACGAATTTTTCAAATGAATCCATTGGATTCCTCATCCAATGGATGCTTCTAGAGGTTTCTAGAGGGATTGGGCTCACTTTTGGATGAGGAAGGAGATGAATGAACCTTAATCCATTATCCCTTCCTCCATGGAAACACTTCCCAAATATGGCAAAAGCATTCATGAGGGGAATTAATGGCCTATCCTCCTCTTTTCAGCTATTAAAGGACCAAGCTCTCATTGGCTAGTCTAGGTTGAAACTTCTTAAGCTAAGGAAATGTCGTTGTCAAATTGTTGCTTCCATGAGGAGAGAAGGGTTTGAATTTGGGAGGATGATGTTGAATCGAACATGCGTCTACATAGGTTGTAATCTTCCTTTCTATGAATAAAGAGTTCTATGCTTATTCGCATTCATGTGTTATGAAAAGTACATTGTATTTTTTATTCTATAATGTGTTTGGTTAACGGATTGATATCTATGCTTTAATGGTTTGTTTTCTTTGCTTGTGTGCAGGTACCTTTCAAGTTAGTTAAGTATGGAAGGGAGTGGTAAAAGTGATCAAAGGGAAGAGGGATCGAGCGAGAGATAGAGGTTAGTACTTCTGCTCCACTTTCTTTTGTCTGTTAGCTATAAGAAAAGTAATGGAATTACTTTAACTGTTGCTCTAGACTTGATAGTAGGTCTAGGGGTTAGTCGTTCGACAAGACACTAAATTTTCCCATAAAAAAATGGTGACTCCAATGGCAATCAATTTTATCCCTTATAGTAGTTAATCAATCTCTTAGGACACTTTGACATACTTTACCCTCTATTTTGCATCAAATTCAAGTTCAGTTCACTAAAATCTGAGTCAATTTTGAGCATAAAATTGTCAATATGCAATCATCACAACTCTGTAACTGAGAAAATGCAATGAATGGCAACCTCTGAATTGAGACAGTGCTATGCATCACACTTTCCCTCACTCTAACCTGCGCTGATTCCTTTTGGATCAATTTTTCCCATCTAGGAGTTGAGCCTTTAGTCAATTTTCAGTTGTTGGAATTGTTTGTTGGATTTGGATGAGTTCTTGTCTCTGAAAGTAGTTTTTGTTTCCTTGTTTTGACCCATTTTAGACTCGATTGTTAAATGTTTGTTTACGTATTTGTTTTATCATTTGCAGTCCTTAGTCAAAAGTAGTTTCAGTTGATTGTTTTGAAGTGTCGTAAAATATTCCTTTATTGAATAATAAATTGATCTATTTTGTGCATCTGATTCATATTTTCATTTAAGTGTTGAAAATCTTCATTTCCTTAGAGTTGAAAGTGTCATTTAGTCTTCCTTTATTTAAGTGAAATTGTCATAAATCGACATTGGGGTGAAAAGAGCTTTTGAATCATTTGTTCATTTTTTTTCTTAGTGCATAATTCACATTAAGGAGAACGGAAAAGAAAAAGAAATACATGTAATTGCATCTTAGAGTTTGATTGCGTGTGCTCAAAAGGAATGGTTAGGGAAATGCATTAGTGAGTAATATTTGTTGTTTGATCCAAAAAGTACTTGTTTGCTCTATCCCTTATTAGTTAGGATTTTCATTGTTGAAATCAAAATGGAAAGAGTGATTCTCATTTTGCCTGCATTCTTAGGAATCTTGGAAAACATCGCGTGGTGAAACCCAAAGGAAAATTTTAAGCAAGATCAACCTAAAATTTACATCAATTAACCTAATAATGCATTGGAATTTAACACAAACATCTACAGGTGTCTAGGCTAGAGACATGTTCTAGCGTCTTAAAACCTAGTGGCTATTGTCTCATTGAGGTTGGGTGATTCCTCCTCTCTGAACCGATAAGTACTAGTACAGACTGCTACTCCCTGTACCATCATGTTTATTGTGGGAGACCCCAATAGGCTTAAATCCTTTATCCTTAGGAAGCCGAGTCTACTGCCTTACCGATCACAATGCACCGAACACAACATTCAGGAAGACTGACTGTCGTATGGTAAATCCTTGGCAATTTCTCTTTAATTTACCACCAAGGTGTCTACTGCAGTTGTGTGATTAGTTTGGTAAACCCTCTTACTTAGTATCTCCAAAGTAGTCATTTTGTTCCTTTTCGACTCCTTAAAAGAAAAGGCCCATCTGACCACTTGTCCTTTCATGCTCATTAAACAATGAAAGAGACTACAGTCATCTTTTTCTTTTTCTCGACTCTTAAAACATGAAAAAGCAAATTTAAGTTCTTGTGTCATAAAAGTTAATTGACTGCGAAAACATCCTTTTTTCCTTAGTTGAGTTAGGTTGATAAGAATAATCATCAATTATGGAGGAATATCAACCTCCACTCTGTCGTTCGAGGAGAGTTACGAGCAAACCACCCTTGCCACCGAAAGCGACACCCATTCGGTCAAGGCGGACTCGTTAAACTAAGTTTGGTACTTCAAGAGTTTCTAGTACTTCATTTGAATTACTAGAGCCACCAATGATGGCTAGTACTGAGCCTCAAGTCACTCCAACTATTTTTGGAACATCTGTTACATAAGAGGAAGTTACTCAACTACCTGAGCCCACTATAATGGAACCGAGTGAACAAGTGCCTGAAGTTGATCCACAAATTGAGGTAGATCAACTAGAAATTACTTCAGAACTTGAACCTATTCAATTGGAATTTGATCCAGAACCCATAGCAGTTGAAACCGAAGACATTCCTGAACCTGAAGTTGTTCACGAACCTTCCATTGAAAATAAAGTTCTTTTACTGGAACATCTAGACATTGACCTTGAACATTCTGAAGTTGTTACCGAAATACCTCAGACATCTGTAGTTCCTGAAACTCCATCTTTAACACTAGAAGTCTTTTTTGGACTTGACGGTGAAGTCCTTCCACCTGGATTAATTGCTGCGGAGGAAGAATCTGAAGAAGAGTTTGATCTCGAGACTCCACATCATTTTGGTCCTAGTTTATATCTTTACTTCAAATCTCTTCCTCGTTTTTCTACTACCTCTAAAATCCCACTTGATTCATTAGGTCAACTTTTGGGTTAGCTAATTATGGCAGAACAACCGCAAACTTCCTAGAATGCATCATCTAATGCAGCAGCGATAGAGTCTTTTATTTCTATTTCTTCGATGTTTATGACCATGCCTGAGTCACAATTATATGGACAACCGTCCATCCTAGCTGGTTACCAGTCTATGTCTAGAGTCCACTCATGGGTTTCGTCTTTTCCATGGTCATCTCCCATGTCATCATCAGGAATTTTACCTAGTTCTTCTTATCAAGGACAACAATTTAATCCTAGGTATCAGTATCAAACTGGGAAATATGGTGAACAAAGACCCATTTATCCTCTTAACACTGGATTGCCACCATATGGTCAACAATATGCCTATTCAAAGCATCCTCCCTATCAAGGAGGACAACCCTATGGTTATGTCCCACCTTATCCAAGTCAGCCTGAAATGAGATTCTGTCAGTGGCAACCAACCATGCCACCATAACCAAGGCTTTTGTATCTGACACAGCCAATGTGAACTGAGCCGATTATTTTGACACAACCTATCATAACTATGGAACAACATATGCAATCTCAACTCGTTGTATCTCAACCTATGCAAGTTAGTTCTGCTACCTCGCAACCTCAAGTTTCGAGTCAGCAAACCCAAACTTCTGAGGCTGTTATACAACAACCGCTTGTTTCTGGGGTATAATTACCTCAGGATAGTGTGCCATTATCTGGAGTGACTCAAGTTGCTACAGGTTTAGTTTATTCTCAGCCTGGTCAAAATGGTGTTGGGGGGAATGTCAAACTTCACAACCAATACCCCAACAACCTTGGTAGCCACAGTATCCACAACTTCCATTTCAGAATGTACAACCTTAGTATGGGCTTGCTTTCCAAACTTAGCCTGAGCAAGGACAGTATCAAGAGTATCAGGGTCTTGTGTATCAAACCCAAACTGGTTATGGACAAATGCAAGGTCAACCTAGTTTCAATCCATATACTAGATATGTCCCACCTCCTCATCCAGGATATTTGCCTTATGCAGTATGCAAAGGCCTATGGCATAGGCAATTCCATCTTATCTCAGATATGCTCAACCTAATCTGAATTGGCAATTGCCATTTGTGGCAACGCTAGAATTACCAGATTTAAACTAGCTTACAAATGATCCAATTTTGTATTCACCATTGTGGCCGGTGATCCCTCATAAGTTGCCTTCTGACATTCCAAAGTTTATTGGAAATCCTGGAGAAGACCTGTCAAATCACGTCATGACTTATCATTTATGGTGTTCTTCGAACTCCTTGAATGATGATTTGGTAAGACTCCATCTTTTCAAAGGAATGCTAATTGGTTCTGTTACTAAGTGGTATATCGAATTGTCAAGAGCTTATTTTAATAATTTCACCCATTTAGCCACTACTTTTTTGACCCACTTCCAGTTACCCATCAGAAATGAAGCTGGAATGGAACTTTTGACCAATTTTAAACAAACAACTTCTATTCACATATCTGATCATATTCATGAGTTGCGTCATTGTCATCGCATGGTTAAAACTTATGTTCCTGATCAGATTTTAGTTGAGTGGTCCATTAAGTCCTTACTGCCATCTATCACTGAGGATGTCGCTAAAGGAGGAGTTGTTACTGAAGAGCAAGTGATTACTTGTGCCCAATATTTGGATTCAATTTACACGCAATCAGGCACGCTCTATGACAAAATTCCACATGCACCGTGCCTAAATCAATCCATTCCACCTCCATCATCGAATAGGGACTCTCATGCTGGAGACGGTGTGATCAGTTCCTTGAGCACGCAAACAACGAGTAGATCATCTAGTCAATCACTTGCCACAAATCAAACTGTAAATGCATTTGAGGTTCCTGCTTCCGAGATTAATTTTGTGTCATCTGGCAAAGGTAAGCATCAAAAGTAACCAGGAAGCAAGAAGAAGGGGAAAAGTAAGAAGAAAAATGAAAACCCTCCTCAAGAGAAATCATCTGATTCCTCTACCTCAGGAAAGAAACCTCATTATCCATGTCTGATATGTGATAATGAGCATTTTACAAGGGATTGTCCTCACCGCTTGGAAGTTTCTAAATTGTTAAAAGCTTCCACCGCATCTGTAGTGTTGACTGATCCGTTTTCGAACCTGGATACCAATATGGTTGCAACTGAAAATTCTTCCACATCCCAGGTATTAATGTTATCCATCGCAAAACCTAAAGATGAAGTTTTGGTTTAGACACGTAGTAAATATTATGGTAATCCGCCATCGTCGTCTAATAATTAGGCCACTGATCAACCTGGTTCTTCGACTTCGACTGCATCGAAAAATATTCCACTACCCATTGCACCAGAGTTAACAATAAAGCCACCTAAAGGAGTTTTGCATAAATCAACGTTTAATCCTCGAGCTTGAGTTGCTCTAAATTATAACATAGTAGAAGATCTTTCTCAATCTCCTTCTACTATGTTGACACTTGAGGTATTACAAAATTGCCCCTCCCAGAAGCAGGCTTTACTGTCGGCAATAGGTGGAATAGATCCAATGGATTCTAATCTTGTGGTTTTTAACCACTCAGGATATACACCACAGTTACCAGCTCAATTAGATTTTCTGATTCAGGTTAAAGCTCTCAACAAAAATATTCATCGAACCATCGTAGATGAGGGGGCTTCTACCTCTATTATGTCAATGAGATGCTGGAAAACACTGGGGTCACCTACATTGTCAAGATCACCAACCACATTGAAGGATTTTGATGGAAGGACTTATACTTCATGTGGGATTTTGAATAATTTGCAAGTAGAACTAGGGGGCAAAACGATAACTATTGAGATTGAGGTGGTTGACGGACTCCTTGATTACAACATTTTACTGGGACGACCATGGATTTATGCTATGGCTGCTATTGTTTCCACGTACTTTCGTACGATTACATTTCCTCATAAAGGTGGAATAACAATTATCAACCAAACCTCATTTTTTTCCTATACTTCTCAAGTTATGGGAAGCATTCTATTTGTTAACAGACCCCCGCTTTCAATTCAATCTGTTGGTGTAGGAATTTTCAAAGATCCCTCATTAATTGGTACTTTCACACTTCCTCCGCCATCTGGCACATCGGAAGTTGCGAGAGTCAAGACATGTTATATGTTATCCTCTACTTCATCTGATCTAAAGAGGATCACGAATAGTATTGAAGAGGAGAGTTTTACTGAGGTTATGCCACTAAGTCCTATTGAACTCGCATAACAATCAATTTTTTTTTTCTTGTGTGGCATCTCCAGATCCACAATCACCAATTGTATGGGTAGATCATTCACTTGAATATGGTACTTTTTCCGATCCTTTTGCTTGTATATATTCTACAGATGAGGAAATCATCCAATCCATGATGATAGGAGAAGAATCTTGGGAAGACTATTATCATCATTCCCTTCCTTCGGATTCCAATGAGGATTATTCAGATGAACTAGTACACCCTTCAATTGTAGATTTCTTTTTGAATTTTGTTGGAATAGATTCAGTAGATTCTGAGCGTAATTTGTCTAACATAGAAGAAACCATTTCTATAGACATTTTGACCAAGCCTAACGTTGTAGAAAACATTCATGTCAGCAAATCTTGTTCTCCTTTGGAACTCGATATTTACCGTGCTCTATTTCATGAATTTAGAGATGTATTTGCATGGTCTTACGAGGAGATGCCAGGCATTGATTCAAGCATTGTTGAACATCAAATCAAAATGTACCCTGATGTCAAACTAGTACGACAGTGGCTTCGACCTGTACATCCAAAGAAAGCTACTGCCATTAAGACAGAGGTTGAAAAACTTTTGTGTGCTGGCTTCATTTACCCTGTACCTCTTACTGATTGGGTATCAAATATTGTTCCTGTGATGAAAAAACAAGGAACAATCCAAGTGTGTGTTGATTACCAGGATGTAAATAAAGCATGTCCAAAAGACAATTATCCTACACCCTTTATCGACCAGATTATTGATGAATGTGCTGGATGTGAAATATTTTCATTCATGGATGGATTTTTCGGTTACAATCAAATCAATATCCGTCTAGAGGATCAGTTAAAAACTTCATTTATCTGTCCCTAGGGCACATTCACATATAGAAAGTTACCTTTTGGTTTGAAGAATGCAAGGGCTACATTCCAGAGGGCAATGAATTATGCCTTCCATGACATTGAGAACATTGTACAACCATATCCTGATGATTTTCCTACTCGTTCACGAAACCAGACTAATCACCCGCAGCATCTTAAAGCAATTTTCTTATGGTGCCGATACTACAAAATAAGACTCAATCCGCACAAGTGTGTGTTTTGTGTTAGCTCAGGTCGATTGCTTGGATTCATGGTTTCAAAAGATGGAATTCGACTAGATACATCTAAGGTTCAAGCAATACTTGACTTTCCTCCACCTTTGAATTTATTATAGTTACAGAAACTTCAAGGAAAGGCAAACTTATTGAGGAGGTTCATTCCAAACTATGCTGAGTTGGCTAAAGCTTTTACAGGTATGTTGAAGAAAGAGGTACCCTTCCATTGGGATTAGGTTGTGCAAGCTTTCTTTAGAGCTCTTAAAGATTCCCTAATTAGAGCGTCATTAATGTATGCCCCAAACAATCAACATGACTATTACCTATATCTCGCCATTACAGATACAACCATCAAAATGGTTTTAGTCCAAGAAGTAGATGGAATAGAAAATCCTATATATTATTTGAGTTGTAATCTCAATGATACATAAATGAAATATTCATATGTTGAAAAGTTAGCTTTGGCAGCCGTTGAAGCCGTGCAGAGGTTTCATCACTATATTCTCATGCATAAAACTGCAATTATCTTCGATTGCAACCCTATGACATACATTTCGTCACGTCAATTGCTGGGGGGCAAGTACTCAAAGTGGATAGTTATATTGTAGGAATTTGATTTGGAATTCGTTGAGTCTAAGGCAAAGAAATCTCTGGTATTTGCTGAACTACTTTGCGACCTTCCCTCATCCTCGAACGATTTAACATCAGAAACATCAATCATGGATGAGTCTCTATTTCTCATTTCATCAAGTGATTCATGGTATGGATATATATTGATCTATCTCCAGAACCAAGCTTTCCGACCCGTTACCTCTCGTTCTAAATAGTGACATATCAAATACCAAGCCAAAAATTATCTGATTGTTGGTGACACGCTTTATCACCGTGGTATTGACACAGTTTTATGTAGGTGCCTCACTCATGAGGAGGCTGAGAAAGCTTTGAATGATTTTCATTCAGGTGCTTGTGGTGGACATCTATCCGGATATGCAACAGCGCAGAGAATTCTCCGTGGTTGATAATTTTGGGCAACAATATTCAGAGATTGCATACTTGCTGTTAGAAGTTTTCATGCATGTCAAATATTCGATCAGAAAACTCGATTACCACCTGCACCTTTGCATCCAGTAGTTGCTGTTGGACCATTCACAAAATGGGGCATAGATTTCATGACATGTAACCCCACCTCGACCGAGAGGCATGGGTATATTATAGTCGTCATTGACTATTTTAACAAATGGGCCAAGGAGATGCCTACATTAAACAATAGCGGTGAAATGGCTGCATTATTTTTCTTCAACAATGTGGTTGCAAGGTTTGGTGTACCATAGGCCATAGTTACAGATCATGGGTCGCATTTTCGTAATCACATGATGGATGAGTTAGCTGCCAAATTAGGACTTTCACATGATAGTTCTACTCCATATTATCCACAAGCTAATGGACAAGTTGAGGCTATCAACAAGGTCCTTAAGCGCATGTTACAACGAATGATTGGAGTTCACAAATGAAATTGGCATTTAATGTTATACTTGGCCTTGTGGGCATATCGAACCTCAGTGAGAAATGCTACCAGATTCACACCCTTTCAGTTGGCATATGGTTTGGAAGCAGTCTTGCCAATTCAATGTGAAATTTCGTCACTCAAACTCGCAATTGACCTACTACCTGACACTTCTGAGGAAGAAGCACGTTTCTTGGAATTAATCCATCTGGATGAAACCCATCATGATGCCACATTGGATAACGAAGCACACAAGAAACGGGTAAAGGTGTAATATGATCAAAATGTTAATCCTCGAGTCTTCTCAGAAGGTGACCTAGTCTTACTGTATGATCAGGAGTCGGATAAACTTGGTGCAGGAAAATTTGAACCACTTTGGATGGGCCCTTATGTAGTTAAACATGTTTTGGCAAAAGGTGCCTACGAATTAGTAGATTATGACGGAATTCCATTGTCTAAGCCCAGAAACGGGTTGTATTTAAAACGTTACTATGCTTAATTGAGTATGGTAAAACTCATGTATATATGCTTGGATTGCATGTGTGAGTGTGTTTCTTTAAGGGTTTTTTTGGTTAAATAATCCACTTCGCATTTATTGTAGATGTCAAATTTTTCGAAACCATGGGTTGGTTACGCTGATGGTGCTAGTCGTAGTACGGAGAACTTATCTTCTTCAGCATGGGCCATTTTCATTCTGAGCGGCAAGATAATGATTTTTAGAGGGATTTGTATTGGTCAGTTAACAAACAATATCACTGAGTATAGCGTGTTGATTGAACTTCTCTCTGATGCCATTTCACTTGGAATTTGCCGAATTATCATTAGGCTGGACTCACAGCTCATTGTGCTACAAGTTATTGGCATTTATACTATCCGAAACCCAGCAATTCATCATATGTTCCTTAGAGTTCATATTTTGGAAAGGTATTTCGAGTTTATTCAATATCAACATATTTCCAAAAGTCTAAACACATTAACCGACTTAGAGAAAGATTTCGGCGAAAATCACATGGAATCTCATTTGTCGACACGTTTCGAACCAACCAGTGTGGTTCATCATCAGGACAAGTTGAATGAGTAGATCTGGCTATGCACATTAAATAGATAGGGCAGAATATCCACCGACTCAGATTTCAGTTAAAAAGACAACAGCTAGATTTGACCTGATAACGGCTAGTTTGATTATATTAATTTATATTATTTATTTATTTTATTTAAATAGTTATTAATATAGAATAAATTAATATAATAAGTAAATCATAAAATAAATTAATTACAAAACAATTAATTTTAAATATATTAATAAACCTAAATTAATTTAAAAATGGTAAGAAATGTATACTAGAATAGGTAAAGTTAGTAAATCATTAAGTAATAATAAATAAATAAATAAATAATTTTAAATATATTAATTAACAAGAATAAGAATAAAAATAAAAATATTAGTTAGTTATAACGGCTAGTTTGACGATGATAAGGGGTATATATATATATATATATATATATATATATATATTCGGTTATTAATATAGAATAAAATAATATAATATAATAAGTAAAACATAAAATAAATTAGAGAAAGATTTCGGCGAAAATCACATGGAATTTCATTTGTTCATATATATATATATATATATTCCATGTGATTTTCGCCGAAATCTTTCTCTAATTTATTTTATGTTTTACTTATTATATTATATTAATTTATTCTATATTAATAACCGAATATATATATATATATATATATATATATATATATATATATATATATATACCCCTTATCGTCGTCAAACTAGTCGTTATAACTAACTAATATTTTTATTTTTATTCTTATTCTTGTTAATTAATATATTTAAAATTATTTAGTTATTTATTTATTATTACTTAATGATTTACTATCTTTACCTATTCTAGTATACATTTCTTACCATTTTTAAATTAATTTAGGTTTATTAATATATTTAAAATTAATTGTTTTGTAATTAATTTATTTTATGATTTACTTATTATATTAATTTATTCTATATTAATAACTATATAAATAAAATAAATAAATAATATAAATTAATATAATACCCCTTATCATGGTCAAACTAGCCGTTATCAGGTCAAATCTAGCTGTTGTCTTTTTAACGGAAATCTGAGTTAGTGGATATTTTGCCCTATCTATTTAATGTGCATAGCCTAATGTGCATAGCCAGATCTACTCATTCAACTTGTCCTGATGATGAACCACACTGGTTGGTTCGAAACGCGTCGACAAATGAGATTCCATGTGATTTTCGCCAAAATCTTTCTCTAACTCGATATGGATCACATAAGCTTAAACTTGATTACATTAACCGACTCTCTAGAAAATTATGTGTTAAATAGAAATTTGCAACATATGTAAAGTAAATATTTTCAATTAGCATCATCAATTGAATAGGATTGCATCACTCAACCATAATAAAACCCTGAAAGATAATTGTAAAAATTTTTTACAAACATTTTCTGGTCAGGACAAAAATTGATCATTTGACCCAAAAACTAAATGTATGCAGAAATGATCTTAGTAAGCTAGTGGTGCTCGTAATAGCAGGTAACTATTTGTGAAATCATGTGCAAAATATTCATCCAATGACCTGACACACTGATAGTGTGGTGTTGCAATTGCATAGGTAACTCCTCAATCTGGATATCCAGGATACCGAAGGTTAAACCCTCTATGTGTTTTTGCAATTCAGCCAGAGTCTCGACCAAATCCAAGTCTCGGAGAATCGCTCTCCCTATAGGTCTCTATGTTGGTCCAGCTACATCTCGTGGGTCTCCTACAGGTTGAACAAGTTCAATATTTGTGTAGGTAAAAAATATATTTTCTTTAGTCTTGGTATTAATCAAAAACACAAAAAACACAAAAACTTTTAAAAATTTAAAAACACTTGGTTAAACAATTTACCAATAGCACCCCACATTGCTCCAGCTAGTAGTGGTAAATCTGGATCACCATGAAAATCCATTCCTGAATATGGATATTCTGTGAAGGTCATCTCCTGTCGATCGAACCATTCAAAGAATGTAGAGGTAAATACAATCTTAGAGTGGGCACCATGCCTAGCCATTAGATCTGTCCACCTCTGCAACCGTGGGTCTCTTGGTCCAGATACACCCAGTGAAATGAGTTGTGGCTGCAAGAGAGGTATTCTCTCCAAGGAAAAGGAAATCACAATTGATCCATAGCTGAAATTTATGAGCTTTCCTTCTTTCACCTTGGTCAGTTGTTCTTTCACAGATGAAAGGACAGCCCTGCACTAGTTAAATATTTTTGGCTCTAAACATTCTAAAGCATACTGCATGTATGACTTGGTGGCCAAATGAAGCGCGGAACTGCCAGCCAATTTGGCAATGGTAAAAATAATCGTCCTTAGTGGTAAATCACTAACATCCTTGATAAGTATCTTCCAGTCTTTGCTAGGCTGGGAACCTGGCCTACAGAACTGTCGCACATAATCTTTCACCAGTCTACCTCCATGGGCAAGACCTATTAGTGAAATGGGGGCACCTCGCCTCGACAGTCCAGTTAGGAAGTATATATCATCGATGGTAAAAGGGATTTCTTTGCCCCGAATGTGAAAAGTCTGATCAGTCGGATCCCATGATTGAACAAGAAATCGTAGAAGATCCATCTGTTGCCGCAGGTTGGATAGCTTAAAATACTTGAGTAAACTGCAGTCTCTTAGGGCCTCGACTGTTCCTAGATTACTCAAGGCTATGACATCTTGCTCTTCATGCTCTCGTTCTCTCCATATGATTACCATTTTAAATTCCTGATTTGGAAAGAGAAACCCTAGGGGCCTCAAAACCCTAGAATGTTATTGACTAAAACAGGAGATAAATGAAATAAAAGAGAATGGAATTAGATCCTACCTTATCCAACATGCACAAGGAATGATCCCTTCAATCCTCCACAATCAACTGGTGAGCTTCAAAAAAAAAACTTCTCTTGAGATTAGAAGGTAAAACAAGATGGTGAAAATGAATGGTAAGAATCGGTATTTATGTTTATTTCTCACACTTTAATCAAGTAAACATTGGTTTTTTATTTATTTAATCCATGAACATGTATTGTTTAATATTTTGATGGTATCTTGAGCAGGATTAACAACTAGCAAGTAGTTATGGTGTGCTTACATGTAAATTGAACATCTTTGACCACAAAGCAAACTTTTATCGCTTTTTCGAGCTTTGTTAAAAATGAAAAAGGAACCCCCTTGGAGTCCTCTTTAAGCTCTTCTTAGACTCTCTAAACATGAAAATATTATCGAGCCCTTATCATTTCTAGCTCGTTAATGGATCAAAATCGATATCTACTCAGTATAGTTTTACCCCTTTTTCGGGCTGAGATAGATTAACTACGAAAAAGGTACTCGTTGGTGAAACATGATCAATAGGTTCTCTCTTGTATTGTTTTATGCTTTTTTGGGTTTGAGAGACAAATGTATGAAAAAGAACTTTTGGTGTTTTCTTTTAAGTCCCTTTTCAGACTCTGTAAATATGAAAAGGACTGAGTTGTCTTTGTCGTTAAACTCGTTAAAAACATCAAATAGCGACAAACTTGTCCATCTAGACAAGATCGAGTTTCACCTTCGCTAGACTCGTTAAAACATCAAATAGCGATGGATTCACCCGAAGGGTGGAATTATACAACAAGCATATGTTATTCTCCTCAAGCTTGATTAAAAATAAAGAGGTACTGGTTAGAAATGACTGGGGGAAAATGGGAAAAGGTTGGGAACACTTTATTGGTAGCAGGTTGCTCTTGAACATGATACTTTCACTTCGTCACCGTGACTATGTGGGTTGGGTCATTCAACTTGATGGTTATCACACCGTTGGTCTATCATACCATCCATCCATTTGTTTTGGGTCAATGCTACCAATTCACTTCAGTGTCACCGATATGTTCAAGAGAAGTCACTCATTTCAAAACTTCATCCTTTACAATACAATAAACCTTCATTTTCATGTCCGTAATTGCTGAACCTTGTGTCGTCAGTCAATGTTTCATCTACAAAATCATTTACCTCGTTTCATGTCGTTGATGTGGGATACATCAAGGCCCTCCTGTGACGAGTCGCTTCTTGTCGACATCAACACATCATCCAAGAAGTTGACTTAGAAACACCCCTTCAGTACCTTGAGGCTTGCATACATCAATGGCAGGTTTCTCGCTTCTAACGATAGGTTTACATCAATGGCCTTCAACCGAAAGACTTCGTTTGGTGTTAAACATCAAATCATTTATTCACACCATGTGAAGTGTACTGCAGTACCTTGAGGGTCATTATCATTTTCGGTGATTCCCCTCACGTCTATTAATGGCTTACATCATTGGCTTCTAATCAGACGATGTCTCTCCATGTTCGACCTTAGATCATTTATTCACATGGTTAGACTTGTACTTGAGTGAAAGATTGGACAAGTTTGAAGACCTCGGATCTAGTTTCATCCATCTGGGCTGCGATATATTCAGCAGTACTATATCAAATGTACAATGGCCTTACATTCATGGTCATCCATTCATGGGTCTATATCTGTAGACGACTATTTTTGTACATGTAATGAAAGTTTATAAGCTAAGCATGGGTATGCCTTCCCTCAGCTAAAAATTGTGAGAAAAAATCAAAGTATCATGATATTTGTATTGTAACTGATGCACGTCACCTTTCGGTTCGATACCTTCTCTCCAAGTGGTAAAGCACATCACTCGAAGTGGTTATTTTCGACTTCATGCTTTAGGGGGCTTCTGTTACAGGAAAATTTGGGCACGTCAACTGTTATAGACATTTTTGTGCCTTACAGCATTGAGCATGAAATGTCCATAATCAAGGGATCCTAAGTCCCTAAACATGTTGTTCCTACCCCTAGAGGAACAAGGCCAACCAACCACAGCAATTCACAGAAGTTCTTCACTTGAAAACACTCAAAAACAAGGCAATTCTGGATCATGTCAACTACTCCACTGAGCATCTGCGCTGAATGTCAACTGCTCCATTGTCTACCTGCGTTGAATGTCAACTCCAACAAAGGCTACCTGCGCTGAGCAAGTTTGGACATGTGGCAGAGTCATTCGTCAAGGTGTCAATGCCCAGGAAGCTTCCAAAATGACACTTGCATCAAGGAATTCGACTGGTGATGAGTAAGAGGTTCCAAATCTCCAAGTGGAAGCAAGAATCTCCAAGTGGACTCAAGAATTGAGAGAGGGAGAGGACACTAGTCAGATCTCAAGCTGACTCATCCTCTCTCCAAACATCTATATATAGATGTCTCCTCCATGAGATCTGGGGGCTAGAATTTGGTAATTGCAAAGAATTGCTGTTGGTTTGTGGCTGGAAACATTGGGTGTGTTATGCTTTGAAGGGAGCTGAAGAAGGAATTCCATTCTACTGGGAAGGAGATGCTGGATTGGAGCCCTAGGGGTTGTATCTCTTCCTGAACCCTGTTACTTATTAATAAAGCTATCTTGATTCTTTCCTATATGCTGGTGTATTTTGTATGATTGCATTAGTGTATTTGATTTACTTCTAATCCTGAATCATTTATGAATATGTATATTTGCCTTTGTATTGTGTTCTTCTCTTGTCGCAAGTAGTTGTTCTCTTGTCACAGGTAGCTATTCTCTTGTGATCTCATGGGATTCAAGTAGCTGTTCTCTTGATCAAGCGAGGAGGCAAGTAGCTGTGGACACACAAAGAGAAGAGGATCTAGTTCGAGGGACAACCAGAAGACAACGGTAAGTCTGTCGATCTCCCCTCTTTCACATTTCATAAAGGAAGAAATCATAATAGCTGTATTCGTTTGTTGCTAAGGCGTTGTCACACCTTAGGTGGATAGGATCGTCCTGCATAGGCATTTTTCCCCACAACAAATTGGCGACTCCACTGGGGAAGAACTTGTTTATTCATTTCATTTGTGTTTCCATCATTTGTTTACTTCATAGACTTGACAACAACTATTGAACTGCATCTTTCCCGGATGCAAAGTAAAAGTTGCTGCTTTGATCTAGTTGTTGGACTTGTCTATGATCTAAACTAGATCCACAAATGATTTGATGATCCTTGTGATAGTCTTTAGTACCCTATCAAAGCATCCCTCTATTTATACCTTGCTTGTGTTTCTGATTTGGCCTGAAACAGTTGATTTTTGAGCATTTTGTGACCCAGAAACCAAGGGAAACGAGAGTTTCTCTTTCAGCGCAGGCACTGTGAAGGCAGTCTGCATTTCAACGCAGGTCCCGAAGGGGCTCCCTGTGCTGAATTTCAAACTGACAGTGTTAGACCTGCGCTGAACCAATGTGGCTTTGTGCAGCTGGGGTTCTTTGTCCTTTGTTGCCCTGTTTTTGCAGCCTTTAACCAGTATAGGTGCCAGTCTGATAAGCCTTTTCTTTGCTTAGATTCCGCCTCATTTTTGTACAAAAAGATTGTGAATGTTTTTATGTGTTTGTGGCGTCATTTACAGTCTTCCTTTGCATGAGTAAAGTAGTCATCCTGTAGCCTTTGATTCAGATTTGATTGTAATCTTAGAAGAGAGTTCATTGGCTGTTTGCAGATTGATTATAGATTTACTTTTGCTTATTGGTTTGAATTTGTTCCTTTCAAAGTATCAAAACAAGTCTTTATTTCGAAAATCACAAAGTGATTGTAATCTCTTCTACCCTTGTTGATTTCGAAGAAAGTGAACTTGTTTGTATTGATCATTGTAAAAGCAAATTCGAAGTTGTGCAAAAAACTTTCTTTGTAGGCATTTATATTAAGAAAGTGGAAAACAAACACCTGCATTGTGCATTTTGCATTTGATAGTTTGCATGTTGGATTTAGGGAAAGTGCATTAGAGTGTGTTGATTGCTCTTTGAGAAAAGATAGTGTTATTCTTTTCCCTTAGTAGCTAGGATTTTCAAAGTTGAAAGATAATAAAGCTTGCTTATCATCTTAGACTGCATTTAGGAATTTGTATCATACATCTCGTGGTGAACCTTGAAAGGCAAACTTTAAAAAGATCAACCTAAAATAAACCGAATGAACCTAACAACACTTTGTAACATAACGCACAACATAGAGGTCTAGGCTAGAGACGTGTTCCGGCGTCATTAAGCCTAGTGACTATCGATCTCGAAGAAGGTGGGTGATTCCTCCTGAGAGACGGTAGCGCTAGTACGGATTTGTGCTCCCACGTACCGTCGCGTATATATTGGGAGACCCCTATAGGCATATATCTTTTATCCTTAGGAAGCCGTGTCGGTCGCCCTACTGATCGCAATGCAGTGAACACAGCATTCACGAAGATCGACCACCCGTACCGTAAAAAGTATTCTGTGGTTTTGCGAAAAGTTTGGCACACCCTCTGCCTAGATCTCCAGAGCAGTTTCTTTTGGCCTTTTTCAGACTCTATAATAGAAAAAGTCCATCTGAGCATTTGTCACTTCGGGATCGTTAAAACATCGAAGGAGACTAGAGTCATCTTTGGCTTTTTCTCGACTCTTTAAAAGTGAAAAAGCAAGTTGTGTCTAAAGCGTCGTTAACAATTTATTTTAAACGGAACAATCACCCTTTAATCTTGCATTGATCTTTAGGTTGAAAAGATGGAGCACACCAACCAAGGAGTTCCCTTGGGTGGAAATCCTAGTCCCTTCTCATCTTGGGGAGATGTTGGTGTGCCCCACATGGCCACATTGTCGCTTCCAGGACTGATAATTGGCCTACCAGTTTGGCTCTTTTCAACCAATGTCATTCAGAATACCACCATTCCTGAACAGTCGAGTCAACAGTTAGATCAGACAAGAGTTACCTCCCAGCCTTCCACTTCATCTTCCTCCCCTCCTTCCTCTTCGCTTGACGGAACTGGTAAATCAAAAAATCGGGTTCCTAAGGAGAAGAAGGAGAAGAAGAAGAAAGAAAAGAAGAAGAAGGAGCCTAAGGTGACTGGGGGCAAACAAATGTCATCTAACAAAAATCCACACACCGCACTCGTAAGGCCTAAATCGCCATGCGTCATATGCAGGGGAGACCACTTCCATAGAGATTGTCCCTGTATCCCCCGGATACTAAGGGACTGGTCCCCCCGTTTGCACAATTCGGTAGCATCGACCTCTGATAGCCATGTCGACTACTCACCGTCAACTAGTGGGAGTGAAGCTCCAGGACAGAGTAGGAGAGCTAAATTTCCCTGCAGACTGTGTGAAGGCGATCACGCCATCCACCGTTGTCCCTTCTAAGACGAGGCAAAAAGAGTTCTGGAAGATCGCCCGTTTTTACGAGCGCATCTCCCTCCTGGATATCAAAGACTCCTGCCAAGTCCCTCACTAGTTGAGAATCCGGCTGAACCACTTAAGTGGTCAGCCGAAGCACCTGTCATTGAAGAAGAACCATCTGGATCCATGCCTGACGAAAGTCAAAAGGTTGATACGACAGTTGACCCGGTTTTGCCTTCAAAGGCTCCATCTTCGAATGACACCATCACAGAGGAGAATAAAGACGACACCGTCCAGATTCTCTTCACCAGCACTGACTCTGATGATCAAGGGGGCAATGCCACCATTCCTTTATCGCAGGAAGGAAGTTCGTCAGAGCGCTATCCGGCCGTATATTCGGTCCCACCACCAAGCAACCTGGTTGTGTCCTTTGATTGGAACCAACTAGGCAGACCCCGGTTGCCTGCCAGTATACCATTCAGAATTATTTGTCAAATATACAGAATGGTAATGGCTGGCACTATCATTGATGAGGGGGCATCTGTGAGTATCCTTTCCTCTATTGCTTCGAGAGCGCTTGGTTCGCCAGCGCTCTTACCTGAGATGAGGAATCTATCAGGTTTTGATAAAGGAACCAGTCGACCTTTAGGGATCCTCCCCAATGTGCCTATAACATTGAAAGGGAAGACCGTTCAAATGAACGTGATGGTCGTTCAAGGACCCTTGGATTATAACCTACTCCTTGGATGGGACTATATATATTGCATGGGAGCTGTAGTCTACTCACTCTTTAGAGTAATGTGTTTTCCGCATGAAGGAAGAATGGTCAAGCTCGTGGACCAACTTTCGTTTCCCGGATCACACATCGCAAATAGTCATGTACCATCCCTAAATGGTCTATTCACGCAAGAAGTGTCTCAACCCACGGTCCGTCCTCCCGATGAGCGCGAGTAATCCAGGAGGATATGACTGGAACCCAGGGGGCATGCGTCCTAGCCTGCTTTGGCAGGAAAACTTTGGGTATAAGGTAGGTTTCTGCGGGAGAATATGACTAGTCTGTACCCCGTCCGTGGATGGAAGAGGGGTTGTTCTAGAATAAGATTCTTTTGTCAAAGTTATGTGGGTGGAATAATCTGTTTTTCGCCCACCTCTGTCTATTTCGGTAGACATTGCCGAAGAAGTGTTTTGTTTGAAAGAGTAACGAGACAATCTTTGGGTAATGTGAAAGAGGTAGGCCTCTCCCGGTAAAACAAATGTTTTATCTACAAATTGAGGGGTAACCTTGAAATCGTACTTTATACCTGGGGGCATGCAAACCTTTCGGAGTGCAAGCAAGGGGCAACTATTTATTTTTTAAATTTTTAGGACCTCTAACCCTTTAAACTTCTAGGATTAGTCGTTTCCAAACTTGCATAAAGAAAGGAGAGGGAGCATAGCTTTGGTAAGGTGCAATCTCTATAAAAAATGGGATCTTTCATGAGACACTCTTATCTTATGACTGGGTAATCGAGCAGTTTTAGCATAAAGTTCATGTTCGTTAAAAAATAAACGCAAGATTCGAGTAGTTTTAACGCGGAATTTATGCGCGTTAAAAAATAAGAAAGCGATTGTGAGCAAGAGTTTCCTCCAGAGTTCAAGCTCATTAAAAAATGAACCTATCCCGGTAAATAACCACTGTGATCGTAAATTTATCAGCCATAAAAGCCATGGTCGTGTTTGCACCTGCCACCTCCACTTTCCATTTGGCCAATCGTTCACCTCCATATGATTGTTTACCCATTTTGAGGAACAACTGCGAAGAGTGATTTCACCTAGCCATCCTTGTGACACTGCCGTGATTGGAAAATTCTAACCTGTACCTGGAATCAGTTGCTATCCCTGTTTATCACTCGTTCCTCAAAAGACGAGTCTTCTTTAAGCTCTTTTCAACTGACTCGTAAAATATGAAAAGATTGCCGAGTTTTGGCCTTCCAGCTCGTTAAAGGACAGGGAGAGCTATCCCTCCTCTAGATTTTAATCTTTTTGGACCTGAGGGATTATTGCACAAAAAGGTCGAGCGCTTGTTTTATTCGGCTCGTTAAAATTATCGAAAACTCATCCCTTCTGTATTGTTTTATACTTTTTCGGACTTAAGGGATTAGATGACAAAAAAGGAATTTTGGAGTTAACTTTATGTACCTTTTCAGACTCTCTAAAAATGAAAAGGACCGAGTTATCCTTGTCATTAGACTCGTTAAAATTATTAAATAGTGACAAACTTGTCTTTAGACGAGAACGAGTTTCACTATCGCTAGGCTCGTTAAAACATAGCGATGGGCTTGCCCGAAGGGCAGGTTATAGAACAAGCATATGTTATCCTCCTCAAGCTTGACAAAAATAAAGAGGTACTGGTCAGCAATGACTGGGGAAAAATTGGGAAAAATCAAGAAAACTTTGATGGTCGCAGGTCGCTCTTGAACATGACACTTTTCCTCCGTATCACATTCGGGTTGGGTTGTTTCATTCACCGGTCACATCACCATGGTCTCGCCATACCATCCATATTTGGGGTAATGCTACCGATCCATCGCATCAGTGTTGCCATATGTTCAAGAGAAGTCATTTAGAAAGAGTCAACTGGGTCCCATCCACTGCCATACATTATCCTTCATCCATTCATGACCGCCACCCTGAATCATATGTCACAGATTGTTTTCACCTCCATTAAAATCATTAGCTCCGTTCCGTGTCACTGATGTGGGATTCATCAAGGCCCTCCTTTGATGGATCGCTCCTTGTCGACATCAGCTCATTATCCAAGGAGTTGATCTAGGAACAACCCCTTCAGTACTTTGAAGCTTGCATGCCTCAATGGCAAGTTTCTCACTTCCGGCGACAGGTATACATCAATGACCTTCGACCAGAAGATTTTGTGTGGTGTTCAACGCCAAGTCCTTTATTCATACCACGTGAATTGTACTGCAGTACCTTGAGGGTCATTATCATTATCGGTGATTCCTCTCGCGCTTGTTAACGGTTTACATCATTGACCGGTAATCAAGCGATGTCTTTCCATGTTCGACTTCAGCGCAATTCTCACATGGATCGACTTGTACTTAGAGTGAAGATCGAATGAGTTTGAAGACCCCGGATCTAGTTTCATCCATCCGGGCTGCGATATATATTTAGGAAAGATAAAGACATTTGACATGTACATCATTGCAGCAGATGATCATCCTACTCAAAGGATGATAATTTCGCCAAAATTATCAGTCTACCATCAGACGATCGTCTGTTCTATGTACAAAATGAATTTATAAAGCTGAGTATGGGAATGCCTGCCTCAGCTAGATCATGAAAGCAGTATGAATCATAATGTATTGTATTGTATTTTATTACAGGTCTCCTCCCAGTAGATGGATGAACTTCGGACCCTCCTAGATAAAGCATTTCACCCGATAAACGGCCTCATACTTTAGGGGGCAACTGTTATAGACATTTTTGTGCCTTACAACATTGAGCATGAAATGTCCATAATCAAGGGATCCTAAGTCCCTAAACATGTTGTTCCTACCCCTAGAGGAACAAGGCCAACTAACCACAGCAATTCACAGAAGTTCTTCACCTGAAAACACTCAAAAACAAGGCAATTCTGGATCATGTCAACTGCTCCACTGAGCATCTGCGCTGAATGTCAACTGCTCCACTGTCTACCTGCGTTGAATGTCAACTCCAACAAAGGCTACCTGCGCTGAGCGAGTTTGGACATGTGGCAGAGTCATTCCTCAAGGTGTCAATGCCCAGGAAGCTTCCAAAATGACACTTGCATCAAGGAATTTGACTGGTGATGAGTAAGAGGTTCCAAATCTCCAAGTGGAAGAAAGAACATCCAAGTGGACTCAAGAACTGAGAGAGGGAGAGGACACTAGTCAGATCTCAAGCTGACTCATCCTCTCTCCAAACATCTATATATAGATCTCTCCTCCATGAGATCTGGGGGCTGGAATTTGGTAATTGCAAAGAATTGTTGTTGGTTTGTGGCTGGAAACATTGGGTGTGTTATGCTTTGAAGGGAGCTGAAGAAGGAATTCCATTCTGCTGGGAAGGAGATGCTGGATTGGAGCCCTATGGGTTGTATCTCTTCCTGAACCCTATTACTTATTAATAAAGCTATCTTGATTCTTTCCTATATGCTGGTGTATTTTGTATGATTGCATTAGTGTATTTGATTTACTTCTAATCCTGAATCATTTATGAATATGTATATTTGCCTTTGTATTGTGTTCTTCTCTTGTCGCAAGTAGCTGTTCTCTTGTCACAGGGAGCTATTCTCTTGTGATCTCGTGGGATTCAAGTAGCTGTTCTCTTGATCAAGCGAGGAGGCAAGTAGCTGTGGACACACAAAGAGAAGAGGATCTAGTTCAAGGGACAACCGGAAGACAACGGTAAGTCTGTCGATCTCCCCTCTTTCACATTTCATAAAGGAAGAAATCATAATAGCTATATTCATTTGTTGCTAAGGCGCTGTCACACCTTAGGTGGATAGGATCGTACTGCATAGGCATTTTTCCCCACAACATCAACCCCAACTTCTAGATCTGTATTATTAGGGTCTATCAACTCCTAATTTAGGTTTTTTCATTCCCTAATGAAGTTAACCTACATCATGCTTGCTTCCCGAGAGTTTCATGACATCATTCATCCAAAAAATGTCCCTTAAGAGATCATCGTAGGTGGCCTTTTATCTAGCTGCAATGAATGGTAGGCACTACACTGTCAGGGTGCTATGAATAGCACCTGGCCTTTGTATCACCTGCAATGGGTGGATCCAATGCATTTTTCAAATGAATCCATTGGATTCCTCATGCAATGGATGCTTCTAGAGGTTTCTAGAGGTATTGGGCTCACTTTTGGATGAGGAAGGAGATGAATGAACCTTAATCCATTATCCCTTCCTCCATGGAACCACTTCCCAAATATGGAAAAGCATTCATGAGGGCCACTAATGGCCTAACCTCCTCTTTTCAGCTATAAAAGGACCAAGCTCTCATTGGCTGGTATAGGTTGAAACTTCTTAAGCTAACGAAATGCTGATTGGATGAGATTAGTAGAGAGAGTAAACTTATCATGTCAAATTGTTGTTTCCATGAGGAGAGAAGGGTTTGAAGCTGGGAGGATGACACTGAATCGAACATGCATCTACATAGGTTTTAATCTTCCTTTCTATGAATAAATAGTTCTATGCTTTTTCCCATTCATGTGTTATGAGATGTACATTGTATTTTTTATTCTATAATGTGTTTGGTTAACAGATCGATATCTATGCTTTGATGGTTTGTTGTCTTTGCTTGTGTGCAGGTACCTTTTAAGCGAGTTAAGTACGGAAGGGAGTGGTGAAAGAAGTCAAAGGGAAGAGGGATCGAGCGAGAGATATAGGTTGGTACTTCTACTCCTCTTTCTTTTATCTGTTAGCTATAGGAAAAGCAATGGTATTACTTTAATGATTGTTCTAGACTTGCTACTAGGTCTAGGGGTTAGTCGTTCGACAATGCATTAAATTTTCCCATAACAATGGTGCAAAAAAACAACAAAAATTAGAGGTGAAAAATGTTGCAAAGGCTATGTATGAAGCTCCAAAACCTAGGATAATCAAGGGGATCCTAAGGGGGAAAAGGAAAAATCCAAACTCTAAAGGAAAAAATATAAAAGAAACCTACCCAACAGTTCATAAAAGTAATGTATTAGACTCTAAAAATCAATGGCTGAAAATGTTGAAACCCTATACTCCTCACTCAGCCAATCTCTTCCTATCACTGTGGATGTGTACTCGAAACCCTAGGGGTATTATTTCTCCCTCAAAGAGAAAAACTAGGAGAATCTATGCCCAGGGGAGATTGAAAATAGAGATGAAGTACCCTTCCCAGCCTACACACAACACTCTTGGCAAATCTGAAAAAATTGCAGGAAAAATCCAAAACCGCAGGTACTGACATGGAACAGTGTAAAACGGAGTTTTTGGGCCAAAAAGTGCACTCTAAAACATAGATCTGGGGCTGAAATGTGTGTTTTGATCTAGGAACTCTTTCTCACAAGATCGCACATAGATGTTGTCAGCTCCTTCTTGGCTAGTACCTATGACTTGCAAAAAGAACCAGAAAACCAGTAGAATCTGAAAATTTAACAAAAAAGGAAATAATACTATAAATACAAATTGAGAGGCTAAAAATAGTTGTAGAAAACCTTGAAATTTACTGAAACTTCAGTCACCTAAGAATGATGTTATTACACCAATGGAATCGCCATTTGTTAGTGTGAAATTTCTTGGAAGGTGTACCAAAAACACTTCACTTAAGTCACCTGGTGACACATGGCCCTAAAAATGATTTGTGGTTTCTTACGCTTTAGATCTGTAATAAAACTTGGGAGACCTACAAGAAAACAATTTATATGATCGAAAATAGCAAGCAATAATATAGGTATCCAATGGAATAACCAAATGGAAAGACTTCAAAATGAATAAATATTTTATTGATAACACCTGGTGAAGGATATCTACAAAAAGGGTCTCCAAATCCCCCTTCGTGGGATGGATGAATTGATGTCCTCGATGCTTCAGTAATCGATTTGTTGAGAAATAGCAACAAGAAATTCCAGTTTAAATTTGTGGTTGATTTTAAACTGAGAATAAAAATAGCATTATATTCTCATAGCAACTTGTAAATAGTTAATTAACTTTAATTAACCTATTTAGCTTAGGAATTTCAATTTGGAAGTATTTTGGAAGTCATTTATATGTTCTCCCTAAATTTTAGGGGTCAAGTATGAGTTTATATTTTGTAATTAGATAACTCAATTTACTGAGTTATAGATGGTTAAACTAGTTCTAATTATTTGTTGAATTAGTAGAGGATTAGCAGTCAATTTTTCCATTAGTGCTTCCACAGGTGCTACTCCAGATAATTGAAGATTCTCTCATCAAAAGCTCATGCATGTCAGTTTTGAGAAAGACCCATTTGAGACTAGAGTGTAGGGACAATGTACTATCAGTTTTATTATTTACTGAGTTATACAGATCATGCATGCAATGTAGGGACAATGTACTGCCAGTTGTATTATTTATTGAGTTGTATAGATCATGCATGCAATCAACAAGATGACCTAGATTGGATTGCATAGTTTTGGAAGCACTGGATTCCCATTAATATGGGCTATTCAGCCTAGGAGTTGCACAAGGAAATAAGGGCTTGGTAGGCATTGGAAATTGGCTAAGTGTTGGCTAACAACAGGCTTGTGAGATAGAGAGTTAAGCATACCTGTACGAAATGTTTCTAGTGAGAACAAGCTTTGTGTCTTCACTCATATTTCTAATTAATGCAATATAGATAAGCAGGGTTTCAAGGGGTGTATTTCCCCATAAAAACTTATTGTGTTATGTGCCATTGATTTGTCTTCTTCTTGTTCATATTGTTTTCATCGATCTATTGGCTTCCACTAGTTGAAAGTAGAAGTAGAGTATTGTCTCTTGTTTTAGTAGATTACACGAGCTTGTGAATCTATAGGAAAATATGCATGGTATCACAGTTGAAGACAATATACTAGAGGAGATTTTGAAGTTTTTATTTTTGGGTTACAGGTGAAATTCGAATTTGCAATACGTACTTCGGGATCAGCAGATGGCATTCTACAGTTTGCAGCTCAAGGGTTCCTCAGAAGGAAACTTGAATTATATTGCCTGGAAGGAAAGAAAGGAAGTTGTGCTAGAGGATAATGGCTTAAAGGAATTCATTAATCAAGAAATTCCTAAGATAGCAACATTAGATACACAGAATCTAGCCTAATGGAAGAAGTGTGTGGTGAAGGCGAGGTGGACAATCCTTGATGGAGTTTGAGACCAAATTGTCTCGAGTCTCGATCAGATGGAAACCCCTTATGCTATGTGGAAAGGATTGATGAACATATTCCAGAACAACAGTGACCATAGGAAGTTGGCACTAAAAGACAAACTTCAAAAAACTAAGATGGAGAAAAGTGAGATTATTCTAAAATACTTAACCAAGTTCACTCAATGTCATGATGAGTGTGAAAGTGTTGGAATAACCATTTCTGAGGATGATATTGTGAGCCTAGATCTCCTAGGCCTTCCCAAGAGTTGGAATAGCTATCAGGAATCTACCAATGGTAGGGAGAAGCTTCCATATTGGGAATGTCTGTGTTCGATTTTGATGTAGGAGGAGATCAGAAGGAACACTAGAGATGGTTCCTCATCAAAGATTGGTGATGAGGAAAATCATGCCTTAGCAAGTAAAGCAAGGAAAGGGAAAGGGAAGGTGTCCCATTCTAAATTGGATACTCGCCATGAAGGTAAGAATAAACACGTGATAAAATTTAAGTGCTTTTATTGTCACAAGATGGACCATTTCTCTACAAATTGTCCACTCAAGAAGTCCAAGAAGAAGTCCTCAGGAGGAGAAGCAGGTGAGGCTTTGGCCTCTCAATTTGAATTGGAATTTACTCTCATTGCATGTATGGTGTCATCAATGATGATTAGTGCATGGTACTTAGACAATGGAGATTCATTCCACATGGCTGCTGACAAGGAGTTATTCAGTGACCTAGAGGAGAAATATCTCCATATGCATATTGAGATGGGTGACCACAGAAGGTATAGTGCTACTGGATTGGGCATGGTTACCTTTCAGAGGGAGCATGGGGCTCCAATCACCTTGAAGAATGTTATGTATGTGTCCAAGATGAAGAAGAACTTGGTATCCATTTCCATGCTTGACCTTAGAGGCTATGATGTGATATTTTCGAAAGGAAAGGCATTCTTTCGACACATAGCCATGGGTCAAGTAAAGAATATAGGGATTCGAGTTAAGAATCTCTATAAATATGAGGTATATGATTGTGTTTCTTTGATCATTAAATATGAGAAGGTTTATATCTAAGAAGTTGGTGAGTTGTGGCAAAAGTGATTGGGCCACTTGCATCACGAGGCTTTGAAAATCATGTAGCAAATCCCTATTGGCCTCCCCAAGGGTATGCTAGAGCAAGTTGATACATGCAAGGGGTGTACTTTGCGAAAATAAACCATGGCTTCCTTTCATGACAAAGACATTTGAGTAGAGGTGATTCTAGAATGAGTCCATTCAGATGTGTGTGGACCACTCTCGACAGCATCCACGGCCAAACACAGGTATTATGTTATATTTGTTAATGACTTTTCTCGTAAATGATGGATATTTTTCATGCAGAGCAAGGATCAAACTTTCATAAAGTTTTGTGAATTTAAAGCATTGGTTGAGAAAGAGTTTGGAAATAAGGTTAAATCTCGAAGGAGTGATAATGATGGTGAGTATGTCTCAAATGAGTTTAAGAACTTTTGTACAGTAGAATGGATTAAATGGGAGTTTACAGAACCCCATAACCCACAGTAGAATGGGGTAGCCGAGAGGAACAATAGAAGCATTGTAGGGGTAGTACAGGTGATGTTGTATGATCAGGGCCTACCACTACACTTATGGGCTGAGGCATGCAACACAATGGTTTATTTTCATAACCGTATCCCACATCAGATTCTTGGGATGAAGACACCAAAGGAGGCTTATTCCAGTAAGAGACCAGAAGTTGGTCACTTCAGGATTTTTGGGTCATTAGAATATTGGCACGTGACCAAAAATGTACAGAAGAAGCTTGAGCTGACAACAAAGTTGATAATATTTGTGGGGTACACTGATACACCTCACAACTATCAAGTGTACTTGCTGACTAGTAGGATGAAAATGGTTCACGGGGATGTGAGATTGGAGGAGGAGAAGGCCATGCAAGTTTCCCTTGAGAGGGAGCTTCAGCTACATGTGGTTGAGGATATTTTATCTCCTAAGGCTGAGGAGCCTCAGATTTATGTGTAGCAGCCACATGCGAAGGATTGGATAGTGGAGACATCCACTCAAAAAAAGTCTTCCAGAGATGGGTGAAAGGGAAGTAAAGAGGCGGATAGATTGTTAGTGGATGCTAGAGATAATGTGGGAGCACCCCCATCACAACGCAGACAGAGGAGGTCACCTGACAGGTACACATGATACATGGCTCTTATGAGAAAAATGTGTTGTGACAGAGCCATCTTCCATTAAGGAAGCGGTGTAGTAGCCGGTTTGGGTTGATGCTATGGTGGAGGAGTATGACTCCATAGTTCATAACAGTGTTTGGGATGTGGTCCCAAGGCCAGAGGATAAGTCTGTGGTGAGATCCCATTGGCTTTACAATGTAAATAAAGCTACAGATGGTAGTGTGGAGAAGCATAAGGCTAGATTTGTGGCCTGTGGCTTTTCACACGTAGAGGGGATTGGCTATGATGAGACCTTTGCTCTTGTTGCAAGGTACTCTTTGATCAGATCTATGTTGGAACTATCAACACACATGGATTGGAAGATACACCAGATGGATGTGAAGACAATGTTACCTAATGGCACGATTGAGGAAGAGGTGTACATAGAGCATCCTGAAGGTTTTGAAACCTTCAACCATGAGTCACATGTGTGCCAGCTCAAGAGAGAATTGCATGGGGTAAAGCAAGCACCTCATGCTTGGTACACTAAGATAGATTCCTACTTCACAGATTTGGGCTTCATGAAGAGTGAAGCAGATGAGAACCTGTACCACATAGTGGTGGAAGGTAAATTATTGATATTTGTAATTTATGTTGATGATCTCCTATTGACAGGTGATGATCAGTTGATTAAATCTTGCAATGAGGAACTTTCAAGAGATTTTGAGATGAAGGACTTGGGGCACATGCATTACTTTTTGGGCATGGAAGTATGGAAGGGTGATGGGGAACTGCTTGTATCTCAAGCTAACTATGCTGATGACATACTCAGTAGGTTCCACATGGAGAGTTTCAAGCGTATGGAGACTTCTCTAGTAGGTAACTGGGGGAAAGAGGATGCTACATCGAGAGAGGTAGTGGAAGCTATTGTTTATAGGCATCTTGTGGGTTCACTCATGTATTTGGTGAACACACAACCAAATATGCTCCATGCATTTAAATTGCTTAGTCAAGCAATGGTTAGGCCTACCAAGTTGTATTGGAAGGCATCAAAGCATAGGCTAAGATACCTTAAGGGCACTACTTAGTACAGATTATGGTACAGATAGATAAAGTGAGTGGAGATTCAAGGCTTCACAGATTCAAATTGGGTGGGCAGTCCATACGACTAGAAAAGCACATTAGGAGATATTTTCAGTATTGGGTCAATGGTTGTTTCTTGCTACAATAAGAAACAAATATCAGTTGCACTTAGTTCGGCAGAGGCAGATTACATGGCTTGTATTTAGTTAGCATGTGAGGACATCTCGATGAGGAAGATCTCGGTTGCTCTATTTGGTCAGCTAATGGATCGAACAACAATTTACTTCGATAATCAGGGATGTATCAAACTCTCTCAAAATCCAGTTTTTCATGATAGGTCCAAGCACATTGATATCTGATATCATCATCTATGAGATTGTGTATTGAGGGAGATCATGTGGTCAGAGTACATACACATGGAGGAGCAAGATGCCGACATTTTGACAAATGCATCGTTAAGATGTAAATTCCAGTTTCACAGAGATAGGATCGGGGTAGTAGATAATCCCTTTCTTGTTGAGAGGAAGTGTTGAGAAATGGCAACAAGAAATTGCAGTTTAAATTTTTCCTTGAATTTAAACTGAGAATTAAAATAGAATTATATTATCATAGAAACTTGTAAATAGTTAATTAATTTAATTAACTTAATTAGCTTAGGAATTTCGAGTTGGAAGTATTTTGGAAGTCATGTATATGTTCTCCCTAAATTTTAGGGGTCCAGTATGAGTTTAGATTAGGTTGTAATTAGTTAACTCAAGTTATTGAGTTATAGACAATTAATCTAGTTCTAATTGTTTATTGAACTAGTAGAGGATTAACAACCAATTTTTCCACTGGTGCTTCCACATGTGCTACTCCAGATAATTGAAGATTCTGTCATCGAAAACTCATGCATGTTAGTTTTGAGAAAGACCCATTTGAGACTAGAGTGTAGGGGCAGTGTACTATCAGTTGTATCATTTACTGAGTTGTATAGATCATGCATGCATTCGGGAAGAGGACCTATATTAGATTCACAGTTTTGGAAGCACTAGATTCCCATTAATATGGGCTATTCAGCCTAGGAATTATGCAAGGAAATAGGGGCTTGGCAGGTAGTGTAAATTGGATAAGTGTTGGCTAAGAGTGGGCTTGTGAGGCAAAGAGTTAAGCATACTTGTGTGGAATTGTTCTAGTGAGAACAAACTTTGAATATTCACTCATATTTCTGATTGATGCAATACTGATAGGTGGGGTTTTGAGGAGTGGCTTTCCCAGAAAAATTATTATGTTATGTGCCATTGATTTGTCTTCTTCTTGTTCATATTGTTTTCATTGATCTATTGGCTTTAGCTGGTTGGAAGTAGAAGTAGATTCTTGTTTCTTCTTTTAGAATATTACATGAGCTTGCGAATCTATAGGAAAATCTACACAAATCTCTCTCTCATTGTGTAAAAAACCCAAAAAAATGTAGATAAATCAAATGGGAGCTCAAGTGAACAAAAAACAATAATGGTGATGATGATAATGATCATGGTGAAGAATGAATGGAAAAACCTCCTATTTATAGAAATGTGTTGAGTTAATCTCTAAAATGGAGAATAATAACATTATATTGACCAAATCAATATCTAATTGTTAGGAATAATTTATTATAATTTTTGGAGAGGGAAAAGATATTCAAAATGGTCAAATATCTTTATTTAGAAATAATTAACAAATAAAATGATTTATTAATTATTTCGCGAGGATTAAGAATGGTGTGAAATTGAAACAATTATTGGATAGTGATTTAACAATTATTCCAATGATGGAAATAGGCAATAATAAATAAATAGTGATTTATTTAATTATTCCTAGGATATTTAGTCAAATGTGACAAGGAATAATTATCAAACAATGATTTAATACTCATTCTTAGAGAAAATTAAATAAATAATGATTTATTCAATTATTCTCATCGGTTTTCTTTTTTATATTAATCAGAAACTAATTTAATAAAAATGGTTTACTAAATTATTTCCCATGGTGAAAGTGACTATACTATGGTAAAATTCATCCTTCATAGTGTATTTCGATCCACCTAGTTAGAAATGTCTAGGCGATCATTTCTTGGTGATAACAAGCTTAGTACACTTGGATTGATAGTTATCTCATTGGATTGGGCTTAAGAAAAAGTGAAGCAGATGCGAACCTCTACAATATTTTGGTAGAAGGTAAATTGATTATCATTGTTTTATATGTTGATGATTTAATATTGACAAATGATGAGCAACTGTATGTTCTCAAAGTTATTCATATTGGAAAACTTTTCGGATGAAACTGTGTAGAGGATTTTATATCCTATCCAACATTTTAGGTGGACTCTCCACCCATCATCAGGGACTGAGAATTTGAGTGATCACAAACGAGCATTGTGTATTCATTTATAGAAGAAAGATTTAGAATTAGTTGTTAAATGATAATATTAAAATAATAAACTAGTCGTTAAAGAATAATATTATTAAGATAATAAAATAGTCGTTAAAAATAAATAAATCAAATAAAATAGAGGAACAAGGGGGAAGAGAATCATAGGGGATTATTAAGACTATATTAGGATTAACTAATTAGATGTTGAGAGTCAAATCAAGATAATTGAAAAATTTAAGGGAATGTCAATTAAATAATAATAATAATAATAATAATAATAATAAATGAAAATATAAATAAATAATTTTGCTATTAAAAGAAAATGGTTAAGCCCCCATATTTACATAATTAATTAATTAAGTAAGGGTAGAGAATTAAGAGGAAAATGAGGATAATAAAAAGATTAAATTAATAATAAGAGTCAAGTCAAGAGATTTAAATAAATTGTTTAATTAAAGGGCTGCAAATTAAAAGGAAATTGAAATTAATACTAATAATAATAATAATAATAACAAGGACATGGAAAATTTAGATAGCATTAATTAACAACTGAGAAAATATAAAAATTTGATGGTTGATAAATGGAGAAAAGAAAATAATTGTAAAATTTTTGAAATTGAAAGATTTAAATATTTATTATTGGATTAAAAATAAAATGAAAAATTGGTTAAATAATAAAATGAATAATTGGTTAAATAATTTTAAAAATGATTGAAGGAAAGGGAAGCAAGAAGGGAGGGTAAGGAGAGATAAATAAAGGAGAAGAGAAGAAAAAGGTAAAGAGATAAGGAAAAAGAAGGGGGGAGTGATAACTAATGAGTCAGATGGTGGATAACAAGATGCCAAGAATGGCTTAATTTATAGCCATCTTCTCGATTAAAGTTTCTAGGGTGCTTCTCTATTTCAAGAGCCTCCCTAATGATTCTCGAGTTGTAAAAAGGAACAGAGGCAAGAATTTTGGTTTGATTAAAACAGAAAAGATGCTTTGAATTAAAATAGTGCTCGATTATGGAAGACTTTGAAAGTTGGAGATGATTGGTGTCAGCAATATGTTCTTTAATTCGAACTTTGAAGGAACGCCCAGTCTAGGTAATGTATGATTTTCCACATAAACAGGGGATGTGGTAAACCCTTAAATTCAACATGGGATCAGAATTATCCTTGGCTCACTGAAAGAACTGATTCAAATTTTTATGAGGTTTAAAAACAGTCCTCACGTTCTTTTTTACCAAGAATTTTGCTATAATACCAGTGACTCTTTTTATATAAGGGAGAGAAACTCGACCATGCGGAGGAGAGGAAGGAGGGCTAATAGATTTGGGTTTAGATAAAACCTTGAAAGATTTATTGATCTAAGAAGAGGAACAACCATTAGCTCTAAAGGCTTGGAATATGAGGGTTTTATGAGAAAATGAAGACCATTTTTAAAACACATAAAACTTTGAAGCAATTGTCCCATTCAGCCAAGGATAAGTCAGACCCCATGTTGAATTCAGGAGTTTACCAAATCCCTTGTTCATGTGGAAAATCATGCATTGGCCAGACTAGGCATTCCTTCAAAGCTCGAATTAAAGAACATATTGCTAACACCAATCATATTTTGATTTTGTTGTCTTCCATAGCTGAGCACTCATTTAATTCAAAGCATCTTATCTGTTTTAATCAAACCAAAATTCTTGCCTCTATTCTTTTTTACAACTCAAGAATCATTAGGGAGGCCCTTGAAATAGAGACGAAGCCTAGAACCTTTAAGCAAGAAGATGGTTATAAATTAATCCATTCTTAGTATCCTATTATCCACCCTCTGACTCATTATTTATTGCTCCCCCCTTCTTTTTCCTTATCTCTTTACCTTTTTCTTCTCTTCTCCTTTCTTTATCTCTCCTTACCCTCCTTGCTTGCTTCCCTTTCCTTCAATCATTGTTAAAATTATTTAACCAATTATTCATTTTATTTTTTAACCAATTTTCCAATTTTTTTTAATCCAATAATAAATATTTGAATCTTTCATTTTTATAATTTTTATAATTTTTTCATTTTCTCCACTTATCAACCATCAAATTTTCATATTTTTTGCACTTGTTAATTAATGTTATCTAAATTTCCCTTGTCCTCTTTATTATTATTAGTATTAACTTCAATTTCCTTTTAATTTGCATCCCTTTAATTAATCAATTTGTTTAAATCTCTTGACTTGACTCTAACTATTAATTTAATCCTTTTATTATCCTCATTTTCCTCTTAATTCTCTACCCCCTACTTAATTAATTAATTATGTAAATATGGGGGTTTAACCATTTTCTTTTAATAGTAATTTTTTTTATTTTTATTATATTTATTATTATTATTATTTTTTAATTGGCATTCCCTTTAATTTTTCAATTATCTTGATTTGACTCTCAACATCTAATTAGTTAATCCTAATATAGTCCTTATAATCTCCTATGATTCTCTTCCCCCTTGTTCCTCTATTTTATTTGATTTATTTATTTTTAATGGCTATTTTATTATCTTAATAATATTGTTCCAAATTATATTTTTCTTTAACGACCAATTTATTATTTTAATATTATAATTTAACAACTAATTCTAAATATTTATTCTATAAATGAATACATAGTGCTTGTTTATGCTCACTCAAATTCTTAGTCCCTAATCATGGGTGGAGAGTCGACCTAAAACATTGGACAAGATATAAAATCATCTACAGAGTTTCATCTGAAACGTTCTTCCAATAGGTGATGAGCAACTGATCAACTCTTGCAAGGAGGAAATTGCAAGGGAATTCGAGATGAAAGGCATGGGTCTCATGCACTACTTCCTCGGGCTAGAAGTATGGATATGTGATGGGAAATTGTTTGTGTCTCAAGGCAATTATGCCACTGAGATATTGCATATATTTCGCATGGAGAGTTGTAAGCCCATGGAGACACCTCTAGTGACCAACTGGAGGAATGAGAATGCCATTTCAAGTGAAGAGGTTGATGTTACCATTTACGAGAAGCTAGTGGGTTCACTGATGTATCTTGTGAACACATGACCATATATGTTCCATGTAGTTAACCAACTAAGCCAAGTTATGGTTAGGCCAACAAAATTATATTTGAAGGCAGCAAAGCATATTTTAGGATACCTCAAAGCCATTACCTAGTATGGATTTGGTAAATACAGATAGAGCAAGTGAAGCTACATTGATTCACATATGCAGATTGGGCAAGGATTCAATCCAACTAAAAGAGTACATCAGGTGCAATTTTCAGCATTGTGTCTGTAGAAATTTCCTTGTACAATAGGAAGTAGAGATTTGTGGTTGTCAACTTAGCCGAAGTTGAATACATGGTTGCAAGTCAAGAACCATGTGAGGTGATCTATATGAGAAAGATACGTGTGGGATTGTTTGGTCATGATATGGATCCAACTGTGATCTATAGTGATAATTAGAGTTTCATTAATTTCTCTAAGAATCCAATATTTCACAATCATTCCAAGCATATAGATATCTAGTATCATCATTTACGGGACTCTGTGTAGAGGAGGATAATGTTTCTACAGTACATTCTAGCTGAGGAACAAGATGATGACATCTTGACAAAGGCTTTGTCAAAGGGGAATTTTGAATTCCATAGGTGCAGGATAAAGGTGGCTGATAATCCCTTTATTGCTAAGAGGGAGTGTTGATAAGTGTAGCAAGAAAGGCTCAATTTAGCTTAGCCTGGTCAAATTGAGAAAATTCGAAATTTCCACATCAGCAGACAACTTGGAAGCAATTAACTGAGGTTACATGGCTCTTTCCACTTAGTTAACTCATTAAATTTGATTTAGAGGGCTTGCAGTTCAGTTATGATTTTTTCATTGCAAATTTATAGCAATCTAGTTTAGTTATTTCCAATTTTACTCAATTAAACTAGTTCTAATATGTTAGAGGGAAATATTCCCCTAGGGCTTTTTGGGTTGAAACCCTAGTAGACTGAAAGTTATCTAATCAAAGAAACACACATTCACACAGCCATTATGCTATTATAAGCAAATTCTATTGTAAAGGGGGCGTACCTTAGGTCCTACGTTTGAGAAGGCCCTTAGGGTCCAAACCCTTCTTGGAGTTCCCTTCTTCTCTTTTGTCCTGCAAAACAACCAATTCCAAAGAACACATCAGTATATGGACAAAACCTTATAAAGAAACCATCTTCATGTTATAAATAAAGGTAGTTAGTTATGAAATCCAAACAACCATTTACATATGAATTCTAACATGAATATCATAAACATAAAGAAGATTTATATCGGGAACCAAGACATGTGTTTCTTTTATTATAGACAAATAAATTACAGAAAAGGAATAAGTTCACCTGAGTCACCCTTCGCAGGCTCCGAGCAAAGCTTCCTTCTGGATCCGTCCAGCCTCAAGCCTTTAACAAACTCCTTCCATGCCTTACTCCATGATGTCATAAATGGTGGATGCACATCAACACACAAGGAAACAAGGGTTTCCTTTACAAATGGGGGAAGTGTAGAAGGCACAAGGGACTTCAAACCTGGTCAGGGGAAAAATCTCAGCATAATAACCTTTCTCTCTCTTCTCTCTTCTCTTAGGCCTTCCCTTTGAGCTCTTTTTATACCTCTCCCAAAGTAGTTTTTTAGTTGGGAGTTGGTTGGGAATAGTTGGGCCACGGGCACTAACAGGTGATCAGCAAGTAAAACCCCCGATCTCCACCCGAAATTAAGGAGTTTTATATTTTTTTAAGTGTTTTAATACATACACGCGGGTTGGGTATATACCTACCCGCGTATACACGCATTTAACTCAGGGCAATGTCGCATATAAGGGATAAAACACTGTTTTTTAAATTTTAGGACTAGGTCTGGAAGGAGGGGTTGCCCTAGCCCATGAGTGCAGCATCACAAACCATAAGAGTGAGATTTGGAGCTATAACATAATAGTTAATAGAACTATTTTGATATCAGGTGTGTTGTGGGACAACATTCTAACTTAGAGATCATCAATTTAACTAATCAATCAACCAAAATAGCTCATGCATGAAAGGAATTTAGATTTTCCAGTTGTGGTGGAGATTCCCAGGCAGTGTAAGATTAGTTGTAAACAATTATTGAGTGTACACATGTTGAATGCAATCATTCTTCAACCCTTGGGAATTGCACAATCATTTTGGAGGAAATTCCTAAACAATAGTGACTTATTTCCTCAAGATTTTTGGAGGGTAATAAGGGCCTTGGTGAGAAAATTCTTGGCTAGGTGTTGGCCAGAGCTTATTCATTAAGTAGGAGAATAATTATTTTTTTGCAAGTTGAGTTTAGAGTTGGACCTAGGAATTTTAATTGTTTCTCAATTCATTTAATGCAAACTAGCTTGAGGGGTTTTTCCTAGTTGTGATCCCCAAGAAATTAATGTGTATTTTTTATTTTTATTATTGCGTGTATATGCATGTTGTTCTAAATTTTTTGTTTCATTCTACATATGAATAGAGTAGAATTGTGTCTCTTGATTTTAGATTAAATTTCATGAGCAATTGCAACTCAATCAAATATTTACAAGATATTTTTCTAGCCAATTTTTGAATATGTAAATGTGTGTGTGATGGAGGAGGAGAGAGAGAGGTCTCCTAGAATTTTAGGATTAATGAAGTTGGGGAGGAAGAAGCACCTAGGAAAAATATGAGGAGGAAAACTTGGACAAGAGGTCCATGAATTTTACATATATATTGGGTGGTTAAAGCACAAAGATGAGATTTAAATTTCTCCGATCTGTAAATGTATGATTTCTCTTCCTAGCTGTTTTTAGATTACATTTTGTTAGTTTAGAAATTGAATAGAGGAATCCTTTGATTAGTCATTGTAATTACATATATGACTGATAGAAGTGAAACAAGGAGGAGAATTGTGCATACATGCTTGGTATTTTCATTTAACCCCAACTCTATTCAGGAGGTGAGTAAGTTATTTTTTGTCCCATTAGAAGAACATCCCTGAAAATCCAATTGTAGAAGGCATAGAAATAAACCCACAAGGGGATAGATTATGGCTAGTAGGATTGTGTGGTGTTATGCACAATGTGTGTTGGGCATTATTTGGATCAAATTTTTGAGTGTAAAGGAATTATCTGGGTGTGGTAAAAATTAAATTCTGGAGGGGTGACATATCGTGAAAGAGTTTCAAAGTTGTGGGAAGGTAAGAAACCTCTGTATTAGTCTTTGTATCCAAATGCAGTTTAGAGAAGGCATGTGGCTTGGAAGCATACAACAAAAAATAAAATGCCTAACATATTTAAGAAGAGGCCATCAGCTAGCCTCCAACAATTGAAAGAAGCAAGCATTACGAAATTCGATTTGTCAAAGAAAAGATATTGTGATTTAGACGTCAGCATAAGCTGGTTACCTAGTCGAGGAGTAAAGAAGTTGTTCATCGGTGTTTCGACGTGCTCCAAGGGAAGATGAACTCCAACTTCCATTCGGTGAGCCAGGCTAAGTCCCAAGTAAATGTAGTCATCTTTGAGAGGAGTTAGGGTACGAAGCATAAAATAAAAAGGAGGAAGGTCTCAACCTCTAACTCCAAGTTAGAGATAACCTCCAATTGGTTCTAGTGGTGTCTGCAAAGTTATATACATTTAATTATAGTATGTTTTTAAAAGGGATGTTTATGAATGGCGAGAGAATATTTAATAGGGATCCATTCCACCCATTAAAATGAAGCTTTTTCTTTTATTAAAGAAGAATCATTTTCACCACCTAGTAGAAGGAAGGAAATATAAAATGATGGGTGGTCCAAGAGTAGGACCAGAAGAGAGTTTTCAATTTTGGTAAGTGAAGTCAAGTCTTAAAAATAAAAGGTATTGGGAAATCCTACAAGCGATCATAGGAGTCTTCCATCAAGTAGTATTAGAGAATTAGAGCATTAAAGGGGGGATTTCCACTAGTGAACAAAGGTTTCCAAAGAAAAGGGAAGAGATAATCTTATGGAAATTTCGAGCAGAACCCAAGAGGTAATTTTTGTATATATATAACTTATGATGTTTTTATTTATAAAAGTAGTGGCAATGAATGGGTCGAGACAGTGAAGAGACCCATGGCAGAGAAGACAAAGGAATTTGCTTTAGAAGGGGATAGAGAAATGCAGAGAGTTGAAGAGGAGTTGTTGAAGTAAAGTTGGGATCATATTACATCTAGGAAATAGGAGAAGACTCCTATGGTAAGGATGTAAATCTTTTCTTCGAAAAAAAATTGATAAAGAATTTGGTAGAAACATTACTACAATAACCTTTGAGTAGAGAGCTAAAAATGTTCTCAATAACTATGGGAGAAAGAAACATGTTATAGAAGACTGCAACAAAACCCAATTGTGGTTGAAGAGTAAAGAGGATGGCAGATACTCAAGATGAAAGAATAGGTTAAATTGTTAGGAAGTGAGCAGAAGGTGTAATAGCTATAGGGGAGCAAGAGAGTTCTCAATAGGTTCCAACAGAGAGAACCAAGAGAAACACCAATAGCTAAGAGGAGGTGAGGTGTTCAGGTAACAAGTAAGGTGAGGCTTGTTACAAGGCTAAGTTTCATCTCACAAATGAGCATGGAGAAAGGCATATAGAAGAAGAAGAAGAAAAAGGTGACCATTGTTGTTCATGATGACGAGTCAAGAAAAATCTACAACAGAGGGGAGAAGGATGCTAAAAAAAATGGCATGAGGAGGTTGAGTGATGAAGATTTGGAAATGGAGATGACTGAGTTGAAAGCACAACTTGATTTGTTGATGAAGCTACTATAGGAGAGGGAAGACAACCAGAGACAGAACCTGATGAGAAGGTTCAAATTATCTATTAGATAAAAAAGTTTTAAGAGTGAATCCCCAAAATATAGAGTGCTAACAAAGTAGAAGGTGAGGCCTTTGATAAAAGCCTAGATGAAAGAAGAAACACTCAGAGTAGCCGAGGTCAAAGAAGAAGAAGAAGAAGGGATATCACTCCTTGGAGATAAGGAAAGGAGACTGGTGGAAAGTCTCAAGAAATGTGGGAGAAGTCCAAACCAGTAAGTAATGCAAGGAGCAGAAGTGGAGGCTCATGGACTAAATATTTTTAAAGTTGACAAATTGTTTTAATATGTAGTCCATAAGCATGGTGATGAATGGAAGCCATCACAAGCTATCATGGAAAGAGAAGAGGATGAAGAGAGACTACATAGAAGTCTCATGGACTACATGGAAAGTTTAGAACATTAGAAGGAATTAAAACATGTTGATGGTGATCAAGAGGCAATATGAGAGAGGAACGAAGGGTTAAAGTACCACGTGAAGGTATAATGCCTTTTGTTTTTTGGATTGGTGAATTTTATTTGAATGCTAGTCTTGCAAGGGAGGAGAATGGAAAACTAGTTGAAAGGGAGGATGAGAGCATTCAATTTCCCCACGAAAGCCAAATTTATGTAGAAAATGGTAAAGAATCCTCAAAATAGGATGAGGTAGCTTCTTAGAGGTATAATCAAGAAGAAATAATTTTTTCCCTAAACATAAACAAGGATAAATTACCTATGAGCAATTATCGAGAGATGGAATGGTACGTTGCAACCATGAGAAAGAAGAACATGGACATAATGCTTCCTTGATGAGAGAAGAGATTATATTTTATAAGTATGCAAAGAAGGAAGTTCATTTTTATGAGCCATAACAAGAAATAATCCTAAGAGAGGAGGATGTCTATGATGAAATGAGGATGTGCTAGCTTCAGTAGAAGGAAAGAATGGTGTCATGCGGAAAGAGTCAATTTTGCAGACAAAAACGACCTCCCTAGAAGCTAAGGCTTTCTAGTGACAAACAAGACAATTAAACACTACCTTTCTCTAAATATGCATTTAGAATACAAGTAATCAGGTGTTTATAACATACCTTTAGTCCAACGCTTTGTAGTAGTCTAGCCTCGCCGATCCGGATGAGCTCCTCCTTCTCTTCGAAACCTACATTCACTAACAAGCAAAAGATTACATAGCACCTAAATAACTCAAAAAATAAAACATATTCATCATAAAGACCAAGGAGTATATGAAACAAATCATGTATAACAACCTGTTGAGAAAAATAAGCTTAATTGTATTAAGTGGAAACAAAAGAAACCATTACAACCTGAGCCTTGGTGTTGTGCAGGTCCCTCCTAGGGTCCAGCAAGAGTTCTCCTTTACTTTGATCAGCTCACCCACTTCCAAATAAGGCTAGGAAAGGATGGGAATCTCTCCTCTCAAGCTCTATAAGGGAGTCCTAATTCCAGCAGCATCTACCCTTAGGAATGTTCAGTTTTCAACCTCCCCTCCCTCTGGCCCAATGCCTGTATTTATAGTGCTTTAGAGGAAGTTAATCAGGTCCACCATCAATGGGATAAGCCCCTCTTTGAATGGGATAGCTCCCCTCTTGATGGGATAAGTTCCTCTTTCATAGGGATACATGAACCATCTGGAGGCGCTCAATACACATCAAACAAACTTCTAGAATGCTCTAGAAATGACCACAAGTAAATTTTTTGAAGTGAAACTCGCGCCTTTTGACCTTTACAGGGGTACGCACCCACCCCTTTACAGACAGAGCATACAAGTACGAATGGAATGTGAACTTGAGGTGCGTACACGCAGGTAAGGCTAAGAGAAACTGCGTACCCAGAGTTATATAGATTTTTAAAGACTTTCTCTCTTTCTTGGAGTTTGACATGAAGAGCAGAGGTATGAGACTTGCCAAGGAGGGTAGTATGACAGTTGATAGAGCCATACTGACTGTAGATAGTCATGGTGACAAATTTTAGTGTAACAGATTGCCCCCTAAAGTGCGAAGCCTGTAGTAGATTTAGGGTTTCATATCATCTAGGAAGGGTGAAGTACTTTATCGTTTCAAGGATTATCTTGTGGAGAGCCTAGTTGGAACCTGCAAATATTCAACACAAAATACATATATAAGATCATATCATCGTTGAGGTAGGCATTCCCATACTCAGATTGAAAACTTTAACTAACAAACTAACTACTGCTCTGATATAGGAATGATTTCGCAATACATCATAATCATAGACTCTTGTAGACACAGTATGGACGCAGCCATCTGTTTATGATTAGTCTACTGTACAATGAATACAAAACTCCTCGCAGCCTGGATGGTGGAAACTAGATCCAGGGTCTTCATTTCTACTTCCCGAAAAGGTACGATTCTATCCATGCGAATAAATGAGTTGATGTCGAACATGGTAGAAACCACTTGATTACCAGTCGATGATGTAAACTGTTAACAAGTGTGAGAGAGACCACCAGTGATGTCAATGGTTCTCAAAGTACCCAGTACAATCCATGAGATGTGAATGAATGAGTTGATGTCGAACATTTCACGGAATCCTTCGATCGAAAGTCAATGATTTAAACCGTCGTCAAAGGCAAGAAACCTGCCATTGATGCATGCAAATTTCAAGGTACTGACGATTTCAAGGTCATCTTTCTAGATAATGTGCTGATGTCGATAGAAAGCGACCCATTGCAGGCAAGCCCACAACACGAAATCATAGATCAAGTTGAAGAAATGTAGCTGTAAGGACTGACTCAGGGATGGTTGAGATGGATGACGGGTATTTTGCAGATGAATGGTTTATTTGCAGTGACCTCTTGAACACATAACGACACGACAGATGGCTTGGTGACAATTGACCCAAAGTTAATACCCAGAACCGACTGAAGATTTTCAATGTGGTTTGATCAACTGTTAGGAAAAGGATTTCCCAACCCAGGTGAATGAAAAAGTGTCGTGTTCAAGAGTGGTGATAAGGTTTCTTCTGAGACAAAGGATGACAAATAGGCTCATTTTCCTCTCTTTTCCCCCACCATTTCTGGCAAGTACCTCTTTATTTTTTACAAGCTTGAGGAGGATAACATATGCTTGATTATAAGCTCATCCTTCGGATGAGTCCAACTTAGTTTAGATTCGAACCCTAAGAAGGAGTGGTCCGTTCCTGTTTGTAATCGAACAGGTCCTTTACTGTGAAATTTTAACGAGTCCAGTATAGGACAAACTCGGCGTTTTTCAATTTTAGAGAGTCTGAAAAAACTTAAGAAGACTCCAGGGTTGACCTTTTTCGTAAATTTGTGTCTCCCAAGCCCGAAAAAGTATAAAATAATAATTGAGAGAACCGCTTGCTCTTTACGACCAAGGAGTACTTTCATGATTAGTGTCTCTGATTTGAAAAGTAGAAAGCGATCAAGGACACGTCGTTTTATTTCCAATATCGAATTTGAAACGACAAAAATCCGGCAATCTTTTCATATTTTTACGGTTAGAAAAGGGTTGTAAGTAGACCATCTTTTAATTCCATTTTAATGAGTGTAAAAGAAACGCTCGGCAATCTTTTCATATTTTAGGAGTCTAAAAAGAGCTTAAAAGAGAACTCCAAGGTTTCACTTTTTCGTAAGTTTTAACGAGTTCGAAAAAATGATAAAAATGTACTCATGGCTTTCACTTTTCAGTAAATTTTAACGAGTACGAAAAAGGGATAAAAATGTACTCATATGGCCGACTTTCAATTTAATTTACGAGCAGGAAAAGACGGAAAGAACTCGGCATTTTCATTTGTTTTACGAGAATGAACGATAGCAAAATAATCTCGGGATTTTCATGAGTTTAACAAGTCTTGAAAATAACTGAAATTGACTCGACATAGGTTTCATTTTTACAAAAGCTTGAAACAAAGAAAAACTATGCTTCAAAGTAGTTTCATTTTTACACAAGCTTGAAATAGAGAGAAAACTGTGCTTGATGCCCCCTAAGCATAACTGCTAGAGTGCATGCCCCCCCAGCTTCATTTCATTCAATCATTTGGATGAAATGAAGGTTGAGTTTCAAGATTATTTGAAAGACTCGACCTAAAACTATAAGAAAATTATGCCAAAAACTGAAATAACTAACCTAAATATACAACTTAACATTTATGAGATCTAGTCAAACTCTCGACTCAATTAGAGGAGGATTTGTTTCATTTTTTAACGAGCTTGACACAGGAAAAGAACTATGCTCGGATTTGGTTTCATGTTTATGCAAGCTTGAAATGAAAAACTATGCTTGTTATAAGTTCGCATGCCCCCAACATAATGATGCAAATCAAGGTACATGCCCCCCAGGCTTCATTTCATTCAACCAGGTGGATGAAATGAAGGTTTACTTTCGAAATCTTGGAAAGAATCGTGGGAATTGTTTCATTTTTTAGTGAGGTTGACATAGGAAAAGAACTGTCCTCAAAACCCTTGTTTCATTTTTTAAACGAGCTTGACACAAGATAAGGAATTATGCTCATAACTACTCTCTACAATCTACCTAACAAAAAACTTTACTCTAAAAACCTTGATTCATTTTTTAACGAGCTTGACACAAGACAAGGAACTATGCTCATGACTCCTTGTTTCTTTTTTTAACGAGCTTGACACAAGACAAGGAACTATGCTCTAAAATCCTTATTTCATTCTTTAATGAGCTTGACACAAGACAAGGAACTATGCTCATAACTACTCTCTACAATCTACCTATATAACCTACAATCTACCTGATTCATTTTTTAATGAGGTTGACTCAGTAAAAGGAACTTTCCTTGAACTCACTGATTCATTTTTTAACGAGGTCGAGACAGTAAAAGGAACTTTCCTCGAACTCACTGATTCATTTTTTAACGAGGTCGACACAGTAAAAGGAACTTTCCTCGAACCAACTGATTCATTTTTTAACGAGGTTGACACAGGAAAAGAACTGTCCTCATGGCAGCCTGTTTCATTTTTTAACGAGGTTGGCACAGGAAAAGGAACTATCCTCGTGGACACCTGTTTCATTTTTTAACGAGGTTGCTACAGGAAAAGAAACTATCCTCGCAACATTGATCATGGCTTCCAACTGGAAGAAAGACATGTCAATGGACACACCTTGATCATGGCTTCCAAGAAGTCTTCATCAGAAGGAAGAATAGTTCTTTGGAAGGAACACATATCAAGGGACTCAAAAGGGATAAGAACATCATGTTCAAGTAATCCCATAGAGTTTTCCATGTCAATTACCGGATCTAAATCAAAGGAAGATGAGCAAACAGTGAGAGGCTCACTTACATCGGTAACTGAAAACATGGGACCAGTTGCCACATAATTAACCCGTGGCAGGGTAGATACCACTTTAGAATCAGGAACATTTAGGGGTGTCATATTATTGGCAGTTGAAACCAGACTAGGGAACGAAAGCTGATCTACAGTCACAATACTGCCATTGTGAGGGAAAGACATCACGCGAAAGAGTGTCGATACGACAGCTTTCATTGCATAAACATAGTCTCATCCAAGGAGTAAATTGAAATCCAAGGGACCTCAAACTACCATAAGATCAATACAGACAGTTTTACCTTCCAAGGTAATAGAAAACTTAGGAAGGATCCCTAAAGGTTCGCTAATGGTTCTGTTAAAAGCTTTCAGATTCTGCGTAATAGGCACAAGCTGAGGGGAACCCAAAGCTTTCCAAACAGTTGAGGATAAAATACTAACAAAAGCACCTTCATCTACCTGAGTACAATGTATGTCCCTACCACCAGCCTTGACAATGATTTGGAAAGGGATGGAGGAAGGAAGACGAGGTTCTGTCAGTCTATTCCAATCAAAGGAAAATACCTCAGTACTTGGAGGGGGTTCTGTAGAAGCAGGTGAAATGCCCCCCGACATAGAAGAATCTGATGTAACAAGAAGAACCTGAGCAGTATGAAGTTCACTCTCTAAAGGGAAAGTGGGATCGACCGAATGTGAAATTGAATCGACCACTTGATCGGGAGAGTGTGATCGACTGTACTTGAATTTAGATCAATCACTCCGTCAGTTGACGGTAGGTTGGGAGAAAGTTTACGGTAACCAGTTGGAAATTCTTGCTGTGGAACAATAAGGTTTTCCAACAATGTTGAGGCTTCATCCATGTGAGGCTTCATTTTTTAATGAGGTTGACACAGGAAAAGAACTGTCCTCATGGCAGATTGTTTCATTTTTTAACGAGGTTGACTCAGTAACAGGAACTATCCTCAAACCAGCCTGTTTCATTTTTTAACGAGTTTGATACAGGAAAAAACTATCCTCGTAACACCCTGTTTCATTTTTTAACGAGGTTGACACAAGAACAAAACTATCCTTGCGACAGCCTGTTTCATTTTTTAACGAGGTTGATACAGGAAAAAACTATCCTCGCCTTAACCTGTTTCATTTTTTAACGAGGTTGATACAGGAAAAAACTATCCTCGTACCTGATTCATGTTTTAACGAGGTTGACTCAGTAATAGGAACTATCCTCAAACCTGATTCATTTTTTAACGAGGTTGACACAGGAAAACGAACTTTCCTCGTTACATTGATCATGGCTTCCAACTGGAAGAAAGACATGTCAATGGACACACCTTGATCATGGCTTCCAAGAGATCTTCATCAGAAGGAAGAATAGTTCTCTGGAAGGAACATATGTCAAGGGACTCAAAAGGGATAAGAACATCGTGTTCAAGTAATCCCATAGAGTTTTCCATGTCAATTACCGGATCTAAATCAAAGGAAGATGAGCAAACAGTGAGAGGGAAAGAGTCAATTTTGCGGACAAAACCGACCTCCCTAGAAGCTAAGGCTTTCTAGTGACAAACAAGACAACTAAACACTACCTTTCTCTAAATATGCATTTAGAATACAAGTAATCAGGTGTTTATAACATACCTTTAGTCCAACGCTTTGTAGTAGTCCAGCCTCGCCGATCCGGATGAGCTCCTCCTTCTCTTCGAAACCTGCATTCACTAACAAGCTAAAAGATTACATAGCACCTGAATAACTTATAAAATAAAACATATTTATCATACAGACCAAGGAGTATATGAAAAAAATCATGTATAACAATCTGTTGAGAAAAATAAGCTTAATTGTATTAAGTGGAAACAAAAGAAACCATTACAACCTGAGCCTTGGTGTTGTGCAGGTCCCTCCTAGGGTCCAGCAAGAGTTTTCCTTTACTTTGATCAGCTCACCCACTTCCAAATAAGGCTAGGAAATGACGGGAATCTCTCCTCTCAAGCTCTATAAGGGAGTCCTAATTCCAGCAGCATCTACCCTTAGGAATGTTCAGCTTTCAACCTCCCCTCCCTCTGGCCCAATGCCTGTATTTATAGTGCTTTAGAGGAAGTTAATCAGGTCCACCATCAATGGGATAAGCCCCTCTTTGAATGGGATAGCTCCCCTCTTGATGGGATAAGTTCCTCTTTCATAGGGATACATGAACCATCTGGAGGCACTCAATACACGTCAAACAAACTTCTAGAATGCTCTAGAAATGACCACAAGTATCTTTTTTGAAGTGAAACTTGCGCCTTTTGACCTTTACAGGAGTACGCACCCACCCCTTTACAGACAGAGCATACAAGTACGCAGGTATTGTGAACTTGGGGTGCGTACGCGCAGGTAAGGCTAAGAGAAACTGCGTAACCAGAGTTATTTGACTTTTTAAGGACTTTCTCTCTTTCTTGGAGTTTGACATGAAGAGCAGAGGTATAGGACTTGCCAAGGAGGATAGTATGACAGTTGATGGAGCCATACTAACTGCAAATAGTCATGGTGACAAATTTTAGTGTAACAGATTGCCCCCTAAAGTGCGAAGCCTGGAGTAGATTAGGGTTTCATATCATCTAGGAAGGGTGAAGTACTTTATCATTTCAAGGATTATCTTGTGGAGAGCCCAGTCGGAACCTGCAAATATTCAACACAAAATACATATATAAGATCATATCATCGCTGAGGTAGGCATTCCCATACTCAGATTGAAAACTTTAACTAACAAACTAATTACTGCTCTGATATAGGAATGATTTCGCAATACATCATAATCATAGACTCTTGTAGACACAGTATGGACGCAACCATCTGTTTATGATTCGTCTACTGTACAATGAATACAAAACTCCTCGCAGCCTGGATGGTGGAAACTAGATCCAGGGTCTTCATTTCTACTTCTCGAAAAGGTACGATTCTATCCATGCGAATAAATGAGTTGATGTCAAACATGGTAGAAACCACTTGATTACCAGTCGATGATGTAAACTGTTAACAAGTGTGAGAGAGACCACCAGTGATGTCAATGGTTCTCAAAGTACCCAATACAATCCATGAGATGTGAATGAATGAGTTGATGTCGAACATTTCACGGAATCCTTCGATCGAAAGTCAATGATGTAAACCGTCGTCAAAGGCGAGAAACTTGCCATTGATTCATGCAGATTTCAAGGTACTGACGATTTCTAGGTCATCTTTCTAGATAATGTGCTGATGTCGATAGAAAGCGACCCGTTGCAGGCAGCCCACAACACGAAATCATAGATCAAGTTGAAGAAATGTAGCTGTAAGGACTGACTCAGGGATGCTCGAGATGGATGACGGGTATTTTGCAGATGAATGGTTATTTACAGTGACCTCTTGAACACATAACGACACGAAAGATGGTTTGGTGACAATTGACCCAAAGTTAATACCCGGAACCGGTTAAAGATTTTCAAAGTGGTTTGATCAACTGTTAGGCAAAGGATTTCCCAACCCAGGTGAATGAAAAGTGTCGTGTTCAAGAGTGGTGATAAGGCTTCTTCTGAGACAAAGGATAACAAATAGGCTCATTTTTCTCTCTTTTCCCCCACCATTTCTGGCAAGTACCTCTTTATTTTTTACAACCTTGAGGAGGATAACATATGCTTGATTATAAGCTCATCCTTCGGATGAGTCCAACTTAGTTTTAGATTCGAACCCTAAGAAGGAGTGGTCCGTTCCTGTTTGTAATCGAACAGGTCCTTTACTGTGAAATTTTAACGAGTCCAGTATAGGAGAAACTCGGCGTTTTTCAATTTTAGAGAGTCTGAAAAACTTAAGAAGACTCCAGGGTTGACCTTTTTCGTAAATTTGTGTCTCCCAAGCCCGAAAAAGTATAAAATAATACTTGAGAGAACCGCTTGATCTTTTACGACCAAGGAGTACTTTCATGATTAGTGTCTTTGACCTGAAAAGTAAAAAGCGATCAAGGACACGTCGTTTTATTTCCAATATCGAATTTGAAACGACAAAAATCTGGCAATATTTTCATGTTTTTACGGTTAGAAAAGGGCTATAAGAGGACCGTCTTTTTAGTTCCGTTTAAACGAGTTTAAAAAGAAAAACTCGATGATCTTATCATGTTTTAGGAGTCAGAAAAGAGCTTAAAGGTGACTCTAAGGTTTCACTTTTTCGTAAGTTTTAACGAGTTCGAAAAAGGGATAAAAATGTACTCATGGTTTTCACTCTTTTTGTAAATTTTAATGAGTTCGAAAAAGGGATAAAAATGTACTCATATGGCTGTCTTTCAATTTAATTTACGAGCAGGAAAAGATGGAAAGAACTCGGTACTTTCATCTGTTTTACGAGAATAAAAGATAGCAAAATAATCTCGGTATTTTCATGAGTTTAACGAGTCTTGAAAATAACTGAAATTGACTCGAAAAAGGTTTCATTTTTACAAAAGCTTGAAACAGAGAAAAACTATGCTTCAAAGTAGTTTCATTTTTACACAAGCTTGAAACAGAGAGAAAACTGTGCTTGATGCCCCCTAAGCATAACTGCTAGAGTGCATGCCCCCCAGCTTCATTTCATTCAACTAAGTACAAGCTGGATGGAATGAAGGTTCATGTACGAGATCATTTAAAAGACTCGACCTAAAACTGTAATAAAATTATGCAGAACACTGAAATAACTAACCTAAATACTTAACATTTATGAGATCTAGTCATTCTCTCGACTCAAGTAGAGGAGGATTTGTTTCATTTTTTAACGAGCTTGACACAGGAAAAGAACTATGCTCGGATTCGGTTTCATGTTTACGCAAGCTTGAAATGAAAAACTATGCTTGTTATAAGTTCGCATGCCCCCAGCATAATGACGCAAATCGAGGTACATGTCCCCCAAGCTTCATTGCATTCAATGAGGTGGATGGAATGAAGCTTTACTTTCAAGATCTTGGAAAGACTTGTGGGAGCTATTTCATTTTTTAGTGAGGTTGACACAGGAAAAGAACTATCCTCAAAACCCTTGTTTCATTTTTTAAACGAGCTTGACACAAGATAAGGAACTATGCTCTAAAAACCTTGACTCATTTTTTAACGAGCTTGACACAAGACAAGGAACTATGCTCATAACTACTCTCTACCATCTACCTACTTAACCTACCCTTGTTTCATTTTTGAACGAGCTTGACACAAGACAAGGAACTATGCTCACGACTCCTTGTTTCATTTTTTAACGAGCTTGACACAAGACAAAGAACTATGCTCCAAAAGTTCGCATGCCCCCAGTATAATGATGCAAAGCGAGGTACATGCCCCCCAGGCTTCATTGCATTCAACCAGATGGATGGAATGAAGGTTTACTTTCAATATTTAACTTGAAAAGGGAGTTGTTTCATTTTTAAGGAGGTTGACACAAGAAAAGAACTATCCTCATACCTGATTCATTTTTTAACGAGGTTGACTCAGTAACAGGAACTATCCTCATACCTGATTCATTTTTTAATGAGGTTGACTCAGTAACAGGAACTATCCTCAAAATCCTACTTTCTAAAATTTACCTACATATCCTAAAATCTACCTGATTCATTTTTAAATGAGGTTGACTCAGTAAAAGAACTATCCTCATGCTAGCCTGTTTCATTTTTTAACGAGGTTGATACAGGAAAAAACTATCCTCGTACTAGCCTATTTCATTTTTTAATGAGGTTGAGACAGGAAAAAACTATCCTCGTACACACTGATTCATTTTTTAATGAGGTTGACACAGTAAAAGGAACTTTCCTCACACTCACTGATTCATTTTTTAACGAGGTCGACACAGTAAAAGGAACTTTCCTCGTGCTAGCCTGTTTCATGTTTTAACGAGGTTGATACAGGAAAGGAACTATCCTCGTGACAGCCTGTTTCATTTTTTAACAAGGTTGATACAGGAAAAAACTATCCTCGCCTTAGCCTGTTTCATTTTTTAACGAGGTTGATATAGGAAAAAACTATCCTCGTACCTGATTCATGTTTTAACGAGGTTGACTCAGTAATAGGAACTATCCTCAAACCTGATTCATTTTTTAACGAGGTTGACACAGGAAAAGGAACTTTCCTCGTAACTACTCTCTACAATCTACCTACTTAACCTACCCTTGTTTCATTTTTTAACGAGCTTGACACAAGACAAGGAACTATGCTCAAAACTCCTTGTTTCACTTTTTAACGAGCTTGACACAAGACAAGGAACTATGCTCAAGACATCCGGTTTCATTTTTTAACGAGGTTGAGATAGGAACAAACTATCCTCGTACCTGATTCATTTTTTAACGAGGTTGACTCAGTAACAGGAACTATCCTCAAACCAGCCTGTTTCATTTTTAACGAGGTTGATACAGGAAAAAACTATCCTCGTAACACCCTGTTTCATTTTTTAACGAGGTTGACACAGGAACAAAACTATCCTCGCGACAGCCTGTTTCATTTTTTAACGAGGTTGATATAGGAAAAAACTATCCTCGCCTTAGCCTGTTTCATTTTTTAACGAGGTTGATACAGGAAAAAACTATCCTCGTACCTGATTCATGTTTTAACGAGGTTGACTCAGTAATAGGAACTATCCTCAAACCTGATTCATTTTTTAACGAGGTTGACACAGGAAAAGGAACTTTCCTCATTACATTGATCATGGCTTCCAACTGGAAGAAAGACATGTCAATGGACACACCTTGATCATGGCTTCCAAGAGATCTTCATCAGAAGGAAGAATAGTTCTCTGGAAGGAACATATGTCAAGGGACTCAAAAGGGATAAGAACATCGTGTTCAAGTAATCCCATAGAGTTTTCCATGTCAATTACCAGATCTAAATCAAAGGAAGATGAGCAAACAGTGAGAGGCTCACTTACATCGGTAACAGAAAACATGGGACCAGTTGCCACATAATTAACCCGTGGCAGGGTAGATACCACTTTAGAATCAGGGATATTTAGGGCTGTCATATTATTGGTAGTTGAAACAAGACTAGGGAACGAAAGCTGGTCTACAGTCACAATACTGCCATTGTGAGGGAAAGATATCACGTGAAAGAGTGTCGATATGACAGCTTTCATTGCATAAACATAGTCTCACCCAAGGAGTAAATTGAAATCCAAGGGACCTCGAACTACCATAAGATCAATACAGACAGTTTTACCTTCCAAGGTAATAGAAAACTTAGGAAGGATCCCTAAAGGTTCACTAATGGTTCTGTTAAAAGCTTTGAGATTCTGCGTAATAGGCGCAAGCTGAGGGGAACCCAAAGCTTTCCAAACAGTTGAGGATAAAATACTAACAGAAGCACCTTCATCTACCTGAGTACGATGTATGTCCCTACCACCAGCCTTGACAATGATTTGGAAAGGGATGGAGGAAGGAAGACGAGGCTCTGTCAGTCTATTCCAATCAAAGGAAAAGACCTCAGTACTTGGAGGGGGTTCTGTAGAAACAGGTGAAATGCCCCCCGGTATAGAAGAATCTGATGTAACAAGAAGAACCTCAGCGGTATGAAGTTCACTCTCTAAAGGGAAAGTGGGATCGACCGAATGTGAAATTGAATCGACCACTTGATCAACTAATGGATCATCAACCTGAGTGATATGAGTTTCACTCTCCAATGGAAGAGTGTGATCGACTGTACTTGAAATTAGATCAATCACCCCGTCAGTTGATGGTAGGTTGGGAGAAAGGTTACGGTAACCAGTTGGAAATTCTTGCTGTGGGACAGCAAGGTTTTCCAACAATGTTGAGGCTTCATCCATGTGAGGGAAAATGTGAGTTTGATGACTCCTTTTGCATAACTTACAAGGAAACCTAACTTTACCCTTTTTCCCAGGAACCTGACTATCACTGGTTGATGGATCAATGGAAAGTTGATGAGATTTTTCTTACCATACTTCCAAGACCTTTGGAATACCAGGACAATTAACAAGGAAGTGGTCACCCTTACATAGCCTGCAAGGGTATTTGGGTTTACGATGCATGTCGTAGTTTTCCTCAACACAACAAACACTTACAGTCGTGGTCGGTTGGTTGACTTCTTTCTTATCTTGCTTCTTCTTCTTCTTCTTCTTCTTCCCTTTCTTCTTCTTCTTAGCCTCCTGGTTACTAGGAAGAAATGGAGGAAGAAAAATTAGGCGAAGAAGGTAAAGGGTCAACAGAAGTTTGGTGATGTTGAGATGGTGAACTCTGTTGAGGTGAAGCATCCGGTTGAGGTGGAACAATTGGAGTATTTAGGGCCAACGAAGTTGAAAATAACCATATCGATAATCCTATTGTAAATCTAGGTAATGACAAAGTAGCCATATAAGGAGGACCAACATTTCCAAAGTAAGGAAAAGTACTAGGATTCTCGTTAGGAGGGGTTCCTAGGTTGGTAAATTCCGGAATGTTTGCCATTATATTCAACTTCAGTGAATTTTATTAACAATTTAAAACTAAAATTAACAATTCACAATTCACAGCTAACAATTAAAATTCACAATTCACACCTATGGTCTCTAAAAGTAAAAACAAACAAATTAACACGCGCTATCAAATCTAGGAATCAAACCACACACAAACAGTAACTTTCCGGACCGAAAACACTAGTTGGTGATGAAATCCAACATCGCAGAATTCAGTACAGAAATGGCAGGTGGAACAGTTACCTCGGCAACCTGCTTAATGAATATACTGGGCCAAGTTCCTCCACTTTAACCGTCTCGAGTGAAGTGAACCCCCCAGAAAATCCAAGTGAGTCTAGCCGACGTCCGCTCCAGGTACAGTGGGATCTTCCCTCCACCGTCACCTTGGGTAGAACCCTAAAGATAATGGTCACTAAGGTCACCAACAACAACAAATACACCTGGGGGAACAGTCTACGATCTGATAGCACACAAGGGCAGAGTATCAAGCTCAATCCCCTTGCCGGCTCCTTGACAATAATCCAAGGTTTACCGACAAGTGACCCCAGGCTCCTCGACAATAATCCGAGGTTTACCATTTTTAGTACATGCATATCTGGCATCATTCCCAATGAAGGAGGATTGATCCCCTCACTGGTTCAGACACGATATCGTGCTTCTCCTTTAAGAGGAGCTTTCCCAGAGTATAAATGTAACAGTTGGATTTATCCTACTACAAGATAAGCTACTTGTTTGGTTTTTACTGTCTTGGAGAGTTAATTACTCTCCTACTCCAAGACACTAGCCTAAGCTATGTTGGTGTATCAGAGCCCTAGAAATGTAAAAATTACTAGATGAACTTTAATTAAGTGCTGTGTTATTAAGGCTGTTATTACTCAAAGGGGTAAATGGATACGAAACCAATGGTGTTATGACCCGACTCAACTGAATGCAATAGAATATGATAATGCAATCTTTTCAATTCGATGAATCCTAACTAAAGTAAGGAGAGAGTTTCCATTCACTTCCAACAATGCAAAAATTGATCACTAAGAGAAAATATAACAAATTCTCTAATGCACTAATTTCATCAAGAAAAACTAATGCAAATCAATTCCAAAATAGTTTTTTTTTTTGTGTAAATTCAAATCAAAGAAAACTGATCTAAATCTACGATTGATTTTCCAGAATGTAAACTATGCAATTGTAATCGATGCACAATTAACTTGAAAAGTATGCAAATGTAATCTATGCACATTTTTCATTCATATTCTGAAAATGATAATTCTAATTATGCAAATGTGATCTATGCAAGAGAATCCTCAAACACAAGATGATTCTAACGTAATCTAAGAACCAATCAAGTGCAAGTCGAGAAAATTGGGTGAGAGTTCCAAAGATCAAAAAATAAAAACACTCAAAGGCGATTAACACTCATACACAATTTAGCCCCCCCCGCGAATGAGGGGGAAATTTTTTTGCAAAAACAAAAGCAAAAAGATGCAAAATTGTGAAAAGACTGAGACAAACCTCCAAGTAATGACCAAAGGAAATTAAATTAAGAATTTCTCAAAAAAGAGACTCAAAACACCCAATTGATAAAAGCTTAAAGCAGGAATGCCAAAGAAATTAGCCAAGATGAAAGCTTCTGATAGGTGAACAGTGGATCTGGGCAGCAAAAATAAGCTATAAACAAAATCTAATAGGAGAAAAAGGAAAAAATGGAAATTTTCTAAGCTTTTGATAGGGGTACGCAGGCAGCCTGTTTGCACAGGTGCAGCCACGCTCTGTGTACACAGCAAAAGTGCGTACAAGTACGCACTGTGCTTAACACAGAGGGTGCGTACTGCTCTCAAAACCAAGAAAAATAAAATCTAACTTAACCCTAAGCTATTCCACCCAAATTCACAGTCAATCAGCCAAAAACCAGAAAGAAATCGACTTTTCTCAAATCAAAGTTTCATACAAAGGAAAAATCATTCACATCAATGGATTTCCCCAGCGGAGTCGCCATTTTGTCATGCGGAAAGAGTCAATTTTGCAGAAAAAACCGACCTCCCTAGAAGCTAAGGCTTTCTAGTGACAAACAAGACAACTAAACACTACCTTTCTCTAAATATGCATTTAGAATACAAGTAATCAGGTGTTTATAACATACCTTTAGTCCAACGCTTTGTAGTAGTCCAGCCTCGCCGATCCGGATGAGCTCCTCCTTCTCTTCGAAACCTGCATTCACTAACAAGCTAAAAGATTACATAGCACCTGAATAACTTATAAAATAAAACATATTTATCATACAGACCAAGGAGTATATGAAACAAATCATGTATAACAATATGTTGAGAAAAATAAGCTTAATTGTATTAAGTGGAAACAAAAGAAACCATTACAACCTGAGCCTTGGTGTTGTGCAGGTCCCTCCTAGGGTCCAGCAAGAGTTTTCCTTTACTTTTATCAGCTCACCCACTTCCAAATAAGGCTAGGAAAGGATGGGAATCTCTCCTCTCAAGCTCTACAAGGGAGTCCTAATTCCAACAGCATCTACCCTTAGGAATGTTCAGCTTCCAGCCTTCCCTCCCTCTGGCCCAATGCCTGTATTTATAGTGATTTAGAGGAAGTTAATCAGGTCCACCATCAATGGGATAGGCCCCTCTTTGAATGGGATAGCTCCCCTCTTGATGGGATAAGTTCCTCTTTCATAGGGATACATGAACCATCTGGAGGCGCTCAATACACATCAAACAAACTTCTAGAATGCTCTAGAAATGACCACAAGTAACTTTTTGAAGTGAAACTTGCACCTTTTGACCTTTACAGGAGTACGCACCCACCCCTTTACAGACAGAGCGTACAAGTACGTAGGTATTGTGAACTTGGGGTGCGTACACGCAGGTAAGGCTAAGAGAAACTGCGTAACCATAGTTATTTGACTTTTTAAGGACTTTCTCTCTTTCTTGGAGTTTGACATGAAGAGCAGAGGTATAAGACTTGCCAAGGAGGATAGTATGACAGTTGATGGAGCCATACTAACTGCAAATAGTCATGGTGACAAATTTTAGTGTAACAAATGGCAACAACATTAGATGAGGAGGATGAAATAAATATACTTGTAGCTATATTTTTCCATGAGTTTGAATTTGTAGGTGTTGAGCACCACGAAGTTAAACATGTGCCAAACATTATGGAGAATGTATAACCTCAAGGGGAGCTGAAGTATCTTGATGAGGAACAACAAGGGGAATCTTATGTAGTAGGTGGGAAACCTCAAAGAGTTATCCAAGGGGAAGGGCATTTAAAGTTGTCTGTAACAGCCTAGCCTGTTGATGGCTAGATTTTTCCATGTTAATACATGTTTGTAAGTACATTTCAAGTTAAAACAGGATGAGAAAGGGACATGGATTCCAAAAGGGACTGAAGGAGGTAAATTTCTTGGAAAATTCAACTTACTTGCTCAAGGGACAAAATTGGATAGTTTGGAAATTCATTGAAGCTTGGTTGTTGAGATTTAAATGCTTTGGAATGTTGGGCTACAGAGATTTGTTGTAAATTTATAAATTGTAGGTAAGGGATAAATCCCATGCTAGCTTGGGAAAACAGAACAAGGAAACTAGGACGCAAGGCATGGAAAAAGGGAGAGACTTCACGAAGAACGAAGGAAGAAAACCTCAGTTTAGCTCAGTAAGGGGGAAAACAAGGGAGAGCAATCACAAAGAGAGAGAGAAAAGAAAGACTCTCATGCATAAGCAGACAACACCAAGGAGTAGAGAAGGGAAAAAAATTCATGGAAAAGTAGGTAGAGAGAGAGCTTGAGGTCCTATGGAAAATATATAGAGAGACTCAATAGCATGCACGATGAGAAAAGGGCCGATAGAGCTCGATTGGAAGGGAAAGTAGAAAGTTAAAGTGTTGTTATTCCTATTAAACAATAACAAGTTCAATTTTTCAAAGGATTCTGACTTCTTCCTTTACTCTCAAGGTGTCATCATCCTTTGCTCAAGAAATAAGAGCACCAAAGGAGTTATCCTTCAGGTGAGTTTAAATCTCCTGACACCTCAAGGGGCTCGAGGGTGGAGATAGCATTCTCTATATTCCCTTGACAGCCTAAGGTATAGGTTTTACCCTTGGATTCCCGCTAAAGGAAACTCTTGAGGTATCCATTACCTCTCATTTAAAAGTGGGTTTTAAAGTCTCTTAGTTGGGTGGAACCACTATGTGGAAGTGGGTTTTTGATTTCCATAATTCGGTGGAACCACTGTGTTACATGCAACCAGGGTGTAGATGAGACTTCTGGACTCCCTAGAGTGTGTGGGTGGGTTTATGGATGGTTAGAGAGAGTGGATTTTGTAGTTCTAAGGAATCCATAAACTTTGTTGATCGTTATTGATTAGTTCAAGGGTGGAGGAAGCAAAACTATGGATTCCCTATTTATTGTTGGTCATCATTTGTTAGATGAAAGGTGGAGGAAACATGTCTCTAGATTTCCTAAATTCAAGTTACTATTGAGTAGCTAGTGTGTGGAGGTAGGAGGACCTCAGGAGTCCATGTTTCAACTAATAGATGTTGATTATTCCCTTAAGAAATATCACCTTATTCCCTTAGGATCTAGCTTGGGGGGAACAACTACAAGTAGCTTGGATACAAATTTCTGTGGTTGGGTGGAGAGTTGAAGTCCCAAATGCAGTCACCCATCAACTGTATTAATTAAAGATGAGTTCTTATGTGTAACCTTGTATGATCTCATGGTTCACTGTTATGATTCTAAGTTGGTTACATGATTCTTATAGACAACTTATGTATGTGATTGGCATATAGTTATATGTGATGGGATGTTATAGCCATTTGTCAATTTATATGAATGAACTACAGTTCTTTAAGTGATAATTGTATAATGAAGTTGGACATGAGCACATAGGACTTTTCCTTGCAGTGTTAGAATAACACTAGTACAAGAATGACTAACAAGGTCAATTATCCTTCAGTGGGAAATTTCCTGATGTATATTCCTTTATGGAATGGTGTAGAGCTAATGTGAGATGCAAGGTCCCTATTATTTGAGCCCATTGGGTCAGTTAAGGGAGTCAAATTTCTTACTTGTAAGCTTTTTCAATTATTTGGGTTTTGGGATAAAAAATCCTCTTGTTATTGACCCCTTATTGATAGTTTTCTAAGTTCTTGTAGGGCCTTGTAAGTTCCCTTAGTTTCATGGATGATTGGTGCATTCATTTCCTTCAATAACCCCAAGAAATTCCTGAAATTTTGCTTCATAATATGACCTATGGAAGCTACCATATAATGTTGTTGAATTCAGTGAAAATCACCTAAGTCATAGCAGGTCGGGAGCTAAGACCCGACTAGGTTGAAGATCGGGAGGTTGGGATAGTTGTTAAGGGAAGTGGTATGTTGGGGAAGCTGACCCTGACTAGGTCGGAGGTCGGGTGTTCGAGATAGTTACCGGGGGAAGTGGTATGTCACGGATGTCGACCCCGACTAGGTCAAACATCAGGATAGTCTCCTGAGGAAGTTATCTTTCAGGGAAGTTGACCCTGACTAGGTTAGAGGTCAGGAGATCAGGAGTCAGGGATTGGGTTAACTTTGGAAGCTTTTCACTTGAGCAAAGGCTGACCTGACCTAATGTTCGACCTACTAATCAATGCAATCAATGGTAGACTACCATGTGGTAGCTTGATGATGTGGCTAGGGGGAGTGGAGCCCACTTTGAAAGGATACTTCTCTCAATCCATAGCTTGGAATGGGGTGAAGGTATATGTCACCAGATTCATTTTGACGAGACAAATACAATTGTGATGATAGTTTTTTGTTTCGAGGAGTTCCGCAAAAGTAAAAAAAAATTACACCTCATCGTCATAAGAGTATTTTAAGGGTCAGGTATTGAGGGTGACCTCCTCTTAGTCATGGGTTTGAGTAAGGGGTGTTGTTATAGGTGGTATAAGCGAATTTTTTCACACTTGGACAGAATGGGCTCGGTCATATGTGAATTTTTAGAATGTTATCTAATAAGTTGTTTAAGTTTTAAAAGCCAGTTTAAAAAGGATTCCAATGTAATTCGTTGCATGTTGATGAGTTACTGTTTTATGATGTTATGAGCATACTAACATGGATTTTATGAGGAAGCCGAGATATGCATGGAAACCCCATGATTTTACGATTATATAATTGCTATAAAATGTCTAACAGTGTGTGTGATTGACATCACAAAGCAAGTAGCCTCAAGTAGAGATAGTTCAACGATGGTGACACGGATGATACACTATAGTTCATACATGTCACAACATGGAAGTGCATGGTTTAGGGCTAGTGAATAAGAGAGATCAATCGACCAAGGGGGAGGGAATCACTCTCCGGATTGGTTGGACACCTTTAGAAACCTAAGGGCTGAAGTTACAAGTTTCAAGGTAGATAATGAGAAGTTGGTGAGAGCTCAAGAAAGGAAGGCCAGGATAAATGAAGTCCTTCTATGTAGCCTTTCAGATTTTTAGAAGCAGAGATAATTTGATGAAAGGGTCAGCGATAGAGATAGGAGGATCCCTTGGAAACCTGAAGGTAGCAGGTCAAGGAAGAGGCATTTTCCTGAGAGAAAAGATATGGTGGAAAGAGGTGCACCATTGAGCACATCTGGAGGTGGGACTAGCACTAATGTCCATTAGACTAGTAGGCCATCTATCTCTACTACTAGAATACACTATCATTATTCTCACCATCACCACCAGTAGAAGAGGAAGGATAAGGACTATATGCCAGAGGAGTTCAAGAAGGCCCAACCACCCAAATTTTATGGAGATATAAAGAAATTAGAAGACGCGAAAGCTTGATTATTGGCCATGAAGAAGTTTTTCAAAATTCACAATTATTCTAAAAACATAAAAGCAAGGAATGCCACTTTTAGTTTAAAAGGGAAAGAATAGATCTAGTGCGAGGACTTGAAGAATGTCCAAGGCATATTTGAGAAAGAGATTAATTGGGAGGGATTCAAGAAACACTTTAAAGAGCATTATGTATCTGAGCATTATTATGATGGAAAGGTTAAGGAGTTTTATGAACTCGGAATGGGGTAGATGACGAATGATGAGTATGTTGCCAAGTTTTTGGAGTTGTTGTGGTATGTACCTTACCTCAGGGATGAAAAGGCAAAAATTTAGAGGTTTTTAAGTGGTCTTCTCATAGACTTTAGGGATAATATTTGTTAGATGTATGATCCAATGTACATAAATTAATACTTAATTATTTGGAGCTTTCTTAGACTAATTATTTAGAGTCTTAGAGTCTTCTTAGAATATCTATTTGTTATAAAAGATATGACATCCTATGTGATTTATAATGAAAAAGCTCTTATATATATATATATATATATATATATATATATATATATATATATATAGACATATATTCTTATAAATTATAATAATATTTCATCTTAGTAATCATTAATAAAATATTATTTTTCGTAAACTAGCCGTTAAAAATAAATAATAATAATAATAATAATAATAATTTTACCCTCCCTTCTGATTATTTTGTCTTAATTTTAGTCTTCTTTAATTATTATTATTTTTATAGGATCTTGACTCATTAATCAAGGTCTTATTGCTATTTATTTATTTTATTTTATTTATTTATTTCTATTTTTTGACTCTATTGCCTGTATTTGTTTGACTTGGAATGTTTGTTTTTTGTTAATGCTTATGCTTTCCAATCTTTCTTAATTATTATTATTATTATTATTATTATTATTATTATTATTATTATTATTAATTTTTTATCTTAATTATTATTATAAGTTATAATATTATTACTCTTAAATTAGCTGTTATATTAGCCATTATAGGAATATTATAATTATTAAAATATTAATTTTCATAAACTAGCCGTTATATGATATTTTGGTCTCTACATCGCCCTCTATTTAAGCATGTGTCATTATTTGCATCTTCATCTAGATCTGATGGTGAAACACACAAGCTGGTTCGAAATGCCTCGGCAAAACTTTCTCCTATGTGATTTCTACCAAAAAGACTCTTCTTAATCTAGAAAGGCGTGGTTTCTTACGAGCTAAATTAGGAAAATAGTTAGGAGTGTTGCTACAAGTGAATTAAATGTAAATCCACACTTGTAAATTAAATAAGTGATCCATAACAAAATTACTTTAGAACACAAGCTTATTTAAACCTTGTTTCTCTCCTCTTGCAAGAGGGTTGAGTGATCGTGTAAGCTCTTGTAGATTTTATGTAATTTTCTTTTCATTATTAATAAATCTTTTGTCTCTGAGGACACTTATTCTATTATTGGGGTATCAGAGCTTCAATGTTACAATTGGTGTGAAGAAGGAGATTCCAGCTTTCAGCTATTGATTGGTATGCAAATTGTTCATCTTTTATTATGGAAAAGAATTTTACAATGTTTTGTTATTTTCAGATTTTTAGATTTGGACATTAATTTATTTATTTTTTCTATTATATTGGAGTTTCTTCCCCTCGAAAGAACCTCATATTAACTTCTGCAACCTGCGCTGTAGCTTCTGTTATACTCAAATCCTTTTCCAATTTTTCTTCCCCCAGTTATGGTATCACGATTTCTCCCCTCATTCTACTTATTTTTCTGTTGGAAAATCGCTACTCGGTATCACTTTTGTTAGAGAACGTTTTCTCCAGATATTTTGCCAAGGTCTTTCTATGTGACATGATGAAATCGATAAGGCAATAAAATATTTGGATAAAAAAAAAAAAAAATTGAAGGACTAGATCAAAGACCAAAGTTTAAGATACATGTCACAGTTGCAAAGCCTATAGATAAGGCTAGGAAGTGTAACCATGAGTAATCCCAGACATTGATGGCAAATAAATCTCAGGAAAAGAAATCCGTGGATATTACATCTTAGATGTTGGGCTCAAAATTAGTTTGAGTGAAAGCCTCGACATAGGTTTCTCTCATAATTTTTAGAAAAATGCGTGCTAATGTCTTTAGAGCCACGATCCACCTTTTAGTTTGGCTACCACCTGGGTCCCGGGCACCACCTCCCTGCAGCCCTAGATGACAGCTTCTCGGCAATACATTAGATCTTAGCCTATGCCAACCACATGCTTATAAAATTCTAAAATCGTTCTAAGAATTTAATGGTGCATACCTCTCCAACAAAATATTTGCATAAATCCAATGGATTTATACTTTTATATGCATAAGGTTAAAGATTGAAACGTTAATTCATATTTGAGAAGTGATTTCATAAAATTTAATTCGCTTTTTAAAATGACTTCATTTAAAAAAATTAATGGAACTTAAAAATGGGCGATTATTAAAGCTTTTTAATGGAGAAATAAGGTGGGGAGAAATAAGGTGTGTTTTTATTTATTTTTGGAGTTATTTTCATATTAAAATTTGTAAAAACAAATTGGAGTAATAAGATGTAGTTTAAAAAAAAAATGGAGTGATAAGGTGTAAATTTGTAATTTGTAATTTTTAAGTAGTAAGGTGTATTTTTTTTTACTTGAGGGAAACAAATTGTAACTCAAAGTATTTTTTCTTTGACGGGGGGCTAGCATCAAATAATTCAAATTGCAAGAGCATTGTAAAAAGTCAAATTTTGAAAGTTTCATTGTAAAATTTCAGAGAAGTTGACTAGAGCCAAGTGCAAAGCTCAGTCACTTTTCTCCTCAAACAACTATACGAGGGTCAAGGCTAAGCCCTGATAGATATTTTTTGTGGCATTGTGTGTGGTGTGTTGTCCATCTTATTTTTGTGGTGCATGATCCATCTTGGTGCATACATTTACTTTTACAATGTCCAAGCTGGTAAATTTATTTTTTGAATCTGAAAAACTTGAAGGCTCAAAGAATTACAAGACATGGAAAAGGCACATAGAAAGAACTTTGATTTACAATGAACTTTGGCAAGGTGTATGTGATGTTGAACTTATACCAAACAAACCTACAAATACAGGCTCACTAGCTAATTGGGAAATCAAAAATGCCAAAGCATTAGCATTAATTAAATCTTCAGTTAATGATGAAATGTATGTTCACATTGAAAATGATTTTGATTCATGGTCTTCTTGGAAAACATTTAAAGATTTATTTGATACACAACCAGAATCTAAGAGAGTTGATCTTCAATTGAAGTTGCTTCAACAAAAATTGACAGAAGGGGGAGATGTACTTGAGTACATTTCTAGACTTAAGAACATTAAGTAGGAAATAGTAAAGGTTGGATTTCAAGCAGTGGATGATAGTTTCATGACTACTATTTTGATTGTTGGTTTGCCTTCTTCATATACACATTTCTTGGAAACTTTACAAGTAACTGGAAAGCTAGAAAAGTTAAAATTTGATGAGTTAAGTGAAATGCTACCTCAACATGACAAAATGTTTAGAAAGAAGAAATAGGTTGGAGAAGATGTCTTATTTACAAAAGATGGAACTAGTAAATATTTAACTGAAAGTTCCAAAGGTAGAGAAAGAGGGTACAACTATCAAAATCAAGAAGTGTATAGAGGAAAAGGCCATGGTCGAAGTCAAGGAAGGGGGAACAACTTCAGCAGATGCAGTAGTTCTAGCAAAGGAAACATTCAACGTAGAGGCAACAATCAAGGAAGAGGTCAAAGTCAAGGCAGAGGACAAAATCAAGGTAGAGGACAAAGCAGAGGCAAAGGACAAATTCAAGGTAGAGGCAAAGATTTCAATGAATTTTTTTGTAGACTATGTAACAAAGTTGGTCATTATGCTAAAAATTCCCGAACTTCTATTGAAAAAATACCAAAATTTCAACAACACTTTGCACAGTTTGCTAATGATCAAGAAGATGATGGCTCAAAATATGTCTTCCCTACACTTCAAAGTTCATAATCAGTAGCATTACAGGTCTCCACATATCTTAACAGCGATTGTGAAGATTCTTGGATCTTAGATACAGGAGAAACACAACATATGAATTTTCGACATGACTTCTTTTAGACTTTCCAACAATTCTAACTCAATTCAATCTTTCCTGTAGATGATACAAGACACAATCCTTTTGTAAAAGGTGTAATAAAATTTTGTCTTCCTACCATTGGAGAAAAACTATTTTCAAATGTTTGGTATGTACCAACTTTCAAGAAGAATTTGTTGTCACTATTCATGATTCGACAAGTAGGACATCAAGTTATTATGGAGGATGGCTTAGTAAAAATCAACTCCATAAAACAGATTATGAAGCGAGTTATGACAGGATATGAATATGGAAAACTTTTAAGGATGAAAGGAACAGTGATTCCATGGAAGTCTGATTTTGCAGGAACAACAAGCAGAGATATTTCACCTATAAGATTGTAGCATGTTAGATATGGGCATTTAAACTTTTAAAGTCTGTCTCAAATTAAAAAACAGGGAATGGTTAAAGGTATTCCAACTTTTAAGAAAGAAAATGTAAGATGTGAAGCTTTGATTTACGGGAAACAAAGTTGAGAGACTTTTTCAATAAGTTCATGGCATGAAAACATGTGTTTCCAATTGGTTCACAGTAACATTTGTGGACCTCTAAAGACTTATCTAGGAGGTTGTAGATACTTTCTACTCTTCATTGATCATTTTAGTAGAATGACTTGAGTTTATTTTTTGAAACAAAAGTTAGAAACATTCAAAAATTTTAATACTTTTCGCCAACTAGTTGAGAATGAAGTTAAAGAGAAAATTGGCACTCTAAGAATAGACAATGGAGGGGAATTCACTTCCAATGAATTCCAAACTTATTGTAGGGAAAATGGTATCAAAGGACAACTTAAAAATGTCTACACTCCTCAGTAAAATGGAGTAGCAGAGAGAATGAATCACACATTGTTAGGGATGGCCAGTTCCATGCTAACTTTCAAAATGTTAAGTCCTTCATATTGGGCAGAAGCAATACATACATCAGTCTACTTAAGGAACAAGTCTCCTATGACTTGTTTGGATGGAATTACACCATATGAAGCATGGTTTGGTTTCAAACATCAAGTCAAACATCTTAGAGTTTTTGGTTCAACATGTTATACCTTAATTCCAAAACAAAAGTGAGCTATGCTTGATTCATGAAGTTTGAAGTGTACAATGATTGGGTATTCTGATGAAAAGGTTGTGTACCAGCCATGGTGAAAATTCCATGTAATAAAACTAGAAAACAATAGCCACGGTTGATGGGACACTTACTCCAAGTTGAATGTTGGGCATGATATCCTAGGGGGTTTTCATTTGGGTGTTTATGGCTAAAGAAATTGGAAAGGGAAATGGTTAAGGCTTTGGAAAGGCAAAATGGCATTTTTGGCACAATTATTTATGGAAATAATGGAAATCAGGAGAAAAAGGAGGTGAAAGGCCACAAGTTGCATATGAGAAAGAAAATGAAGGAAAATAATGGAAATGAAGAAAATAGAGCCCTCATTCATAAAAATGCTTCTAAGGATCAGTTGGTAACCTTTTGTCAGTTCAGTGTTGGATCTCTCTCATTATTCTCTCACTCATACTCTTGGACGCTTAGAATTTTCTTGGAGCAACTTTGGCATTGGAGCAATAAAGGCAAAGAAGGAAAGAGGAATAAAAGATCAAGTAGGGAAAGTCAGGATCGAGCAGCTATAGCAAGCCTCATTGTAGGTATCGACTTGCATGTTTGTTTTCTTGCTAGATCTGGCATGCATGGTAATCCATGTGGTTCTTTTCTATCACTGCATGGGTTTTTCCAGGTGTGACATTATTCTTCTGCTTGGCCTTTCCATTTCCTAATAACTTTGATGAGATGAGTTCTCACACTTGGTTAATGTGGGAGGATAGGATTGGATTCGAAGCTGAGTGGGGTGCATCTCCGAATTCACAAACACATGGCCTAGTGATCCATGAACCAGACTGTGGATTACGGTAAAGCCACTAGCCTAGTAACCCATGAATTGGACTATGGGTTGCCTTAAATCCAGATTATGTGCCTTAGTGGGTCTAGGAATCCTTAACAGTGAATGGCGGGATATACGGTAAAGCGAAGAGGTGGATTTTCTCTCCGTTGGGCATATTAGTCCAAGCATGGGATGTACAATAAAGCCTGGAGAATATGTCTCGGTGTAGGGCTTAGTGATCCCTGGATCAGACTGTGGATTGTGGTAAATCCTAAGAGACTAGGAAGCACTCAAATTCCTCACGATGTAGGCCAAGAACTTCAGTGGAATCCATGCTAGTTGGTGTTTTTGGTATGTTCTATGAGTCCCACATTAATTCTTGGAATATGGCACAGGGGTGATTGGTTGAAGAGAGACTTGGCTCAGTCAATATATGGTTGGGTGGAATGTGGTAGTCCCATGTCTGTTTGGTTTATTGCATTCATTAATGACAAATAAATTCCCTTTATTTTCATGTGTAATTGTACCAATGTATATGTGGATTTTATCACTAATATGTTTATGATATCTCTGTTCCTATTATGTTGATTATATGTATGTTTTATGGTAGCAACTATGTGTGGCTCTCAGCATGTTTTTACTTGTATACGAATGGATAATGTGTCTATGGTCTAATAGATGATAATGTAGCAAATGATAAGAGGGAGAATGGTTGAAATAAATTCTCAGATAAGTATGAGATCCCTACACTAAGTTCTGTTTTTTACACTTCTAGGTTACATGTTGATGATATGTTTGACGAAATTTATGTCATGGCTAGTAGGGGTTTGTTTAAGGTCTTGTTAAATTTTTTTCTTTTGCATCATTGTTTCCCTGTACTTTTACTGATTTTAAGCTATCACTTCATTCTCGGTAATGAACTGGGTTCTGGGCCTAAAAAATTAGCTTAAATCCTGGGGTCGTTGGCATGGAACTGGCAATTTTGATCTCCGGTCACTGGAAAAGAAGCCTATGAGAACGACTTTGGGTTTTTAGTCACTCCCTTTCCTATAGCATGAGACCGACTATGGCCAAATATGTCCAAAACATCAATGGGACCCAGGGACAGGCTGTCTGAGTAGCTGACATGTCTCCTGAGGATTCTGAATCTGATGTTGGATGATTGTGTGTGATGTTTCCATTGGTTCCACTTCCTTAAGGTAACATAGGAGGTTGAATCCAATCATAGTGGTCTCTCATCTCATGTTTACCCTGATTGGCTAGTTCCTTGGGTAGATGTGGGAGGAGGGAGTTACAAAAGGGATGATGTCTTATGTCGAATGGATATTTTATTGTTAGCAGGGATGTTATATTTGATGAAACATAAAGTGAGAGTGCCACATATATAGAAAGTCTTATACAGAATTTGGAAATGAAGGGAGACAAAAAGAAAAGAAAAATTCAAAATCAACCAAGTACACAACATTGGTATGGGATTGAATAACCTTCATCAAAAAATGGTTCATCCATCTCACCTACTTCATCTGGACAATCTGGATCTTCTAGAAGTTTAGCTGAATCTTTCGGAAGCAGTTAATCTAATAGTTACTCTCCACCCCCCAAACCTTCATATGATCAAAGAACATATGCTTATATCAATCCACTTTCTAATGGTGGTGATTATTTAGATCCAAAACAGGGGAACATCAACTGCGTAAATGGGACATTCAAATTTTGAAGGATGTTAGACCAGCCGAAAAAAAAACATGAACACGAAGTTCACAAAGAAATGAAGAGTTTTTTTCCTTAATAACAAACGATTTTACCGAGACCTCTACATACAAAGGGTTAGTAAAACATATAGAATGTAAAAAAGAAATGGTTGAAGAATACAAGGAAGTGATCGAAAACAACACTTGGGAACTTGTTGACTATCCTAAAAAAATGAAACACATTGGATGAAAATGGGTTGATAGAATTAAGTATAAGGCAGATGGATAAATTGACAAGTATATGGTAAGGCTTGTTGCTAAGGGTTTTTCACAACAAGAAGGAACAAACTATGAGGAAACATTTCACCTATAACAAAATGGAACCCCATCATATTGGAAGCAGTTCATCTAGCAGTTAATCTCCACCCCCTAAACCTTCAGATGATCAAAGAACATCTGTTTATATCAATCCACTTTATAATGATGGTGATTATTCAAATCCACAAACAAGTGAACATCAACTTCCTAAATGGGACATTGAAATTTCAAAGGATTTTACACCAGATGGAAAAAAACAAAACAGGAACACAAATTTCACAAAGAAATGAAGAAAATGTTTCCTTAATAACAAATGATTTTACCGAGCCCTGTACATACAAGGAGGCAGTAAAACATATGGAATGGAAAAAGGTAATGGTTGAATAATAGAAGGAAGTGATGGCAAATAACACTTGGGAACTTGTTGACTATCCTAAAAAAATGAAACCCACCGGATGAAAACGGGTTTATAGGATTAAGTATAAGCCAGATGGAGAAATTGACAAGTACAAGGCAAGGCTTGTTGCTAAGGGTTTTTCACAATAAGAAAGAATAGACTATGAGGAAACATTTGCACCTTTAGAAAAATTGAACACCATCATATTGGAAGCAGTTCATCTAGAAGTTACTCTCCACCCCTAAACCTTTAGATGATCAAAGAACATATGTTTATATAAATCCACTTTATAATGATGTTGATTATTCAGATCCACAAACAAGTGAACATCAAATACCTAAATGGGACATTCAAATTTTGAAGGATGTTAGACTAGATGAAGAAAACAAAACAGGAACATGAAGTTCACAAAGAAATGAAGAAATCTTTTCCTCAATAATAAATTATTTTACCAAGCCCTCTACATACAAAGGGGCAGTAAAACATATAGAATGGAAAAAGGAAATGGTTAAAGAATACAAGGAAGTGATGGAAAAAAACACTTGGGAACTTGTTGACTATCCTAAAAGAATGAAACCCATCAGATGAAAATGAGTTTATAGAATTAAGTATAATCCAGATGGAAAAATTGACAAGTATAAGGCAAGGATTTTTGCTAAGGGATTTTCACAACAAGAAGGAATCGACTATGAGGAAACATTTTCACCTATAGAAAAATGAAACACCATCATATTAACACTTGCATTAGCAGCTCAAAAAGGATGGGAAGTACATTGAATGGATGTTAAAAGTGCCTTCCTCAATGGGGACTTGTAGGAAGAAGCATATATGACTCAACCTACAGGTTTTGAGATTTAAGGGAAGGAACACAAATTATGCAAACTGATCAAGGTTTGATACAGATTAAAAAAAGTTCGACAACCTTGATAAGAAAAAATGGACAACTACCTTCAGAAGGTTGGATTTAAACGAAGTGAATCTGATGATACTTTATGTGTGTGCCAACAGGGTAAAACTATGGTGATTCTAGTTATGTATGTGGATGACTTGACCATTACTGGGAATAATAATGATCATTGTGTGTAGTTTTCTTTCGGAGTTCTCGCATCCATAATTGTTTCAATCAATGTTTGGAGCCATCCAATGTGGCTCATCATTAGGATAGATTAGTAAGTGTGTAAGACAGATCTCATCAGACAATGTGAGATCAGCCTTGTTCTTAGCAATCATAGATCTTAGATGTTCGAATACCCGAACCTCTTGCAATTTCTCTCTTCCGTATAGTGTTAAAATTATTGTTTTGAGGCTTCTGAGATTAGTACATAAAGTACTAATCGCAGAAGCCTCAAAACAATATTAATGATCATATTATGCACATATAGAAGGAGTTGCAGGCTAGATTTAAGATGACTAATTTGAGATTTCTTCACTACTATCTTGGAGCTGAAGTATTGGAACATCCAAATAATATTTTGATTATTCAAACCAAGTATGCATGTTAACTTATTCAAAGATTTAGAATGCATGATTGCAAGCCCATTCTTACCCCAATGGAATGTAGAAATTCCCACTGTAGATCACTTGATAATGCAATATACTGAAGCAAAATACTTGATCTACTTCTACAACCAATTTAGTGGAAGCTTAATCGAACATGAGCAACATTAATAAGAACACATATAATTGATAAGAAGGAATCAATCACACATAACACAGAAGATATAATGCGGGGAAAGGCTTAGCCTAAAACCCCAACTCTGTATTATCATACAAGTGGAAATATAACCAGTATTACAAAAAGAATCAGCTCAAAAGATATTTTGCTCTCTCTGCAATACCTTTGCTACTCATAGACAGTCAAAGGCCTCTATCTAACCTCTGGTCTACCCTCCAAGCCTCCTATTTCTTTGTGTAATTCTAATTGGGGTCCAGTGCAACCACTTGTGTGAATTGGCCTCTTCACACACTCACTAACCTCTGATCACACTACACAGTCCTGAAGGAGATAAATCCTCATCATGGATGAGCTTCCTTTATAGGAAAAATATTCATCCAACTGATAGTACACTATCCCTTCTCTGATCTCAACAGGGTCTCTGTTTGAATTGACATGCATGAGTTATTCATGAGAGAATCTTCAGTTATCTAAAGTGCAGCAGTTATATGCAAGCATGCATTAACTAATTGAACTTACTTAATTTAAACAAACTATTTAAATCAATTATAACTGGACTTGACTCAATTAACTGAGCCAACTAATTACTACTTATTATACAACTCATCCTTATCTCTTTAACTGATGGATAAATTCTTCAATTAATAGATAAACTGTTGCATGTCCTCACACAGACTTCATGTTTGATTTTTTGCAACTAATTAACTCATGGAGAATTAATTAATTTATTTTCAAATAGCTCTTAAGTTCAAATTCGAATTTTACTTCCTATTTTTAGTCCAGGGACTGACTAAAATAGGAATCCATCCTGAACTGCTAAAAATAGAATGTTATTTTTATCACTTCCATTTTTCATTCCCTGTTGCCCAATCCAGCACTGGTACCCAAACTGCTATTTTTAGCAATGCTATTTTTAGCACTTCTATTTTTAGCATTTCTTGTTGCCATTTTTCAACACTCCCTCTCAACAAGAAAGGCTTCAACTCAAACCTGATCCTGTACCTCTGGAATGTTCTGCATGCAACACATCTACCAAGTGTGGTTGCTCCAGCAACTCTCGGAACAAAAAAACTCCCAACTGACCTCTCTGTTGGGCTAGAATCATACTCTGATGTTGATGCTCTACCTACTGCTGACAAGTGATCCCTCTATGACCTTTGAGCTGCTACAACACTTCATGCATCTCACACCGTTTCACACCTCTCTGTGCCATCCTGCACTGCTGCAACACTCCTATGCCTCTCGCATCGTTGCAGCATACTAGCTCTACAAAGTCCTAGGACTCTTGCACTATAGCTCTCTCTGTCGCTCCATCCACATCTATCTCTACCTAATCAGTCAGTCCTACTACTCCTCATCGGGGCTCCTATAGCAAAGTCGAATCAACGAGGTTAGGTACCTCAAGGATCCTGTGCCCATATCAGCATCCATGGGATGATCACTCCACATCACCCCACCTCCTACCTGGAGGTATGGTTGCATGTGATCCCTCTACCCAGCTGGCTCAAAGTTTCCCCTTACTGGAGGTCTCTGCATGAGTAGATATCTCTACTGAATCTTCTCTCAGCTTCCCCTATTATGGCTGCTCCACAATCTCCTAAAGTTGTTGCACCAATCGTGGCTCCTCCACAATCATCTGAGACATCTTCTGGTGTTGCATGTTAAGGGGTAATATACTCTTCCTCTCAACCACCAAGTCTCCATCTGTTGCCTTGGTCCTCAAGGCTTTCCATGCATCTTGAACCTCAAGATCATACTGGTTCTTGACCCATGAACCGATCTGCTTAACCTGTCTAGTGATGATGTGGCTAAGGAAAACTTTTCCCTTACTGAAGACTAAATCATAACCTCTGTCTTCCAGCATCGTGATCGACACCAAGTTTCTCTTCAGTCTTGGCACATACTTGACATTGGTCAAGGTAAGGCGAGCTCCATGCTCCCTCTAAAAAATAATCATGCCTACACCTGATACACTATACTTTTCATCATTACCCATCACTATGAGTATCTGGAGATCTTTCTCCTCCAAAGTACTAAACAAACTCTTATTTTGAGTCATGTGGAAAGAAGCTCCACTGTGAAGAAACCAACCACTTCCCACCATGGATGAAACCATGCATGCGAAGAGTGTGAAATCCAACTCAAACTATGAAGCAAGTGCCTCACCTTCTAATCCTTCCCCAGATCACTTATTGGATTTCCTCTTTGGACAATTTGTAGCAAAATGGCCCACCTCATGACAACAAAAGCATCTCACTTTTGATTTGTCAAACTTCTTCCCACCATGGGAAGAACTAGATTCGGAAAGAGAAACCTTCTCCTTGCCCTTCTTCACCTTACTCGCTAAGGCACAATTTTCTTCATCCTCCATGGATGAAGAACCATCTCTGGTGCTTCTTCTTATCTCCTCCTGTATCAAATCGGACCAAATTTGTTCCCAATCTGGCAGTTTCTGTCTTCCATTAACCGAGTCCTAAAAGTTATACCAGCTCTTAGGAAGACCGAGGAGTGCAAGACTCACCATGTCATCATTAGATGTCACGATCCCTACACTTCCAAGCTCATCCCTGCATGGGGTGAGCTTGTTCAGATACATAGAGATTATGTCACCCTTTTCACACTTAATCTTTCGAAGCTTGTCCTTCAGTGCCAGCTTCCTCTGATCACTGCTATTCTGATATAGATCTTTCAATTTTTTCCACATTGAAAACGGTGTCTCCTTCCCATGGAGACTTGAGACTATGTGATCTCGAACTCCCTCCAGAAGGATTCTCCTTACTCTAGCCACACATTTCTTCCATTCAGCCAATTCAGCAGCACCAGTCGGCTTGAGGACTTCTTGATCAATGAAGTCCTTTAGACCGTTATCCTCTAGTACTGCTTCCATGTGATCCTTCCAGGCTATATAATTTGAACTGCCATCAAGGGCATATTCGAGTCTCAAACCATAGAACGCCATAGGTGAAATAGAGATATGATAATAACTTGACTTCTATATTTAGGAATCACAAACTTCAACTTCTCCCTTCTTGTATATTGTTATTCCTTGATCACCTGTGCTCTGATACCATGTGAAAATTCCCACTGTAGATCACCTGAAAATGCAATATACTAAAGCAAAATACTTGATCTACTTCTACAACCATTTTAGCGGAAGCTTAATCGAACATGAGAAACATCAATAAGAACACATATAACTGATAGGAAGGAATCAATCACACATAACACAGAAGGTATAACTAGGGGAAAGCCTCAGCCTAAAACCCCAACTCTGTATTATCATACAAGTAGAAATATAACCAGTATTACAAAAAGAATCAGCTCAAAAGCTATCTTGATCTCTTTGTAATACCTTTGCTGCTTATAGACAGTCAAAGGCCTCTATCTAACCTCTGGTCTACCCTCCAAGCCTCCTATTTCTTTGCACAATTCTGATTGGGGTCCATTGCAACCACTTGTGTGAATTGGCCTCTTCACAAACTCACTAACCTTTGATCCAACTACGCAGTCCTAAAGGAGATAAATCCTCATCATGGATGAGCTTCCTTTATAGGAAAAATATTCATCCAATTGATAGTACACTATCCCTTCTCTGAAGTGGGGGAATTGGTAATGAGTACTATGTATAGAGATTTGATTGGAAGCTTGATCTATTTAACAACCACTCCTCTAGACATATCTTTGCAGTCAATATTCTCTCGTGCTTTATGCATGAACCAAGGGAAAACCACTCGAATGTAGCAAAAATGGTCCTTAGATATATCCAAGGGATGAAATATTTTGGTCTTCTTTACGAAAAGACTAAGAACTTTGCACTTGGTGGATATTCATATGCATATTTTGTTGGAATTATTGATGATCTAGCATCAATATTAGGTTATTTGATGAACATGGGATCAACTGCATTTTCTTGGAGTTTCAAGAAACAAGCTATAGTGGCCACTTCTTTGTGAGAAGCAGAATATATATCATCATGGAAAGAAACATGTAAAATTGTTTGGTTACGAAGATTTTTGCAATATTTAGGTGTTCCTCAAGTAGAAACCACATATTTATTCATCGACGTCTATTTAGCCATAAACATTTCCAAAAATCCAGTTTTCCATTCCAAAACAAATCTTGTGGACACAAAGTATCATTACATCAGGACACTCATCGCAATGGATGTCACCAAACCAGTATATTGTCCTTCAGAAGATCATATCTCAAATATTTTCACAAAACCACTTGGCAGGATCAAATTTATTAAATTTAGGGAAGAGCTTGCTATCTGTTGTAATTTACCTTTGGATAAAGGGGGGGATTTTATATGTATGATCTAAAGTACATAAATTGATATTTAATTATTTAGAGTTTTCTTAGATTAATTACTTAGAGTCTTAGAGTCTTCTTAGAATATCTGTTTGTTATAAAAGGTATGACATCTAGAAAGGTGTCGTTTCTTAGGAAATAATTTAGGAAACTAGTTAGGAGTGTTGTTACAAGTGCATTAAATGTAAATGAACACTTGTGAATGAAATAAGTGATCCATAACAAAATTAGTTTAGGACACACGCTTATTTAGAGCTTGTTTCTCTCCTCTTGAAAGAGGGTTGAGTGATCTTGTGTAAGTTCTTGCAAATTTTATGTAATTTTATTTTCTTTATTAATAAAATTTATGTGTATGAGGACATTTATTCTACTAAGATTGAGTTTTTGGAGTCGCAGACTTAAGTGATGCGGTCAAGAAATTAAAGCATTGTTTTGAGCAAGTCATACATAGACCAGAAGCTAATCGCGTATGGAGGTTGCGAGACAACGATGATAAGTCAAGTACCTGGCCTAAGCAGCATGATGAGAAGAAGGGAAATAAGAAGAAGTCTTTTGTGAATAGATTTCAGCATAACCTAAGCTTTGGTTATAAAACGAATGTGCAATATTCAGGAGCTTTGAATAGTGGGAGAATTGGCTCAAAAATTTCCTATGATCTACGCAACAGTAGACAATCGATAAGTAGATCATCAAGCATCCATCATTGATATGGAAGGTAAGCAAAGTGATTATGATGTTTCAATTTTAATAGATCCCAGTTCCAATTACAGTTATATCAACCGAGAAGTCATAGATAAATGTAAAGTGATTACAGAGAAGCATGAAAAATTGTGGTTGGTTCAATTGGAAACTTGAACCAAAAGGAAAATTTTCCATTAGGTGAGGTTTGGTACGTTTGAGCTATGTGTAATTCCCACATCATCACACTTAAACGTGTTGTTGTTGAGGAACAATATCTTGATGCTAGGAATTGACTGATTATACAACCATATAGACAAAGTGGATTTCTTTGAAAATGTAGTTGAATGTTTGGATGAGGTCGAGGAGTACAAAATTCTATAAGGAAAAAGGAAGCCGACATTAGTTAGGATCATTAAAAAAATGCAAGCTAAGTGTAGTTGTCATAAGGGTCATAACTTTAACTGTGTTGAGAGTTATTAGGACAAAGAAAGAAAGGCTAATGCAGGTCAGGTAGATAGCGAGTTGTTAAAAAGGTACCCAATGATGTAGCAATTTGAGGACATGTTTCCCATTGAGCTTCTAGGGTTACCTCCTCACAGAGAGATTGAATTCTCCATCAAATTGATTCCTATATCAACACCAGCATCCAAAGAACCTTACAGAATGAGTACACCTGATTTAATGGAATTAAAATTGCAGTTCAAGGAGATGTTGGATAAAGGATATATTCGGTTAAGTGTGTTGTCGTGGGGAACCATAGTCTTCTTGTAAGATAAAAGGATATGACCCTTCGCCTTTGTATTGACTATAGGTAGCTAAACAAAGTGACTATTAAAAATTGATATCTATTGCCACAGATAGATGATCTATTTGATCAGCTGTAGGGGGAAATTTTTTTCTCCAAGATAGATTTGAGGTCTGGATATCATCAAATGTGCATTAAAGAAGAATATATTCACAAGACCACTTTTTGGACCAGGTATGGGCACTATGAGTTTGTAGTGGTACCCTTTGGGCTTACTAATGCCTCTGTCATGTTCATGTGTTTGATGAACAGTGTGTTGTGTCCTTACTTGGACAAGTTCATTATTGTATTTGTGGATGACATCCTAGTTTATTCAAAGATGGAAACCGAGCATGAGAAGTATTTGGTAGCAATGTTATAGTTGCTGTAGGAGCATAATCTTTATGAAATTCTTAGCAAGTGTGACCTTTTCCAGCCTTGGATACAATATTTGGGACATGTTTTCTCCAAGGAAGGGATATCAGTTGACCCAGAGAAGATCAAGGCTATAATGGAGTGGCCAACTCTAAGGAATGTGAACAAGGTCAGATTATTCATGGGATTAACAAGTTATTACAGGAGGTTCATTAGGAATTTCTCCAAGATTGGGTATCCTATTACAACATTGAAAAGGAAAGGGAAGAAGTCTGACTAGACATCGGAGTGTGCATCAAGCTTTGAGTAGTTGAAGAAAATGCTCACAACTGCACTAGTGTCGAGGATTGCATACCCTAGTAAGGATTTGACAGTTTGCATAGACACATACAAAGAAGGGATTGGTGGAGTGTTGGTTCAAGAAGGACAAGTAGTTTCATATGAATCTCGGAAGTTGAACGAGCATGAGGTGAACTACATGACTCATGGCCTAGAGTTGGCAACCATCATTCATGCACTAAATATGTGGAGGCATTACCTCCTTGGAATGAAGTTTACTCTTATGACAGACCATAGTGGATTGAAGTATCTATTAGAGAAACCCAAGCTGAATGCGAGACAAACTAGGTCATTAGTTACACTCAATGATTTTGATTTTGAAATCAAGTATATGTATGGAAAAGAAAACAGATTTGTTGATGCACTGAACTAAAGAATTCAATTAAACCATTTAGCAGTCATAATTTCTTATAGGTTAGACCTGGGGGAAAGGATAAAAAGTGCAAGATAACAAGATGAAAACTATCAGTAGATGAAAGATAAGTTTCTACAAGGCAATGAGGATAAGGAGTATCACCTCACTCATGATGACATAATTATATTTAAGAAAATAATTTATCTTCTAAGCGATGAGAAGTTAAAAATTATTATCATAAAGGAGTTCCATGTCAAGCCTTATTTAGGTCATCTAGGATACCAAAAGACACTTTCAATTATAATAAATTTCATTATTGGCAAAATTTGAAGAAAGGAGTTGTTGATTTCGTGGCCAAGTGCATAAAGTGTCAGCAAATAAAGTCTAAATGTAAACATCCACTGGGATTAGTGTAGCCAATTCCTATTTTGAAATGGAAATGGGAACTGATTTCTATGGATTTTATCTCATTTTTTCCACAAACTTCCAAGCAACATGATGCAATCGTGGTAGTTATTGATAGGTTGAGCAAGGAAATTCATTTTGTGGTGGTAAAATCCACTAACTCGGCTCGTGAGGTGGCACAAATATTCATAAAAGAAATTGTGAGGTTCCATGGAATTCCCAAAAATATTGTTTTAGATAGAGATGTGAAGTTTAGTTCCAAGTTTTAGAAGTAGTTATTTGCTAGTTTGGGGACAAAATTAACATTGAGCATGCAATATCATTCACCAAAAGATGGACCAATTAAGAGGACCAACAAGATCTTCAAAGACATGTTGAGGATGTATGTAATGCATCATCCCAAGAAGTGGGAGGAATGCGTTCCATTGGTGGTGTTTTATTACAACAATGGGTATCAAGTGTCCATCAAGATGATTCCATTTGATGCTCTGTATGTAAGGAGTTGTGATACTCCTATCAGCTAGAGTGATCTGGTGAAAAAGGTCCTTATTGGGTTTGATATGGTCAAGGAAATTGAGCAGGAGATTCTTGTCATCAAACAAAATTTAAATATGGAACCATATAGGAAAAATAGTTATGTTGATAATCATAGGGTGCATAATTAGTTTCAAGTTTGGGAACATGTATATTTAAGGATCAAACAGATGAAGAGTTCCTTGAGAATTGAGAATTGTGCCAAGTTGGCACCATGGTATAATGGGCCTTTTGAGATCCTTGAGAGGACTGGGTCGATGGCCTATAAGGTGGCCCTACCTCCTACAATTAGATTTCATGATGTTTTTTCATGTTTTTTCATGTTTTTTGGCTTAAAAGGTATGTGAAGGATTCTAATAATGTAATTTATTGGTCTATGCTACAGATGGAACTAGAGGGGGAGTTCCAGCAAAAACCAGTATGAATTCTAGAACGAAGGAGTCTCATGCTCAAGAATCGATTCATAGAGCAAGTCATGGTATACTTGAAGCACTTTGTTCTTGAGGAGTCCACTTGGGAAATGGCTAATGCCATGAAGGCAAATCATCCTTTTTTGTTTGTTGGTTAAGGCAATTGTTCATAGGTTTATGTAAAATATTGTATGAGCTACAAGTATGAATCTCCACAGATAATATGTGATTCATATTTTGTAACTCCATTTGAGAATGTTTTTCATCTCTGTATATAAGGACAAAGAGCATTGAGAATGGTGTTCCCTCAAGGGGGAGGGTTATGTAATAGATCAACCCACTGATGGTTGGCATTTAACATTTAAATACATGATTGTAGGTAAATTTCAAGTTAAAAATGGCTGAGTAAGGGACACAGATTCCAAAAGGGACTAAGGGAGGTTAATTTCTTAGGAAATTTATCTTACTTACTGAAGGAAGAAAACTAGATAGTTTGGACAACCATTGAAGGCTAGTTGTTGAGTTTTAAATTCTCTATAATGGTGTGTTGCAAAGATAGTTGTTTTAAATTTATGACTTGTAGGCAAGGGACAAAGATAGTGTTGGCTTCGGAAAATACAACAAGGCAACTAGGATGCAAGGCATGGAAAAAGGGAGAGACTATGCGAAGAATGAAGGAGGAAAACCTCATTTTCGCTCAATGGGGGGGGGGGGGGGGGGGATGAGGGAGAACAACAAAGAAAGAAAAGGAAAACCCTCACGCATTACTATATCGCACCAGGAAAAAATCCCATGGATAAGCAAATAGAGGGAGATATCGAGATCATGTGGATAACAAATAGAGAGAGCCAGGAACATAAGAAAAGGGTCACCCTAAAGTGTGATACACGCATAGCGAAAAAAGAGAAGAGGGAGCTCGATTATAAGGAATAATAGAAAACTAGAGTGTTGCTATTCATGGTAAACAAAAACAAGTTCAATTGCTTGGAGGAGTCTGACTTCTTTTTTTACTCTCAAGGTCTCATCATCCTTCATGAAGTAATAGGAGCACTAGAGGAGTTCTCCTTTAGGTGAGGGTAAATCTTCGGACACCTCAAGGGGTTGGAGAGTGGAGATGACATTGTCTAGATTCCCTTGGTAGCATGGGGTAGCGACTTAGCCCTTGAATTCCTAGTAAATGAAAATCTAGAGGTCTGTATTACTGAACATTTAACAGTGGGTTTTGGATTCCCTTGATTAGGTGGAACCATTGTGTTACGTGCTCCTAGGGTGGATGTTATACCTCTGGACTCCCTGGAGTATGTGGGTGTTTCTATGGATGACTAGAGAGAGAGTGGAGGTTGTAAGTGTAAGGAATCCCGGAACTTGGTCGATCACTATGGATTGGTTGAAGGGTGGAGGTAGAAGAATTTTGGAGTCCATCTTTATTGTTGATCATCATTTGTTAGAAAAAAGGTGGAGGTCACTGACATCTAGATTTCTTGAATGAAAGTTACTACCAAGTAGCTGGTGGGTGGAGATAGGAGGACCTTAGGAGTCCCTATTTTAGTTGATAGATGTCGATAATTCCCTTGAGAAATACGACCTCATTCCCTTGGGATCTAGCTTGGGGGCGAGAACTACAAGTAGCATGGCTACATCTGCCTATAGTTGGGCGGAGGGTTGGAGTCCCAAACTCAATCGCCCATCAACTGTATTAATCAAATATAAGTTCTTATGTGTAACCTTGTATGATCTCATCGTTGACTATTATGATTCTATGCTAGTTATATGCTTGTTATAGACAACTTATGTATGTGATTGGCATATGGTTATATGTGATGGGATGTTATAACCATTTTTCAATTGATATGAATGAAATGAATTCCTTAAGCGATAATTGTATAATGAAGTCATACATGAGCAAGGAGGACTGATCCTTGTAGTGTTAGAATAATAGTATTATAGGAATGACTAAGAAGGTCAATGACCCTTCACTAGGAAATTTCTTGTTATATATTCCCTTATGGAATGATGAAGAGTTATGAGATATGCAAGGTCTTTGGTATTTGAGCTTATTGGGTCAATTAAGGGAGTGAAATTCCTTGCTTGAAAACGTTTTCAGTTGTTTGGGTTTTTGGAGAAAAAATCCTCTTGTTATTGACACATTTTTGATAGTTTCTTGAGTTCTTGTAGAGCTTTGTAAGTTCCCTTAGTTTCAGGGATGAGTGTTGAATCCCTGAAACTAAGGGAATTTCCAGTGAGTTCCCTAAGTTCCCTGAGCTCCCTTAGTCTCAACTTATATTCTTCCCTCTTATTGTGGAATTCAGTGAACATTTCCTAAGTCACAGTAGGTCAGGATCTAAGACATGAGTAGGTCAAAGGTCAGGAGGTGGTAGTCATCGGGGGAAGTGGTTTGTTAAGGAAGCTACCCATACCTAGGTGAGAGGCCGAAAGGTTGGGATAGATGTCGAGGGAAGTGGTCCACCAAGGAAATTGAACTCAACTAGGTCGGAGGTCGAGATAGTCACCTGGTGAAGTTGTTTGTTGGGGAAGTCAAACCTGACTAGGTCAGAGGTCACGAGGTCGAGAGTCAGGGATCAACTCAACTTTGGAAGTTTTTCATTCAAGCGGAAGTTGACCCAACTTGATGGTGGGCCCATTGATTGTTGCAGTCAATTGTAGGCTACGATGTTGTAGCTTGTTGACGTGGTTAGGGGGAGTGGAGCCCACCTATAAAGGCTACTTCTCTTGATCCATACCTCGGATTGGGTTGAAGTCATATGTCACCAAATTCAAATTGACGAGATGAATGCAATGGTGATAATAGTTTTGGGTTTATAGGAGTTCCGTAAAAGTAAAAAATTGTATGCCCCACTATCGTAACATTATTTTGAGGGTCGAGTATTGAGAGTGAATTCCTTTTAGTCATGGGTTTGAGTAAGCGATGTTGATACATTATCTCATGAAGAGCACGGGAAGAATACATTAAAGGAAGCTAAGGTGTTTAAAGCATAAAAGGATTTATATGAAAATCAAATTGTTTGAAGCATAACTAAGGATGCAATGGATGAACAACAGATCTTGTCAAAAGTAGAAGGGGAAGAAAATAATGATGAGATTAGTGTGTCTCATGAACGATTGTTTCAATTAAAATCAATGAGTATAGGGAAGCAAACAGTAATTGGGAATTGCTACCTATTTGGGATTTTGTATTTCATTTACTACTATCATGATTTAGAAGAATAGAAGCCATATGATGAGATGAATATTGAAACCATGTAAACACTGATGGGCTTAACTAGTGTGAACAATGTGTATCAACAAGAGTATAGACTAGACATAGAGGTTGACGAAATCATGATATTGATGAAGGAATTAGTTGGAGGATGATACAGTGATGATTAGATTCAACACTACGTTGACTGGGAAGGACTACAACAACTTGGTGAATGTGAGACAACTACAAAACAAAATTTGGGATCATGGAAGGTGTGGTGAAGTAAAATTACAAGTGCAGAGACAAAAAAATTCCTCTAGCCCAATAATGGGTCTAGCCACAACTAATACATTCTATGGAAGATATCCTTAGGTTAGAACCAATTAAAAGGGTCTACTTCTTAGTATGCTTATCCAATTTGATGATGTCCTTGCTTGCTCGCTCCAGCTATCTCTTGCTTCCTTCTTCAAACACCTGAAACAAGTAAACAACAACAAACAACAATTGTGACAATAGAGAAATTTTAATTCAACCTACTTAACAAGTCAACAAACATTAAGACATGAATATGTAATATGAAAAATCATGTAGGAAATCAATTGATAGTTGCATATATATTGAATCAAGAAGAGATTACAACCATTGTCTTGATGTTGTTGTTCTCCTCTGACAAGACCATGTTCCCACACACTTCTGCTAGCATCCCATGATGACCTCAACAACAATAGTTTTAATTCTCTTACCTTTAGGCTTCACTTCAAACCAAATCGCACTTCTCCCTCACACAACTAGAGAGCTACAACTAGGAATAGCTTGTTGTTTACTCAAAACTTAATTAGCACTAGCACACCAACATTAACACTACTTTGTGCTTAGGAAAAAGGGAGGTTTATATAGGATGAATGGATGGGAGATGGATCCTCTTCTCATGGGAGAAGGTCTTATCCCTTTTGGTAGTTCCATCATTATAGGGGAAAGGAGCCCAAACTAACATCCTCGACCCCATCCGGCCGAACCATTTACCATACTTCCATTATGAGGCTTCGGCTCTTAATTTAAAAAACTTTCCATAAGAGGACCGGCGCGACTAGAACAAAGCTTAGTCACTTCGGTCGGCGCTAGGGACACTTTTAATCCCTACATATCTACATGAGGAAGATAAGGGCCATTACCACCAATCTTGTAAACTGGGCAAAACAGAAGTTTCAGGGGAAAAGGTGCAAAGGGGAATTGATTTGCTCATGAAGAAGGACACAATGGGGATTTCTTCATGAAGGGAAAGCTTGTAGGGTTCACTGTAGAGGTCCTCTAGGGTCAAGGAATGGGGAGTATAGGGAGAGTGACAAAATTTTGTGTAATAGATGCCCCCTAAAGCATGAAGGCAGAAGTAGAGTGAGGGATGAAATGCTTTATAAATTAGTGTGGGGAACCATAGTCTGTCGTCGGAAAACCTGCAGGCAAGTACAGATACATATACATAACTAATAACTCTATCAAATGATACATGAATGATGGCATGTACACAACCATCAAGAGAATGATCATGTGAATGGATCCAGATATGGTCGCAGCCATCCGTCAAAGAGGATCATAATGAAACCAAGGTATGGTCGCAACCATCCAATAATGAGAAGGATCACATATGATAACTCATGGTATGTTCGTAGCCATCCATCTGAAAGAGACATGCATATCAACATAACCATGTCACATCACTTCGTAACCTGGCCTTGTGTGAGCTGATTCCAGGGTCTTGCACTAAAACACGACTCGATCAAAGTACAAATTCTAACACGTGAATAGATGTGTTGACATCAAACATGCTAGAAAGTCAGTTGATTACCAGTCAATGATGTAAACTATTAACAAGCGTGAGAGAAACCACTAATAATGACAATGATCCTCAAGGTACTATCAACACAATCCATGGAATGCGAATAGAGGAACTAAAGTTGAGCACCCATGAAATCAGTCAATTGGAAGCCAATGATGTGAACTTTTTGTTGAGTGCAAAGAACTTGCCATTAGGGCATGCAAGCTCTAAGGTACTAGAAGGGGGTCTCTTGGTCAACTTCTCAGATAATGAGTTGAAGTCGATGAAAAGTGACCATGTTGAAGGAGGGCCATAATGTTTTGCACATCATCGACACGAGATAAAAGAATGAAAAATGATTTTGGATGATACAGAGAATCAGAGTTAAATATAACTACAGAAGGACAACTCTTGAACATATAGGCGACACGACTAGAAGTTTGGCAACTTTTGGATCCATAGGATCAGCAATCATGATGACTTGGAAGAGATCAAATGGAAGGAAAAAATGAACAGCCCAACCCAAGAAGGTCAATGATACAAAGGAGGATATCCCAACCCAACTTGAAGTAAAAAGTGTCATGTTCAAGAGTGAGCTGCTGACATAACTAATTGGATTTCCAAATTTTCCCCCATTTCTGGCAGGTACCCCAATTATTTTTTAATCATAAGCTTGAAGGCAATAGCATATGTTTGCACTATAATTTCATCCTTTAGACAAATTTGACCTGCTGAGTTTAACGAGCCCTAGGAAGGAGAAGCACATGTTCGTCAGGATGATGAATCCGATATCATTCAATAATCTAACAAGTCCGAAAATGGTGTAACTCGGTATATTTTTTGACATTTAGAGAGTTTGAAAAAGACATGAAAAAGAAAAATCCACATGGTCCCTTTTCATACATTTGTGTCTCTCAAGCCCAAAAAGGTAGAAAACAATACTTGAGAACGCTGCTTGACCATTTTAGTCAAGGAATACTTTTTCGTAAATAGTGCCTCCCAATCAAAAAAAGGGGTAAACTTATACTAGGCACATGATGTTTCAAATCCATTAACGAGATTGAAATGACGAGGGATCGGCCATCTTTTCGCTTTTAAAGGGTCGGGAAAGAGCTTGAAAGTGGACCCCCCATTTTATTCTCTTTTATGAGTTAAAAGGGAAAAAGTACTCAACAATCTTTTCATATGAGCTTACCGAGTTAAGAAAAGAGCTAAAACGTTACTCGTCATCATAATCGAACATCCATCACCTGCCTCTGTGCAAAAAGGTAAAGTGTATTATCCAATTCTTAAGGCAAAATAGGCTAAAATATTTACAAAAACCTGATATTTTCATGAAAAAATGAATAAAAAGGAGAAAAGTAAATATATTTTTACCATTTACCATTTTACCTTGCTGTGAAGACTTTTTACTCACTTTTCCCTAATTGTTCCAGAGTAGATTGCGGGTGATCTGGGAGGTCATTCGTTGAGCTGCCAGTTATAGGTAAGAGCCAAAGCCCTAAGCTCCATTTTCATGTCTTTTATTCCTATTTTTAACCATTTTTTGTTTTTTTAGGGAGTTTTTGAAAAAGGTTTTTCGCCCTCAGTCAGTGAGACTTCTAGGCATGGAGTCACAATGGCCTAGGGTGATTAATAAGGCTTGTCGTGCCGTTGGTGCAACTATTTTTAAAACAGGAGCGTCGATGCCATGAATAGGGAAAAATCCTATTTCCTCATAAAATCACCATTAAAACTTGAATTTTATGGGCCAACCATGATTGTTGACTCAAATTAATGGTTGTTTCTCAAAAGAATCACTGAAAATGGTGGACTGGAAAGAACGGGAACATGAGGATGTGGACAACCATGCACTGAATGATCCAAATTGCCTGGAACCTTTGAGGGCTTGTGGGCTCCTCAAATTCTTTTCCACACTAGGGATGCGGGCCCAACCTGAGTTGCTTCGGTACTTGATTAGTCTTTGGGACATAAATCGTGAAATATTTTTCATCGATGACCAGGAGATGGAGTTGGAAACTTCAGATATATATTTCATCACTAAACTATCTCGAAGAGGGGAACTAGTCAAGTTATATGGGTTACGACCAATTGGGGCAAGCATATCCTCATTGCTTGCTGAACACTACCTTGAGGCCTTGAAATCCAAGAATGGGAAGATTGAGATTTCCTCTATTTAGGATTTGACATTGAGAGTGCTTCTGTTGACCATCAACAAAGTGGTGGGGTCCTAGGCAGAACATCAGACCAACAAGTTGAAGTTCCTATATGCTATCGACTATACAACACCAATGATATTTAACTAGGTAGAAGCCATGAAGATCAACATAAAGTGCCAGCTGACCAAAGCTAAGGCGGGGAATCTAAAGCAATTTTGCTTCGGATCTGTGCTCGTGACCTTTTTCTTGGAATGAGTGCCATTGTTCCAGTACTGGCTGATTGAGGTGGATCCTCCCATGCCACGCGATCCACAAATGGACCTCTGGAGTCGTTTGATGCCCAGGATCACTAGGGGTCAATACATGTCATACAAACATGCATTCTTTTCATGACTATGATGACAGAAGATCGTCGTGGAGGACCAGCCATACAGTGGCACTAACTTCCGTGGAGACCCAGATATGCCAAAACCAAATGGAGAGGATTTTAATGATGAAGGTAAAAAAACAATTTTGATATTTTGAGATTTCTTAATTGTTTTTGCTATATATGTGCTTATAACATTTCTCTTGTTAATGCAAATGTTGGACTAGAGCGGACTGTTGGGATGTCCCCAATAGCTAGGCATGTCCCCTCCCGATTGATATTGTCGCTCCTTATCAGGGGGGAGTGACAACAAGGAGGAGATCGCGAGGAACCTTGAGGAGTTGACTCGTGGTATCCCAGAGTATGCTTGGGTAGGAGACATTCCTCGCTAGTACCATAGACACACGGTGGGAGTCTCAGATCAGATCCGCTGATTGATGACTCACATTGCATGAATTGTATCATGCTACCACGATCACCATGTTGATTAGTTCCTAGGTCCATCATTTACATTTTTTGAGGTCTGCGAGCCACGGATATATGAGGCCTACAAGCTGCCGATGTTATTTTCGACACACATATTACTTTTCGTGGTTCTTCTATATAAAACATTATCACCATATATATATATATGTGTGTGTGTGTGTGTGTGTTGTATTTTCTTTCTTACTATGGTACAAATGGTGTGTTTTATCTTTTCACATGTTTCGTAAATGTCTATCCAACACATAATTAGCTAATCCATCTGTTAATGTATTCATGCGACTAGGAATATGATGATATGTAATGTAATCAAAATGTCTTTCCAATAGATGAATATGGAGATATATTATCGATATTTGAGGGCTTCTAACAGAATATTGCCCATTGAGTTGAAGGATGACAAGCTGTGAATCCAAGTTGACAACCAACTCTCTAATGTCAAGAGAAATGGCTTCTGACAACAGTTCGACGACAACACTATATTCAACAATGTTGTTAGTTGTGCAAACTAAACAGATACCTTGAAGGTCAATCAAGTCACCGTTAAGGTTGTAAATAGCCCATGCCACAGATTATAGGTTTTGGGTACTACAGCAAGCACCATCAACAAAACTGATGTGAGGAGTCGCAGACATCTGAAAAGCAAGAAAAGCATAGTAAACAGGAAAGTTGCTTGAAAACTAACACACCAAACCACACTGTACAAAATTGAATCACACACTAATGTACACAAGTAACCATGCAAGATGACCTAAGCATAGTACTGCTTGAGAGAGTCCATGCTGGGACTCGGGTAATCAATCAACATAGATGAACATCATATTTTTACCATTGTCACCATGAGTAACCATTGACTCAACCAAATAATAGAGTAGAGCTGATATAAGGATTTGTCCCCATGCCCCCTGGGTGAGGGAGGTTTACGAGTCAGATGACAACCCCAATGCAATAATGGGAAATCAATGAAAACTCAGGGAGGGAGAAAAATCCTGAATACATGATAGGATAAAGGTGCCCTCAGTTGAAATATCTTGATCATGTCAGGATAAACTGACACATCAATAGACAGTGGAGAAGAGAACTCTTCGAGTTTAGTAGACGTGACCATCGAGCAAGATAGGAACGAGGAACGAGGATGAGTCTTGGTCCAAGGTGGTTCCTTGAGAGACATGAATTCCGTGATACCTTCATCAGCAAGGAAGGTCTTGGCTAAGGGATCAGGTGATTCCAAAGTGCCAAGCCATGGGGATTGAGAGTATGTATCGAGAGAGGTCTTCGAAACAGAAGAGTCAGAGGATGTAGAACTTGAAGCTGAAACAATTTCCATGTAATTGACTTCGGCGTGACTAAGTGGCATAACCTCACCCTAGGTATCAACAATATCTAGTCAAGGTATGACCCAAGGATCAGATTTAGCTGAGACCATGTTGATAGAGGCAACATGAGGAGGTGGGTGTGGAAAAATTCCCATTAAGGCATAATCTTTAAAAATACCTGCCCCCACACTCTCATAGGGAGCACGAGTGTGCTTGATGTACAGAACCTTGTCAAAAGCTTCTAAAGTGTTTGGAAATTGGTTCAAAGTAAGAGAACCAATATCCTTCCTGCATGCGGTTGACATGATGCAACTGGGAGCACCTTCATCGATGACAGCCCTGTCAATGGTCTTGTCATTGATGATTACCTGAATGAGAAAGGAAATCTTATGAGGGAGGCATGAAACATCGTTCTCTAGATCAAAACATATCAAAATGGAATCGATGGGATCAATACCCCTAATAGCTGACAACAAAGAGTTCCACTGCGATGGCCAGCTTTGGAGCACCTCGAGAGCTGACATAACTGAACATGCCTGAGCCAAATCCTCAACAATATTATAGTGTTGAGTGGCTCGAGCGTTAGGATTGTATGAGGATTTCTGTAGGACATCTTGAGAGGGTGGTCATAGAGCGGAATCAGGGTTAGGGTGCTCGATATGAAGAGGGCCAGAACTTGAGGCAGAAGAAGAAGGGGTGGTTCTTTCTCTTTCCCAGCTGATGGAGCAAGAGTTTGGTAATATTTTGATCTAGTAGCCACATTAATAAGTGTACTCATCATGGACACTTAAGATCCTCAAGAAGCAGATGATTGGGGTTGGTCTACCATTTGGGTCTACTGAGATGGAAATGGCTCTTTTAGGACAATGGGGGTCCCTTTGAGCAAGTGACTAACTCCAGATCATCGGGGACAATCCTTAGTGTAGTGATATTCCTCACAAATTAGGTAGTGATACTTAGGTTTCCATTGCAAAGATTCGCCAACAGATGATTTGGGAGGACCCTGTTTTGGGGCATCGACTTTACCCTTGCCATTTCCTTTCTTATTACCTTTCAAGGATTTGTCTACTACGGTAGATTGGACGGCGTGGACCCCTAAGGTCTTACCAGGGCTAGGTGGATGATGCGAAGAACTATTAGGAACAACATGTGAGACTGACTTATGTTTGGAAGAATATTTAGCAGGGGTCTGGGATACTGAACCAATAACTCCATCGGCTTGAGGTAGAGCTTGTGACTTTGATGTCATGAGATCAGATGATTGCCGTGGAGCATCAGGGAAAAACTCATACAAAATGTGAGACAGAGAGTAAACTAGATCCAAGTACTAGGCACGAGCGATGGATTTCTCTTCGATGATGCATCCACCCATAGCTATATCGCAAGCAATTGGGGCCACGAATGATTTATTTAATGATTCAATGACCAACCGATCAACAATCTCAAATTTAATTAGGCGATGCCTACGTCTCGATTCATGGATGTGATCAGAGATGTGTGTCGTAGTATCTTTCTTAAGCGGTGTGAGTAAATAGGCGCCAGTTTCATAGCAAACCGACAACTGAAAATGCATGAGGAAAGCCATGGCTAAGGATTTAAAGTCATGGTAAGTACTTCGAGGAAGCTTGATGTACCACTTGGCTGCAGCAGCTGTGAGGTTTCGTTAGAAAAGACGGGGATGAATGGAATTATCAACGTAAGAGTTCAAAGAGCACCAAAGGTGATATGTCATCACATGGGCCTGAGGATCTTTTGCTTTCCCATCAAACTTTGAACAATTGCTTGGTATCTTGGACAACACCTGAGGCCAGTATGGCAAATGAAGGATTGGATCATTCATTAGGTGAGATACATCCAACAACTCAAGTGTGGCCAAGAATGGCAATTGGGTGTTAAAAGGCATAGGAGGTCAGTAAGTGGGTCCGAACATAGGAGCCCATCTTGGCTGGTAAGGATTTTGGCCCCACAGTGGGGGATTTTGGCCATATGGCATCTGATGTTGCCCCCATTGTGGGTTACCTTGAACATAGGGAGGAATTTGACCTTGCATACCTTGGAAATGTCTGGCCATGGGTTGCTAATAAGCAACATATGGGTTATAAGGTTGTTGAGCCTATTGACCTTGGCCATATTGATATTGGACCTGTTGTCCTTGAACATACGGGTGATGAACCTGTTGTCCCTGAACAAGAGGATTTTGGACCTGATGTCCTTGGGCATAAGGTTGATACACTTGTTTCCCTTGGACATAGGGATTTTGTACCTGCTGCCCTTGACCAAAAGGATTTTGAACCTGTTGACCTAGGGCATTAGGGTTTTGTACCTGATGCCCTTAGCCAGAAGGATTCTGGACCTGTTGACCTAAGACATTAGGATTTTGGACCTGCTACTGCAGGACTTGACCTTGGCCTTGCCCTTGCAAGGGTTCACCCTACTGATATGTATACAAGGGTTGCTACTGCCCGGGTTTGTTTTGTTGTTGCAAAGGTTGACGTTGCAGTTGAAAAGTTTGTACCTAGGGCTATAGAGGTCGGCCCTGTGAGGGCATGGGATGGGAGTTGTGTTGAGCATATTGCATCTGCTGCTGCACAGTTTGCTACAACTGTTGCAAGGGTTGACCCTACGGTTGTTGCAGTTGACCTTGTTGCAGCATCATTTTCCCTTGCTGGTGCTCGGATAGCCATTGCTGCAACAAATTTTGCCCTTACAGTAACAAAGGTTGCCCTTGTTTTTGTAGAGGATGTCCTTGCTATTGCAAGGGTACTTGAACAGTGCCCATAAAATTTCTGAACTTAATTTGGGCATAGCCACCATGGAAAGTGGATGAGCTAGGCTGAATGTACTACCTAGACTGAAGGTTGTAAGGTTGATTAACCATTCCTTGAGAACCATATGAAACGTAAGGAGTTTGGTATTAGACCTGAGCCTCATAGGGCTGCTGATACTGAACATTTCTTGATCCAAACGGACCAACGGGATTCTGAACTTGTTGGTATTGGACATTGCTTGATCCAGTAGGACCAGGAGGGTTATGAATAACACTAGAAGAAGGCTAGGTCATTCGAAGCATGTGAGCTTGTGAGCCACTCACATTGGCGGCACCTGACACAATAGAAACATTTAGGTTTTGCCCCCCAGGCGATGGCACAACTTGGCCACTAACTAGAGGGATAGAGGAACTGATAGAGACATTCTTTGAAACCACCAGTTGGGACTGATGGGTGACTGGGACTAATTATACAAGGGTGTTTGGAACAGTGTGTTGGACCGAGACTGAGGTAACAGCCTATTGGCAAGTCATGTTTGTAATGAATGGACTTGAAGTAGCCATGGCGCCTGATGCTCAAATAGGGTTATGGTAAAGTGATGAGGCACTAGGTGTACCAGAAACCAACTGTGACAAAGACACATAGCTAGGTGGAAAACTAGTAGGAATACCCCCTATATATGGGAAACCCTCAGGAGGAAAAGGTTGTTCTTCCTCCTTGACAGTGTGTGGAGTTAAAACTTTTGACTCCTCCAGAGAGGTGACTGGAGCATCGCCTTCGGGTTCCATATCTGGGAACAAACAATTATGAATGGTCGAAGAAGTAGGAGGGGATAGTTCCAAAGGAACACCTAGCTAGTAGTACAGACTTTAAGGATGATATGGTGATATCACAATAGGGTCAAACAGAGGATTCAAAGGGTAGATAACTAGTCCAAGCTGACCGTCAGTGGTCGGTGAGCTCTCAAGAATTTGAACAGGATTGTCTAGAGATTCCAGACCAAGATTAGCAAATGACCCAGTATCGAAAGTAGGCAGAGGATGGCATGACAAAGTTTGAATGCTCAGAACAATTCCAAGTAAATTGACACCTTGGTCCTTGAGTGACTTTGGTAACTCAGGCAATGACTCCTCAGACAATCTTTCAGATGGAGGAGAGGAAGAGGAATTGGGTGAACTAGATGGTTCAGCCATGATGACCTTGTCTTAGTCGACAAAAGAAATAAACTTCAAGGATTTAAAATGTTCTTTTAGGGAAACTCACGATTTGGTCTTAAAAAAGACTAAAAGGGTGTTATCAGATCATGGGCAATCAATTATTAAGACGGATAAAATGACTCATGTTATTTCATTTTTTAAGAGTCGAGAAAGAAACAAAGATGAATCTATCGCTTTTGATTGGAAACGAGCTCGAAAGGACAAGCGCTTGAATGATATTTTAAGTTTAATGAGTCAAAATGATCAAATGACTTCTCTGGATGATCTAGGTAAACAGGATTAACAGGCAACTGTGAACTCCAAAATACCTCCCCACGAACCGAGAAGTACGAGCAGGCAATCTCCTCGAATGTTGTTTTTGGTGTATCATGTTTGCAAGGTGGCCAACTCAGCTTCATAAGGATAAAGGATTATAGCCTGGAAGGGTCTCCTGTTATATACTCGATGGTATGGGGAGCACAAATCCGTACTAGCATTGTCCAACGCTGAAGCTAATGACAGCTACTAGGTTTAAAGATGTCACAACACGTCTCTAGTCTAGACCTTCTAGATATGATCATTAAGTGTCAAATGCGCCTTAGGTTAATTGAATTCACTTTAGAGTTTATCTTGAGTTATGTTTTAGTTTTTAGGTCTTAGTGATGCAACTTGAAAAACCCTAAATGAAACTAAATGAGACAACACCCTTTCAATTCAATGAATTGCCTACACTAGAGAGGGTATAAACTACATAATCAAATGCAAAAAACCAAGCAACTGAAAGCAAAATGATCTTTCACTACTTCCCTTTTCCCAAAAAGTAAACTAATGAAAAATGAATTCCAATTCCTAATTTCCTAATAAGGACATTTCTAGCAGTCCTTTCAAAAGCAAGAGAGTTATTTTCCTTTCTTCCAATGCTAATGCAATTCTAGTATTTAATGATGCAGGCTATTGTAGCATGATGATGCAACAAACTAGAATTTCATACTTTTCATGAAACAACGAAATAAACTTTTCGCATACAACACTTCAATGAACAAGTTTTCGAGACAATTAGCTCTTCAATCAAATGAAAACATGAAAAGAGAGGCTCATTTAGACTAATGAACTACCGACTTTACCAACAACAAGACAAGCAACGTAATCGATGCCAGAAAAGAATCATTTAGACAACAAATGAAAACTTTTCAAACTCGTGTAATGGAAGTCAAAGTCATAAAAGGACCACAAATGAAATTCAAGGAGTAAGTACACCTACAACTCGACTTATTGAGTTCAAAAATAGCTGAATGGACGACAACCTAGATGCCCTAGTGCCACCGACCACTCAATGACTTAAGAAATCAAGTGGAAATATGATAAGCCAACAAGCGAACAAAACCAAATGAAAAGCAGCTTTCTAGTTAGGGAGAAAATGGTCTAAAAGGATTACGAGGTCAAAATCATGAGAGAAAAACACACTGGCCAAGATTGGGGACAAACCCTAATCTTCACTTACACACATCGATGCAACTACCTAACTGATAACAAGCGCTAGAGGCTGGGTGGCACGACTGTTTCTCATCATATCATGCTGATTGGCGCTACTGTCAGTGGCTTAAGCATGATGATCAAGGGAGCCAAGAAAAAAAATTGAAATAGGGACAAGATCTACTACTATGAAAAATTGGAACTAGAAAAATTCACAGGAAATCATGAAATCCAAGACAAACAAAAGGATTGGCTCCTGAGTATGGTCGCCAATTTGTGGTGAAGTAATATTATAAGTGCAGACACAAAAAAAATCCTCTAGCCCGATAATGGGTCTAGCCATAACTAATACATTCTATGGAAGATCTCCTTAGGTTAGAACCAATTAACAGGGCCTACCTCTTTGTATGCTTATCTCATTTGATGATGTCCTTGCTTACTCGCTCCAGCTATCTCTCGCTTCCATTCTTCAAACACCTGAAACAAGTAAACAAAAACAAACAACAACCGTGATAATAGACAAATTATAATTCAACGTACTTAACAAGTCAAGAAACATTAAGCCATGAATATGTAAGATGACAAATCATGTACGAAATTAATCGATAGTTACACATATATTGAATCAAGAAGATATTACAACCATTGTCCTAATGTTTTTGTTCTCCTTTGATAAGACCAGGTTCCACACGCTTCTTCTAGCATCCCATGATGGCCTCAACAACAATAGTTTTAAGGCTCTGCCCTTTAGGCTTCACTCCAAACCAAATCACACTTCTCCCTCACACAACTAGAGAGATACAACTATGAATAACTTGTTGTTTACTCCAAACTTAATTAGCACTAGCACACCAACAATAACACTAGATTGTGCTTGGGAAAAATGGAGGTTTATATAGGATGAATGGATGGGAGATGGATCCTCTTCTCATGGGAGAAGGTCTTATCCCTTGAGGCAGTTCGATCATTATAGGCGAAAGGAGTCCAAACTTACATCCTTGATGTTATAGACATATTTGGGCACTGCAACCCCAATCATACATGTCCATAAACCAAGGGATTCTGAGTCCCTAAAAGTGTTGTTTCACAACCTAAAGGAACAAGGTTAGCTGATTACATCATCTCCCAGAAGTTCTCCATGGAAAACTGCTCAGAACTGGTCAAAACTGGACCATACAGACTACACAATGCTAAGGGTGCGATGCATCTCACCTGCCACATGAAAAAAGTGTGATGCATACTGAAAAGCCCTTCTATAGGGTGCGATCGGCGAGAGTAGACAAATGGCAGAGATAGTTTGCAAGGTGGATGATCATGGAATCTTTCAAAAACTTCTCCTGTGACACTTGCCCCTCTGAATTCGCCCATGGATGAGTAAGAGATCATGAATCTCCAAGTGGAACCAAGAACTATTAGAGAGAGGACAGTAATCAAAATCCCAGAAGCTGACTCACCCCCTGCAAACATCTATATATGGATCCCTCATCACAGAGATCCAGAGGCTGGAATCTTGTATTTTGTAAGGAAGTGTTGTTGGTTTCTTGGTGGAACATCATAGTGTTGGGTGATCTAAGCTTTTCATGAGGTGAAGAAGGGCTTTCATGTTGGGAGGATGACACTGGATCAGATCAGTGGGTTGTAATCCTCTCTTCTACTCTTTCTATCAATGAAGCTATTTGAGTTTTCCTCCACATTATTTTATGTTTGATAATATATGCATTTGTGTGGTCAATATATATCTGGTCCTATATTGTTTATGATTGTAGATCTCTGTACTTTGATGGTGTTATGCTGCTTTGATTTTATAGGTGCTCTTTGAAGCGGGGTAAGCAAGGAAGGAACGACAAAGATCTGTTATAGGGGAGAGGAAACAAGCAAGGAACCAAGTGAAAGATTGAGGTTGGTACTCTGCTTCTCTCTCATCTACTTGTCATAAAGGAAAACGAAAGTAACTTTAGTTTGTTTGTTTCTAAGATAGCTACCCGTCTTAGTGGGACTAGCAGCTCTGCATGGACACTAGATTTCCCGATAACAAAATGATGACTCTGGTGGGGAACGAATAGCTTGTTTTCATGTCTATATTTTTTTACTTTATAAACTACAGATGAAGCCTGAAGTCAAGCCAGCTAGCCTTCGAACTACATTCGCTATGCAAGTGCAAAGTAGATCAATGTTGCTTCAGTCTATCTCCGGGTTTTGTTTATAAAATAAACAATCGATTTGCAAACATCCTAATTGCCTTGGTGGTGGCTCAAGTAACCTCATTAGATCAACCCTTATGATTTGTATTTACTGACTATCATTAGCTCGACCTAAATCCCTGAACTAAGCTGCAAACTGTGATAAAAAACCAAGTTTAAGTCTCGTCCCTAGACCATCACACCTTCTCCTCTAGGCAATCTGGATGCATCGTACCTCCCGTGTGTAGTAGGTGAGATGCATCCCTGTTTCCCTGTGTTATAGGTGCGATGATGAAATAAGACTAGTTCTGCCTCCAGATTTTGGTTTTTCTTCTCTCTCTTTAGCTTTATTTAGGAGTTTTGCTGTCTGTGATCAATATACCACTGTGGAAACTCCCTTCCTTTGCATTATTCCACCTCCATTGTACAAAGAACTGTGAATGTTTTTATGTATTGTTCGCCACTTACAGTTCTCTTTTACAAAGAAGTAGCTTAATCGAACGACCGTCTTTTGATTTGGAAGTGTCGCAAGTGTCGTTTTCAGTCAAAGAAAAGAATCATACTATTCTTGATGGTCGATTACACTGTTACTCTTGTATTTGATTTGAATTAGTAGTTTTTCAAGTGTCGAAAGTAGTTTTCAATTCAAAATCACAAAGTGTCGTCATTTCCTTCCTTTCATCTTTTGAAGAGAAAATTGTTAGTATTGTCGCTTTGAAAAGATAATTCGAATTTGTACTTAGCATTCTTTGTGTCATTCACACATTAAGAGAGCAAAAAACAAATACATGCATGTGCATTTGTATTTAGACTGCTTGTTGGTTTTGATTTAGGACAGTGCATCTAGTGTGTGCTCTCTACTCTATGTTGAAAGAATCTCGCTTCTCTTTCCTTATTAGCTAGGATTTTCATTGAAAAAAGAAGATTAAACGACTATTTATCATCTTAGATTGCGTTTTAGGAATTGTATATCTACATCACGTGGTGAACCTTAAAGGAAAACTTCTTAAGAAAGATCAACTGTAAAATAAATTCAATGAACATAAAAATGCTTTGGAACCTAACGCATAACATTTAGAAGTCTAGGCTAGAGACATATTCCAGCATCGTAAATCCTCGTAGCTATCGCTTTCATCGTAGGTTGGGTGATTCCTCCTCTTTGAGATGACAAGTGCCAGTACGGACTTGTGCTCCCATATATCGTCGAGTATATGTTGGGAGACCACAATAGGCTACATCCTTTATCCTTAGGAAGCCATGTCTGCCGCCCTATCGATTGCAATGCACTGAACATAGCATTCGGGAAGATTGACTGCCATACCGTAAAAAGTATTCTGCAGTTTTGTGATTGGTTTGGTAATCCCTCTGTCTAGATTTCTAGAGTAGTCTCTTTCGTTCCTTTTTAGACTCCTTAAAGGAAAAGGTCCATCTGAGAACTTGTCACTTTAGGCTCATTAAAAACCGAAGGTGACTAGAGTCATCTTTAGTTTTTTCTCAACTCTTAAAAATTGAGAAAGCAAGTTGTGTCAAAGCGTCTAAAATTCATTTAATTCGGAATCATTTTTCCCCTTTATTTTGAGTTGATCAAGTAATCCACAATCGTGGAAGAAAGTCAATTGAAACCCCATCATTCGCGGAGACTTACGAGTCAACCATCTTTGACTCCAGAAATGAAACTATTCCAGACAAAGCGAACTTGTTTAACTGGATCAAAGTCCCCTGGTTTGCTTGGAACTTGTGTTCCAACATCCTCAGGGACTCCGGTTACTCCAACCATTTCTGGTATCCCTGCCTTTACAGAAGAAGTTCCGCAGCCACAAGAGGACATTAGAACTGATCCTAGTGTAACGGTAAACACTTCTATTCCTGAACTGGCTCCATCTACAGCTGATTCGGAAGGTGTTGTCCCTCCAACATCTGTCGCTACAGAGTCTATACCTTCTTCAACACCGGAAATATTTTACAGACCTGACGGTCTACCTCTTCCACCCGGATTGATTGCTATAGAAGAGATTGTGGAGGATCCTCCATCTAGTACTACATTGCATTTTGGAGTCGGGATAACCCTATATCCTTCTTCATCAGAAGTTAGTATCCCCTCAATGTAGGTTCCTGTAGAATCACTAGGAAATCTCTTGGATAGACTAGATATGTCTGAACAACTGTCGACATCCAAGACTGTGTCATCTAACACAGCAGCAGTAGAACCTCCTACTGCTACTCCAACGATGTTCGCTAGCGTACCATCTGTCCCAACTAGCTCTCGATCGCTAGATGGAATCCATCCAGGGGCTGTTTTGACAGTATGGTCTGTTCCTATTTGTTCATCCGGAATAATATCTGGAATCTCTTATGTTGAGTCTCAGCAAATTGATCCTTCGTGACAGTGTCAATTTGGGTAGTCTGGTCCCCAAAAGCAAATCATTCCTTTGAGCACTAAATTTCCACCGTATGGGGGGCAGTATGCCCTTTCATTGTTTCCTCCGAGAGAAAAACCGTATGAGAGTTCACAACAGAATTCGGGTTATGCTGGAATTACATCCAGTGGTTGGGTGCCAATACTGCCTCAGCAACCAAGGGTTGTATATTCAATGCAACCAGTCCATCCTGTGTTGAATATTCCCACTATACCTACTATGGTGACTGCATCGCAAGTACAAGCACTACCTGTTGTATGTCAGCCCCAGGTTTCTCAAGTTGCAATACAACAGCCTCTCATCTCAGCGATTCAATCATAACCTCAGGTTAGTGCCTCCTTATCTAGAGTGACTCAAGCTCAAATAGGTACTATGACTCCTCATCTTGGTCAATCACCTAGTATTGGACAACAGAAAATGGTCCAACAACCATGGCTAGTTCAATATCAACAACCGCAATTCCAGTAATCATATCAAGGACCTAAGCAACAAGTCTTTGTAAGTAATGGGCAACCGCATCTCCAAAGCGGTTATCAACAACCATACTATAATGGTTATTCCCATCAACCTTATCAAATTTACCAGCATCAAATACATTATGCTGGTATGCAAATACCCACTGCTTAGGCGATTCCATCTTATCCTAGGTATGCTTCGCCTAACCTGAATCAACAATTGCCATTTGTAGCAACTCTAGAATTACGAGATCTAAACCAACTGACGAATGATCCAATTGCTTACGCCCCTTGGTGGCCTGCGATTCCTCATAAACTTCCCTCTGATATTCCTAAATTCAATGGAAATCCAGGTGAAGATCCGTCAAATCATGTGATGACATTCCATTTGTGGTCTTCATCCAACACCCTAAATGATGATTCGATCAGGCTTCGCCTTTTTCAACAAACGTTAACAGGTCTGGCAGCTAAATGATATATAGAATTACCTAGAGCATCATTTGATAACTTCATCACCCTTGCCACCACCTTTTTAACCCAATTTCAGTTACCAATAAGGTACGAAACAAGAATGGAGCTTCTTACCAATTTTAAGCAGACGACAACCACTCACATATCTGATCATATTCATGAGTGGTGACGTCGTTGTCGAATGGTAAAAACATATGTTCCTAATCAGCTGCTAGCTGAATGGTTTATTAAGTCATTGTTACCTTCTATTACAGAAGATGTGGCTAAGGGGGGAGTTGTCACTGAAGAGCAAGTCATTGCTCGTGCGCAATATCTAGACTTGATCTATACTCAGTTTGGCACGCTCTATGACAAAATTCCTGATGCTCCTAGACCAGAGTTTTCCGTTCCTCCTCCTCCTAAATCAAACAAAGACTCTCATGCCGGTGATGGCGTGATAGGTATGACAAGCACAAAAACCGCAAAGGCTACATCTAAGAAATCCCATACGGTTTCTAGTCAAAATGAAAATGAAGAACCTCTTGCCTCAGAGGTCAATGCCGTGTCGACTGACAAGGGAAAAAATATAAAGCAACCAGGGGGCAAGAAGAAAGGGAAAAATAATAAAATGAAACAGGAAAATTCACCTCCTAAAAAATATTCTGAAAACTCTACTGGGCAAAAGAAACCTCGTTATCCATGTTACATATGCGACGATGAGCATTTCACGAAAGATTGTCCACATAAAGCTAAGGTTATGAAATTTTTAAAAACTTCAAATACCCCAGTGGTGTTGACTAATCCGTTTCCGAGCCCAGAAATAAACCTGGTTGCTAGTGATCGTGCTTCCCCATCCCAAGCGCTTATGTTATCCATCTCAAAACACCAAAATGATGCTTTGATATCAAAAAGGAATAAAGATTACGGAAATCCGCAGTCGTCAAACAGCAAGGCTACAGATCAACCCAGTAGTTCGACAACAACTTCGCCAAAATTTGTTCCACCAATCATTCCTGAATTAACAATAAAACCACCTAAGGGAGTAGTACATAAATCGACGTTTAATCCTCGTGCTCGAGTAGCATAGAATTATAATATAGTGGAAGATTTGGCCCAATCACCATCCGCTATGTCAACACTTGAAGTACTACAAAATTGCCCCTCCCAAAAGAAGGCTTTGTTATCAGCGATAGGTGGGATTGATCCAGCGGATTCCGATCTAGTGGCCTTTAATCATAAAGGATATGAACCTTAGTTACCAACCTAGCTCCCTTTCCTCATATAGGTAAAAGCCCTCAACAAAACTGTTCCTTGAACAATCATTGATGAGGGGGAATCTACCTGTATTATGTCAATGAGTTGCTGGAAAACCTTAGGCTCTCCACCCTTGTCACAATCGTCAATGACATTAAAAGCATTTGATGGATGAACATACACCCCATATGGGATTTTAAGTAACTTGCAAGTCGAACTGGGGGGCAAAACAGTAGAAATTGATGTTGAAGTTAACGATGGATACCTCGATTATAACATCCTACTGGGAAGGCCCTGGATATATGCTATGGCTGCTGTTGTGTCGACGTACTTCAAGAAGATTGCATTTCCCTTCGAAGGAGGAATTACAATCATCGACCAACAAACATTTCTGCCGAATAGTTCGCAAGTTACGGGAAGCATTCTGTTGATCCATGGAAGCTCTCAATCGCTTCAAAATATCGGAGTAGGTCTCCTAAAAGACCCTTCCTTAATGGGGACTTTTTCCCTTCCACCTCCGAGTAATCTGGTAGAAGTAGCCATAGTGGAAACCTATCACATGATATCTTCTACATCAACAAAGATGAAGAAGAACTTTGAACAATTTGATAGTGTGGATCATTGCGAGGTATTGCCTCCAAGCCCTACCATATCTACATCATCTGACGATCAATTCAATGATGTTGTACATTATGTACTAGGGGCATTGGAACCAGATCTTTCCTTCATGACCCCTTATGAGTTGTGATCAAAGGTCACTATGAGGATAGTTCTTTTACTATGTCAACCTCATTAAAAAATGAAACAACTCCATTTCCAGGTCGAGTCTTTCAAAAATATCGAAAGTGAACCTTCATTCCATCCACCTCGTTGAATGCAATGAAGCTTGGGCAGCATGCACCTCGATTTGCGTCATTATGCTGGGGGCATGCGAACTTATAACAAGCATAGTTTTTCATTTCAAGCTTGTGTAAACATGAAACCGAATCTGAGCATATGTTGTTGCATGGTTCAAGTTCATTAAAAAATGAACTAGGCCACGAGCAGTTTTACGCAAAGTTCAAGCTCGTTAAAAAATAAACCTAGCAATGAGCATATGTTCTAGCAGAGTTTAAGATGATTAAAAAATGAAGCAACCTCTGGTAAATAACCATTGTGAATGCATTATCATCAGCTTTTGAGCCTTGGTCATGTTCTCACCATCACCTCCACTCTGTTTTAGCCGATCACACACCTCCATTTGATTGTTTACCCTTTTGAGGAACAGTTGTGACAAGTGATTCTGTTAGGCATCCTCTTGACACTGCCATGATTGGAAAGTTCCAAACCTTACCTAGAACCAGCTGCTACCTGAAAATATCACTCGTTCCTCGAAAAATGAGTCTCCTTTAAGCTCTTTTCATCTGACTTGTAAAATATGAAAAGATTGCCGAGAAATTGGCCTCTCCAGCTCGTTAAAGCTATCGGAAGTGCTATCCCTCCTCTAGATTTTAATCTTTTTGTACCTGAGGGATCATTACACAAAAAGATCGAGCGCTTGTCTTGTTCAGCGCGTTAAAACTATTGAAAATTCATCCCTTTCATATAATTTTATACTTTTTCAGAGTTAAGGGATTATATGATGAAAAAGGATTACTGGAGTTTCCTTTCCGTCCCTTTTCAGACTCTCTAAAATTGAAAAAGGACTGAGTTGTCTTTGTCATTAAACTTGTTAAAACCAATAGCGACAAACTTGTCCATGCAGACAAGAACGAGTTTCACTGTCGCTAGGCTCGTTAAAACATAGCGACGGGTTTTCCCGAAGGGAAAATTATAGAAGAAGCATATGTTATCCTCCTCAAGCTTGACAAAAATAAAGAGTTAGTGGTTGGAAATGACTGGGGAAAAATTGGGAAGAAAACTTGAAGAAACTTTATTGGTAGCAAGTCGCTCTTGAACATGACACTTTCACTCCATCACCATGATTGAGTCGGGTTGGGTTATTCCATTCACCGGTCATATTACCATTGGTCCACCGTACCATCCATTCTTGGGGTTAATGCTACCAATCCACTTCAGTGTCGCCGATATGTTCAAGAGAAGTCGCTCAGAGAATTCACCAACCTAGCTTATGTCTCATCTGCTGCAATACCTTCACGCTTCATTCTTTCATGACCGCCACCCTGAACCCTGTATCATCAGATCGTTTTCACCTCCACAAAATCATTTGCTCCGTTCCGTGTCGTAGATGTGGGATTCATTAATGCCCTCCTACGACGGGTCACTTCTTGTTGACATCGGCTCATTATCCAAGAAGTCGATCTAGGGACAACCCTTTCAGTACTTTGAATCTTGCATGCCTCAATGGCAAGTTTCTCACTTCCGGTGATAGGTTTACATCAATGGCCTTCAACCGAAAGATTTTGCATGGTGTTCGATGCCAATCCCATTTTCACACCACGTGAATTGTACTGTCATACCTTGAGGGTCATCATCATTATCGATGATTCCTCTCGTGCCTGTTAATGGCTTACATCATTGGCTGGTAATCAGGAGATGTCTTTCCATGTTTGACTCCAGAACATCTTCTCACATGGATCGACTTGTACTTCGGGTGAAGATTGAACGAGTTTGAAGACCTCAGATCTAGTTTCATCCATCCGGGCTGCAATATATTTAGGAAAATAAAGACATCAAATGTACATCATTACTGCACAGATGATCATCCGAATCAAACGATGATGGCTCTATCAGAATCATCAGTCTGCCACACAGACGATTGTCTGTCCTATGTACATGAAAATGAATTTATAAAGCTGAGCATGGGAATGCCCGCCTCAGCTAGATCATGAAAATATTATGAAGATAATGTATTGTATTGTATCTTATTACAGGTCGCCTTCCAGTTCGAAAAACCTCGGATCCTCATGATAAAGCATTTCACCCGACATCAAAAGATTTTTGACCTCATGCTTTAGGGGGCAACTATTATAGACATATTTGGGCACTGCAACCCCAATCATATATGTCCATAAACCAAGGGCTTCTAAGTCCCTAAAAGTGTTGTTTTGTACCCTAAAGGAACAAGGTCAGCTGATTACATCATCTTCCAGAAGTTCTCCATGGAAAACTGCTGAGAACTAGTCAAAACTGGACCATACAAACTGCTCAGTGCTAAGGGTGCGATGCATCTCACCTACCACATGCAAAAAGTGTGATGCATACTGGAAATCCCTTTTGTAGGGTGCGATGGGTGAGAGTAGACAAATGACAGAGATAGTTTGCAAGGTGGATGATCATGGAATCTTCCAGAAACTTCTCCTGTGACACTTGCCTCTCTGAATTCACCCAGGGATGAGTAAGAGATCATGAATCTCCAAGTGGAACCAAGAACTACTAGAGAGAGGACACTAATCAAAATCCCAAAAGCTAACTCACCCCCCTGCAAACATCTATATATGGATCCCTCATCACAGAGATCCAGAGGCTGGAATGTTGTATTTTGTAAGGAAGTGCTATTGGTTTCTTGGTGGAACATCATAGTGTTGGGTGATCTAAGATTTTCATGAGGTGAAGAAGGGATTTCATGCCGGGAGGATGATGCTGGGTCAGATCAATGGGTTGTAATTCTCTCTTCTACTCTTTCTATCAATAAAGCTATTCGCGTTTTCCTCCACATTCTTGTATGTTCGATAATATATGCATTTGTGTGGTCAATATATATCTGGTCCTATATTGTTTATGATTGTAGATCTCTATACTTTGATGGTGTTATGTTGCTTTGACTTTATAGGTGCTCTTTGAAGCGGGGTACGTAAGGAAGGAGTGGCAAAGATCTGTCAGAGGGGAGAGGAAACAAGCAAGGAACCAAGCAAAAGATTGAGGTTGGTACTCTGCCTCTCTCTCATCTACTTCTCATAAAGGAAAACGAAAGTAACTTTGGTTTGTTTGTTTCTAAGATAGCTACCTGTCTTAGTGAGACTAGCATCTCTACATGGACACTAGATTTCCCGATAACACTCGACCTCATCCAGCCAAACCATTTACCAGAATTCTGTTACGAAGCTTCTAGAGCTGGAAGCTTTGGCTCTTAATTTAAAAAACTTTCCATAAGAGGATGAGTGTGATTGGAACAAAGCTCAGTCACTCTGGTCGGTGCTAGGGACAGTGCTAATCCCTACATATCCACATGAGGAAGACAAGAGCCATTAGCGCCGGTCTTGTAAACTTGGCAAAACAGAAGTTTTAGGCGAAATGGTGCAAAGGGGAATTGATCTTCTCATGAAGAGGGACACAATGGGGGTTTCTTCATGAAGGGAAAGCATGTAGGGTTCACTGTAGCGGTCCTCCAGGATCAAGGAACAGGGAGTACAGGGGCAGTGACAAAATGTTGTGTAACAGAAGGAGAGGGACAAAAAACATCAAGTTGACTGTGTAAGATTGTCTCAGCAAGGAAAGTGGAGCATAATAAAGAAAAACTTGGGATCCTAGTAGGCTGAGGTTAGGAAAGGAACAATAGCATAATCAAGAATATAGATAGTTGCAAAGTAAGGTATGGGATCTAGGATAACTAAATGCACCATCAAGCCAACAAGGTAAATTAAGGTGGATACTAGAAAATTTTGTTTGGGATACTGGAGGGTTTCACATATTACAAAAATTGACCAAGAGTTCAAAATTATTCTTCCTATGAACTTTGATGTAGGAGCATCAATCCTATGTTTATTTAGACTAAGAGGGGCTGATGTAAATTCTAGAAGAGAGATTTATTTTACACAAAATAAAAATATTTCTTGTTAACCTGCCATCTGTCCCATTTCCGTTTTTCTGAGGTGTTAGTTATTTTAGTGGAAAACCAAGGGACTTTCTAAATGAAACAGGGGTAGGGATAAGAACCTGGTAATTTTAGGATCTGGAGAGATCTCTCATTTTCAATGTTTCTATTCATATATTTTTCTAGCCAATTTTTGTATATGTGAATGTGTGTGTGTGATGGTGAAGGAGAGAGAAGGGTCACTTGGAATTTTAGAATTAATGAATTTGAGGAGGAAGGAGCTCCAGGGACAAATATGAGGCGGAAAAATTGAAGAAAAGGGCCATGAATTTTATGTACATATCGACTAGCTAAAGTACGAAGATGAGCTTTGAATTTCACCAATGTGTAAATGTATGATTTCTCTACTCAGTTATTTTTAGATTAAATTCTGTTAGTTTATAAATTGAATCGAGGAATCCTTTGATTGGTCATTGTAATTACATATGTGCTTGAAAGAAGTAAAATGAGGAGGAGAATTATGTGTACATGTTTGGAACTCGCATTCAACCCCTGCTCTATTTAGGAGGTGAGTATGTTATTTCTTGTCCCATCAGAAGAATATACCGACTAATCTAATCGTAGAAGGGATAAAATTAAACCCGCAAGGAGATAGTGTCTGGCTACTAGGATTATGTGGTGTTATGCACAATGTTGTGTTGGGCATTCTTTGAATCAAAATTTTAAGCATAAAGTAATTACGTGAGTGTTTTAATATTTGAATTGTGGAGGGATGAAAATATGGCGAAAGGGTGTCAGAGTTGTCGAAAGGTAAGAAACCTTTGTATCAATCTTCGTAGACAAATGTATTTGAGAGAAGACATGTGGCTTGAAAGGCTACAACACAAAAGAAAACACCTAGCAGATATAAGAATAGGTCAACAACTAGCCTCCAGTAGTTGAAAGAGTCGAACGTTGGGAAATTTGAGTTGTCAAAGTAGATATAGCACGATTCCAACATCAACAAAACTTAGTTACCTAGTTGATGAGCAAAGAAGTTGGCCATCAGTGTTTCAGCATGCTCCAAGGGAAGATCAACTTTGACTTCCATTGGGTTACCTGAGCTAAGGCCCGAGTCAATGTAGTCAAACTTGAGAGGAGTTAGGATGTGAAGCATAAAACAAAAAGAAGGGTCCAACCTGTTACTAAAAGTTGGTCTGACCTCCAATTTTCTCTAGTAGGGAGCGTAGAGTAATATACATTTAATTGTAGTAAGGTTTTAAAAGGGAGGTTTAAGAATGATGAGAGAATAGTTAATGGGGAGACATGTCACCCACTAAAAGGGAGGTTTTTCTTTAATTAAAGAAGAAGTGTTTTCACCCCCCTCATAGAAGGAAGGAAATAGAAAAGGATGAGTGCTCCAAGAGGAGGACAAGACAATATTTTTGGGTTCCATTAGGTGAAGTTTTAAAGAATGAAAATCTTGGGAACAATGTTTTAAAACTCCAACTCAGTATCAACTCAGTTAGTTTGATTTCAATGACTCGGTCGTTGTTAAAAACACATTAAATTTTTTTTTAATAAAAAAACATAATTTTAAATATTTTCATTCATGTTTCTCGACACAAACATTTAGAATATAAACAGAAGGAAACATATGATCAAAGTAGGCTCATGAATATATCCGTTATATCAACATGGCATCTAGTGCACTATCTAATACATACACAAATGGTGATATAGAGATAAAAACAAAAACACATGACCAAGGAGGCTAGAAATGGCCTCTACAACAAGAGTAAATTGTGAAACATCACTAGTCACAAGTTCTCCTGGCTAATGCTAGAGGAACCAACATCATCTGTCTCAAATTCTGAATTAGAGTCAGATAGGGAAACCCATGGCTCTTCCTCAACATCATCTCCAACTGCAACCGCAGAAGTGGTAGCACTAACAGGCTGTGTAGAAGCTGCATGCTGAGATAGATGAGATATGCGCTTTCATCATGGTTGAGCATAGGAAGTGCCTGCAACTAGAGGACTTGGGGTTGGGCTTGAGGCTAGTACAAGTGGATCTGCATTCAACTGAACATTTTGTTCAAGTGATGCCTCCATTTATAAATCCAAATCAAGTTCGTCATCAGAATCAAACTCTGCTGGATGACTCTCCACTACCCAATTTGATTTTGGATCAATATCTTCCAACACAATGGGATCTAAATCAAGTCTTTTTTTCAGCAATTAGTTGCATCTGAGTCGAAGGTTGTATTGGACATAGACTATATCATTTACCCATTTTTTATCCAAATGGTTTTTCTTCTTCGTGTGAATCCTCTCAAAGACAGACCAATTGAACTCACACTACAAGTTTAACTCAAAATACGAATTACAAACTTATACAATTGAGGACAATCACTATCAAAATCTTCCCACTATTGTGTTGCAAAAAACATAGTAGTGTAATGAGTCATCTCAACAAATTATATCTGACTTTAAAATTATAAAGAATTTAATAAAATAATAATTTGAAAATTGAAATTTTTGTTTACCTCACTCATCTGCTTCCCTTGTAATCTTTGCTAGGTTCTTGCCAAAGGTACTTATGGATTTCTTGAAAGTTATGACCTGTTGGTGCATCTCCAGTTGACAACAATCCAATGGTATCATGCAATCAGTTTAGTCAATCAATCCATCTCTAACCTTCCCACCCAAAGATCATGCCTCTATAGCTTTATAATCATATCGTGAGTTCAAAAAATAGCCAACTTCGTGTATAGGGCAATGGAGTTGATTGTTCCATCTTTCATCAGTGACTACCCAAATGGGCTCATACTTAGCCACTCTATCCATGTATGCTCTCTTTATTTTCTCCTTTTCTTTATCCATAGCCTCATAAATGAATCCCATAGCCAATCTTTCCCAATCCACCAACCGCAACAGCTTAACCAGTGGCTTAGCAACCTTCATAATCTTTGCTGCCTTATTCCAAAATATTTCTTCACTAACTTTATTTTTCAAATCTTTTCCTTCCTATTTGTTATACCACTGGATTTGATTCCAATAATCACTAGAAAACATCTTTTGCAACTTTCTATGTTGGGAAAGAATAGATTGCATTGTCAAAAAATTAGTTTCAAATCTAGTGATGGCAGACCTAATAATATCCCCACCCCTGTGTGTCTCCTCATCGGGTTCAAAATCCATGAATTATTGTAGATAAAAAATTTTATTCTTTTGGCATGATATATAGTGTTCTAGACCCAATATAGTTTGCCAATATCCTCAAGCATGAGGTATATGCAATGTGCAGCACATGGGGTCCAAATTATGGTTTTGTGTTTTGGTTTACCAACAAGAACATAGTTAGAGGCATTATCTGTGATTACTTGAACAACATTAGACACCCCTACCTCCTCAAAAACCTCATCCAATAGTTGAAACAACAATTGTTCATCTTTCACCCTATGAGATGCATCAACTAATTTTACAAACATGGTTCCCTGTGGGAAAAAGATAAGAATGTTTATGATGGTATGGTTCCTTTGATCAGTCCATCCATATGACATGATGGTACATCCAATTTTTTCCCTTGAGTTTTTGAAATCTTTCAAATACTCATTAATGTAGGAAATTTCTTTCTCCAAATGATGCCCCCTTAATTCATGCATAATTGGGCCTTTGAAGCCCTTTCCAGCAGTAAATATGGCTACATCAAACATAGGCTCATAATATGGTGAATGGGAAGCATTGAATGGTATATGGGAATCATACCACCATCTAGATATGTAATTAAAAGCAATCTTCTTGAATTATTTCTTCCAATGGTCATCTAAAATGGGCTGCAAAGTTCTACTAGCTTGAGGACCATGTGCATCTGATGGAGAGGCGGGTGTGACAGTCAAATAAATTTTGATATTCATATCACCCTTCTTTTTCATTTTACCCTTACCCTTTTTTTCTTGAATAGAATCCAAAGACGGAGGAAGATAGTGGAAGGGGTTGGATGCATCAGTACAAGGGATAGGAGAAGAGCCCTCAAAATCAAAATGGGGGTTGGTAGCCATCATTTGCTATATACTCCTCTTCCTCCCAATTTCAGCCTCTATTTCTTTTTGCCTAGTTTTTTCTTCTTGAAACTTCTCAAATATATTTAATAAGTCCTTCCTATTCTCCTCAATTTGTGGTGATTCACATGGAGTAATTTCGTTATGAAACTAGCTCACCAAAAAGATAGAAAAGATAGATCAATGCCTTAGAAATAAGCCTCTTTGAGGGGGCAACCTCCTTTACATTACACAAATGAACAATTCTTGGATGATACAAATGAAAAGACCTCCTTTCTATATAAAGGATTCTAAGGGGTCATAATATAAATAGAGCTGACATAACAATAATAATATAAGGGCACAATAATAATAATAGTGGGATTCTATGGGGCACAATAGTAATAATATGGGGACTACATGGGTACAACAATATAATAAGGGTGTTGTACTAATAACAATAAGGGGTTACACTAATAGTATAGATGCCTAACATGCCCCTCTCCTTCAAAAAGTGTTGTCCTCAACGGTTGAGTAGTTCTTGATGCTTCTGTATAAAATTCTTGTCCTCCCATGTGGAATCTTCATCGGGTAAGTTCTTCCACTTGATGCGATACTCTGAAATTGATTGATTTCATAGCTGTCGGGTTCTTATTTCTATGACTGCTCTAGGTTCCAATATGATTTTTCCTTCCTCTTCAAGTTCTAGTAGTATTGTTTGAATTCGGATCTTCTACAACTTTTGAATGAGTGGCCATACTTCTTCGTCCTTCTTCCATTCATCCCTTACTTCGTTTATCCAATCTGGTTGGATAATAGAAATAACACAAAACAATGCTTCCACATCCTCATCCTTTCTTGAGAGTGCATTTGCAACAAAATTTTGCTTCCCTTTTCTATAGATGATGTCAAAGTCATAACCCAACATATTTGGGACCCATATTTTCTATTCTTCTAAAGATAATACTTGTTCTAAAAAGTATTTAAGACTATCATGATCCATTTTTACCTTGAAGTGTCTTCCCATTCGGTAAGGTCACCATTTTTTAAGTGCGTGTAGTATTTCCAACATTTCCTTCTCATAAATAGCTTGCTTGTCATGTAGCAGTAAAAATACCTAATCACCTACATCAAAAAAAATTTCACTATGATGTTGATCTACTTGTTGTTTCATTTGATTTTGCACCAAAGTGGCGTTATCCTTTAAAAGTTGGAGAACTTGTTGTTGATGCTCAATGTGATCTTTCACTGCTTGAACCTTTTTCTTCTTGATATGTCCTTCTATCTTGAGAGTTTGAGGAGTGGTAATTTCTTCCAATGGTTTACAAGATATGGTCAGATTCATTCCTTGATGCTCGATGTGATCTTTCACTTCTTGAACATTTTCTTTTTTGATATGTCCTTCTATCTAGATAGCTTGAGGAGTGGTAATTCTAGCCAATGCATTACAAATATGGTTGGATTCATTTTTTCTTTTTTGATGTGATCTTTCACTTCTTGAACCTTTTTCTTCTTGATATGTCATTCTATCTTGAGAGTTTTAGGAGTGGTAATTCTTTCCAATGCTTTACAAGATATGTTCGGATTCATTTCTTCTTTCTTTGGGGTTGGTTCCTGTTGTATATACTCTTCTTTTGACGTTTCTTGATCCTTTTCTTCCTCCTCTCCACAATCAATTTAAAATAATTTCTTCTCTGCACACTTATGCCCTTTAATGTATTTGTTATCAAAATTGTAACAAAGCCCTTTTTCTCTTTTTTCTTCCAATTGTTGTGGTGTAACCCTTGTAGGTTGTGGAAGGCTAGGAGAAACAACACTTCCATCTTTATAGTTATGAAGGGTAGACTTCCTTGTTGCCATAATTTTTGTTTCCACTTTGTAACAAAGCCCTTTTCCTCCTTTTTCTTCCAATTATTGTGGTGTTGCTCTAAAGAAGGTGTTGCTCTTTGTATCCTCATAATGTGTTATCATTTCCTATGTGAAAATTGACCACGTAACAAGTTGTTTACGAGAGCAAAGCCCTTTATACCATAAAAATTGATCCGGTTCTAAATATGAAGATGCAATACATACCTTCTGTAACAGTGGTACACCATGTAGATCAAAATATTTCTCCATCTATAGTATTCAATTTACTGGATCCTTTCCATCAAACTTCCTCATAGCGCCTTTTCTTGATTTCAGGAGCTCGATCTTGATATGACTGTAACTAGGTACAACAATATAATAAGGGGATTGTACTGATAACAATAAGGGGTTACACTAGCAGTATAGGGGCCTAACAAATTTGGTCTCTAATACTTGCCAAGTGTTGTTTCAGCCTATGAATGCCCTAAGCAGCCTCCATAATTTTTCTATGGAAAAATTTGCAATGCATTTGATTATCAACCATTTTAGCGTATGGCCAAGTAGCATATTTCACTCTAGGTGCCATATTTTGACTTGGAAAGGAAAGGAAAAAATATGAAAATGAAAACCAAAAGAATAGCATTGCTTCAATGTTCATTTCTTTTACAAAAAGAAATCTTTTCAATTTTGATATTTGCACAAAAAAAGAAATAAGCAGAAACATATTTTAGAAGTGAGAAAAAAAAATACCTCTAGGCATAAACCACCTCCTGAATGTTGCTCCAACAAACCAAATCCTCAATGCTTCTCCAATGGCTTCCCAAGAAGCTCCTCACTACTGTTCCAAAAAAAAAACTCCACAACTCTTCACAAACTCCTCACAAATTCTCACACAAATGCATGAGATAGATGTAAGGAGATGAGAGGGGTTGTGTAGCTTTTATAGAGTTTGGGAGAGGTAAATGGACCCCAAATAACCCTAAGTCAAATTAGAATTTGTTGTGGGGTCCTTTTTTTCCCCTCAAAAAACTTTGCAGGCTACTTTTCGGCCACGACCACCAAGTCATCCAAGTTAGAGTTAGCTTGGGCTCGGTCGAGTCGGTCGGGCTGTTACCGAACCAACTAATTCGGTCACTGGCTCAGCCAGCCGAACCGATTCAGCCATCAAGTCAACCTGGCTAGGCTCAACCGCTTCGATTTCGAGCCGAACATTTCGTAAAACATTGCTTGGGAAATTTGGAAGGCACTAGACAACTTAAACTTATAATTCTAATGAATCTTTGTTAGATTTTGGACAAAATTGATCCAAAAATATAAACTGAAAAATGGCTAAAATATAGAATGGTGACACTATTTGAAATGTTTTAACTATAACAATTTATTTTTTTCAATTACTTTATATAATATATACATAGGTTTTTTAAAACCATATATAATATATACTTAGTTTACATTGAAATAGTTCACTTAACATGGAAATTGAATTACTTTATTTATTGATCACATTATACACAATATACTTTTTTTTGTTACTAATATATATTTAAATACAGGTATATTAAAATATTTTATTTATAATTCACTTTTTTGTTTTAATATATAATATTATTTTAAAATGGCATATATTTATGTTGATATGCATGTCTATTTTTCAATATGGTTTTCACAATTTTGATTTAAGTAGTGAAATAATATAAATTGAATGGTTGGTAAATGACAATAGGGATCAATTCATAATAATAACAATAATAATAAAAACACTTACTCCATTATAAATTTTAAGTTGCTAAAATTTAAAAAATCATAAGAATTAACTAAATAATAATAATCATAACAATAATTATTGTTATTATCCATTTTTCTATGAGACCCCCTTGTTTGTGGGAAAAGGGAAGCTAAGTCTACGAAGGCATAGATACTCTACCACCCTCTGGTTTTGAACCTGTGACCTCTTAGGAGGAAACACATGCTCTTAACCATTAGGTCCACTCAAGTTGTATAATTTAAACATGTATACATTTTGAAAAAACATGTAACTAGATTCTTAACCATGAAGATTCACCTCCACTTTCTCACATAGATTCTTAATATGTAGATATGATATGTTACAATACCATGTCTTATCAATAACGGACACAAAAAAAACCTTAGCTCATTTCCTATGTCACTTGTTTGAATATGATATTTTTTTTAATTAAATTGATAATTAAATTAAAATTTTGCAAGAATTATTCCAAAATAGACATGCTTAATAATTATTAATAATTATTAAGTGAATGATAAAGATTTATGCTTCACAAAATATTGGAGAATATCCTTAATAGTATTCACAAATCAAAGGTTGAGATTTATTTTTAGAGTAGTTATTTCCCTTTTACTTCTTTTGTTAAATTGGTTAATTAAAATGTCATATGAACAAGTATCTTATGAAATGAGTTATGGTTTTTTTTTACATGTGATATTGATAAGCCATGGTATTCCCCCGTGATATTGTAACAAAGCCTATTTACATATTAAGAATCTTCAGAATAGGAAAAATGGAGATTAATTTCAATGGTTAATAATCTTTTCACTAGCATTTTTAAATGAATATAAGTTTAATTTGTATATTAATTTTTTTATAATTAATATTAATAATAATTTAAAATTAAATTATAATATAGTTAATTTTTTATATATTTTTAATTTTAGCAGTATTATATTTACCATGAAGTAAGTGTTTTAAATATTTTATTATGGTTAATCTCTCTCTCTCTCTCTCTCTCTCTCTCTCTCTCTCTCTCTCTCTCTCTCCATATTTTCAAATTAAACAAATTAAGCTCATGGTTCTTAAAAATATCTATCGAATTTTGGACAAAATTGACTAGAAAAAATGGCCAAAAAGAGTTATTTCATCTATTAGTTAGACTACATGTGTGTACATACATACAAAGTTGATATTGAAATAAACTAATGAAAAAATATAAATTAAATGGATGGTAGATATTAATAAGCATCAATCCATAATAATTATCACAACACTTATGTCATAATACAGCTTACATAGCTAAAATTAAATAAATCATACAAATTAACAAAATTATAAGTTTAATTTAAATTATTACTAATATATTTTTTTTCCCGTAGAAAAAGTCGTAATTTATATTCATATTGAAATAAATTACATTTTGTAGATGCTTATAGCATATGCATATAGCTGTCCATGAAAAGGACCAGTATACTGATAAAAATAAAAAATGTTTACAAATACATCAAGCCTATACTTTTCTGCCCTTCTTCTTCTCCACCCTACGCCAACCCTGAGAGTCAGAAGGGGGGACAATGAGGGCCTGCGAGTACTCTTGTGTGTTCACTGGAGGTTATTTGTCGGATTTTGATCCTTCAGATGCATGAGTCCTTTTGTTGCCACTAACTTCCAGCTGTGGAGTTTTCTGCTGCTGTAAATGGCCCTTCATTTGAGGGTCTGGTGCTTTTTCTTCCTGTGTGCCATTCTGTTCCATTTTTGTATCAGGTTCCTCTTGGTTTACTGTGTGCCCTGGCTGAATGTCCTCTTCTACCAACGGTTCTGTATTTTGCCACCCATTTGGTTTTTTTTGTTGTTTCTTGTTTCCTTTTGGATTTTTTCAGGCCAGTGGGCAGGAATTTTGGAGGTGTCCTGTTTGCCGACAGCTGCGGCATCTGAATGCAGTGTTTTCATAGTCTAGGGGTTGCATCCACTCAGTGTTGTCATAGTTTAAAGAAATTTTATCAGGCAGTCCCTGACTCAAGTCCACTTCAACGCAAATTCTAGCAAAAGTGAATATTACTCTGCTATATCTGTCTTCATCAATTTTTAGGAATTTCCCCAAGGAATTCCCAATGGCAGATTTTACTCTATGATGCCAGAAATGTAGTGGGAGGTTGTGAAGCCTCACCCAAACAGGTGTTGTTGAGATTTTCATAGTGTTTGCATCAAAATCAGCAAACCAAGGGGTAACAAAGAGGCCTGCATTACCCCAAAACCAAGGCCCCTCATTGATGATACTATCCCTTTCTTCCTCTGTATGGAAATTTACAATGAAAAAACCTTTTGAACATAGGTATATATCACATTCTGGTGTCCAGCGGGAATATATCCATTGATGTAAAGCATCGGATTTTGGCCAGTAACCATTAAATCTACATATGACAGCATGTTTAGAGAGGTCAGAGTGTAGTGTAATTACCTCTGGTATAGTTACTTTGAGCATGTAATATTCCAGTTTTTGTTCTACTATATGTGGCCCTGGTTGCTCTGGTGGTGACTCTGGTTTGTTCTGCATTTTTCCTTTCCCCTTGACTGCATCACGAAAGGAGCCTGGAGTCTGTGATCCACTGGCTGCTGCACCTCCCCGAAGCCTCATGTTGACAATAATGTTAGATCCTTGCTTAATGTTGTAGTGGCCAATTGCCCTGTGTTCTTGAATCGATCTGCCTTCTGAGATCAGATGTTGATATCCTTCCGGGAGGCCAATGTGATTGGCAATGATTTTCTTCAGTTTAGAGACTTTATCTAAAGCTTGAACCCAGATTAGGGTTGATTTCCCAGAGGGGGGCTTTATAAAGATTTGGAAGCGTGGATCTGATGAGGATGCCGCTATGGAAAATGTGGGAACTATTCTCCTCATTTCTGTATTGAGGCTGTCATCCTGCCGTATAGCCCCTTCTGAAATCAGGGGGATCAGATTGGTGAGGAGGACCTGTTCAGGACCCTTTCCCACTACCGAAATCGGTTTCTTGAATGCACAGTGTGTTGGGTTTTCCGCATCCCGGATCAGATAGCGTTTCGCAGGCCAGAGTTCCTGGGCATTTGGATCTTGTCGTTTCCTCTGTTTGTTGGGTAGATCCAGTCCAGATCTAGTCTGTTTGTATCTGATCTCAGCAGGAGGGGGTAGATTCGCCACATGCAACCAGCCTCTGTTGGTTTTAGCACTAGATCCAGTGGAGAATCTAAACTCATCTTCATACTTCGCAATGTCTGTAGTCGTATCAAACCCTCGACAGCCATTTCCAAAAGCTTGTGTATTCCTCTGTACTTGGGCGAAAAAACACTGTCTTCTATCCTTGTAAAGCGCGTATTCCGGGTGCCGTAAACCAGCCAGCTCAAATCGGCCTGACGGCGATGTGTTGGAGCCGATAACAGGTTTCCTGCGTCCAATGCAGACTGTCGCAGGGCTGGTGTTGTTTGTCATGGCCACCATTCCTCGATGTTCCCTTAGTCGTTGCAGAGCCCTAATTCGCCTTCCCCCTTTCCGAAAGAAATTATTACTAATATTATATATCATACAAATTAACAAAATTATAAGTTAAATTTAAATTATGATTGTTATTATTATTTTTTGTTAAGCTTGGCAGGAGATTTCATTTTCTATTGATAATCAAAAAATTTACACCACATAGATTAGCTAGGTGGCCTCGACTTGCCCAATGGGAAACCAAGTCTGTTGGCCACCTATCCTCGTTGTAAGCCATCCAAAAACAATAAAGTTTCAATCTTTCTAGCCAAGCTATATATGTCTCTGTTTCATGACTAGAATATATATATCTATCTATCCTTATACTTGCATGATGAAAAGTAAATGCTAACCGCATATATAACAAAAGTAGACATGGTAAACTGACTAGCCCTTCTACTCCTCCGATGTTGATTCCATAGGTGTTAGATTCTTAAAAGTTGCTCCAAGCAGCTCAGATAATTCTAGGATGTATGGAATGTGTTTTTCAAATCCATCCAGTCTAATGTCCTACTTATGGAGTTGAAACTAAATTCGCTACAGATCTTGTTTGTAGCTTGACATCCCGTGGAGAGAGACTGCCATCTCCATCAAGATCTATTCCATGTCTTTACCCAACAGGATTTTCATTAGCCAATAGAGATATAATGTCTGCTTGAATTATGTTATCCTTCCTTTGTTATTCCCAGGGTCTGGGACGAGTGTCCTCCAATTCTTCATATCCTCCTCTATCTCACTTCCTTGCTTGATTTCATCTTCCCATTCTTCTAGAAAAGTTTGGATGCCTTCATCCGTTCGCTCTTGGTATGTCGCATCTACTTCAATGATAAGATGCTCTACTAATTTCCTTCCTCTGTGGGGCTCTGACATGCTCGAGTCCTTAACCTTTTCAGGCTCCCGGCCATACCTTCCACATCCCCATCCTCTCACTGGATGAGCCATCTCAACACTATTCGATACCTATTCACAGGAAATATTTGTTAACCGAGAGAACTGTAACATATTATAGCATTGGTTACTGTTTTGACTGGAATTGTCATTACCATCATTCTCCCTGTTCATTGCATTTTTCCATTTGCTAGCAGTACCGAGGGCAAGATGGGCGAAGAGCCAATCCTTAGAAAGAGCCAAACTTCATATCCCTTCTAACTTCTCACCCCTCCCTCCCCATTGCCTCACATACTCAGTGTGGTTGAAAATCCTCGGTCAAGGCCATGCAAGTGAGCCTAGCCTTAGCCCGACAAGTTTCCCTCCATGGAGTGCAGTCCCATTCCCCTCTTCCCAGTAAGCTAGAACTATTCCTCTTCCCTTATCATGCCTGACATCACCCACAGGGATCGTAGATGGTCTCTTAGCATAGTAATGTCTCCCAGTTCCCCAGAATTTTCCATGGTTATGACCGTTGGTCCATCCTCCTACCCAACATATTATTTGACCTTTGCTACCCTTAGCCCCTGATGCCAAGCTTCTACCTGCCAGACCCCAATGACCAGCCTCACTCAGCCATAGTATGTAAAGCCCGAGTTCTCGTTGCCACACAATGTAAGGTCCACACATCCAAAGGAAAGATCAATTCCCGACAGGCTCAAAATAAAGACACATAGCCAAACAATTTCCGCTCAATGCCTTCTCCATTTCCCCCTACATTTCACCCAATTACCCTTCCGAAGTATCTCCCTCTCCCCCCAACAAAAATCAAACTGGGTCGACATTGCGAAGGAGGCGAAGAGCCAAGATACATACCTTTTATCGCTCCAAGGTTGATGTCTTTGGTGTCGTCACCTTCCCTCACTTCTATTCCAGCTCCTTACTCGACAAACCAAATTAAAACCCTTACATGTCTGTCTCACCTTAGTTTATGTACATCCCACCTCTTCCCTAGCATCTTTGCCACCTTTCCTACCATCCTTGCATGTACTCATGCCAAGGGCCACTGTACCCATCGCTTTGAGCATGTGGGGGCTGGTGGTACATAAATAAATTGTACTCTTCATTACTGGCCATAGGCACTTCCATCCACTAGCACACACCCCGATTGGGGTAAATTATTACTATTATTATTAATTATAAGAATAATTAATACATAAGTTAAACATATGTAAAGTTGAAAAAACATGTCACAACATTCTTAATTATGAAAATTCACCCTTATTTTACCCCGAAGATTCTTAATATGTAAATAGGCTTTGTTACAATACAATGGTTTATCAATACCACATGCTCAAACAAGCATAATTCATTTCATATGAAATTTTTGTCAATTAATCAATTTTACAAGAAAGGAAAAAAGAGAGAAACTACTTTGAAGAAAAATTTCAACCTTCGACTTCCAAATAATATGTAGATGTTAAATCCTTATCATCCAACTAATAATTATGGATAATTAAAATAAATTTTTCGAAGCCCTATTATACAATAGACCACCTATGGTGCAAAAATTAATTAACATGAATAATCAAAATTTGATATTGAAATAAATTAGTTAATATGAATATTCAAGTAGTTCATTAAGTGTTGTATTGAAATATTTTCAAGAGATATTGAAAATAAAAGTTTTTTTTGCTTTTATTATTATTTTCTTACTTTCTCTAAAGTTGATATGGTAAAGTAGATGACATCAATCATTGCTAAGTGTCAAAACACTTCATGATATATCTCACATTAACCATATATTAAAAAATGACAACAAATAATTAAACTATCACTTTATTTCAAATTATTATTATTAATAAGTATAAAATTATTTACCATATGATGAAAGCATTGTATTTAAAGTGGTTTGCTGAAAAAATCCTTCCCAAATTGTAACTAGTCCATAACTAATCCATTTGAAAAATTTATGAAATAATTATATCAAATATATTAGTGACATCCTATTTTTGAAACACAAACCTATAAATATAATTTACTTCAAATAAATATCACCATAATTTATTTGTGACCAAAAACAACACAATAACATTTAACAAATATTGACATGTAGAAAATTATACCTTTAATCTCTTCTGCAATTTTTCATTCAAACAAAAAGACAATTTTACCATTAAAAAAATTATACATAGGAAAAATTGTACATCTCAAGATTCTTTGTGATTATCCGTGAATTCGAGCCATAAATTAGTGTCTGTTTACATCGAAAATTTTCCTGACCACTATAGTTACCACTATTTTGAATAATTAATTATCAACTTGATGAACTCTTTGTTTAAGAAAATACTATAACAAACGAATTTTAACATTGGCCCGTTTTCATTCATAAACATTTTATAAATGTATATTTATAATTGAATAGAAACTATATAGTTATATTTTTAAATTATACTTTTTTTTCCGAAGAAAAAACAGTAACTTTTTATTAAAAAGATAATGAAAAGTTACAACTGCATATGCACTAAAGCATACTGAGAACTGCCCCAAGGGCTCTACGCAACGTTAGAAAACTAACGTGCAAAAAGAAATAAGAGAAAAGAAAGAGGGAAAAAAGAATGAAAAGAGGCAGAAAAACTGAAAAATAGTTCAAGTTTTCCGCCCCTTTTTCTTTTCGACCTTACGCCACTCTCCTTGGGTGGGCTCGGTCGGTGCAATGATCAACTGTGTTTCTACATTCTGTGGACCAATTTCTTTGTCTGAATCTGAAGTATCTGAGTGGTGATGTCGCTTGATGCCTCCTATGCTGTGGTCCACGCTTGTCATCTCTGCCTTGTTGTCTGTTGTGTTTCCTCTCTGTTTCTCCATTTCTTGAGCTACCTCGGTCTTCTCTGTAGGGATCTCTTCCTCCTCTACTTCTGATTCTTCGTCATCTGAAACTGGTGGTGAGAATTGCCATCCTTTCCTCTGCTTCCCTTTCTGCTTCTTTTTACTCTTTGCTTCTGGGCACGTGCTTTGTAAATGGCCTGTCTGCCTACAGAGTCTACATCTGAAAGCAGTGTTTTCATAGTCTAACACTTGCAGCCAGTTTTGTTGTTTGTAGATTAGCCTTATACTGTCCGGCAGCCCTTTGCTCAAATCTACTTCCACATAGATACGTGCGTAAGTGTAGATCCTTTCATCAATCCTGTCCAGATCTGTTTTGATATATTTCCCGATGTTGTTCCCAATGCCTTCCAGAACTCGTTCATTCCAAAAATGCAGAGGTAGATTATATAATCTAACCCAGACCAGCATTTTGGTTACAGTCATTTTGTTTGGATCGAAATCTGGGAACCATGGGGTCATAAACAGCCCCGATGTTCCCTAAAACCAGGGTCCTGCACTAATAACTGTGTCTCTGACTTCCTTGGATGAAAATCTAACTATAAAAAACCCCTTTGAGCAGAGATGGATATCGCATTCCATGGTCCAACTGGTGAAGATCCAATGAAATAGATCCAGGGGTTTGGGCCAAAAACTGTTGAAACGGCAAATGAGGGCTTGCGTTTCATAGGACTTTACGAAATCATCCAGCCCAGAAGTATCTAAGTTTAAAGCTGGGGTTTGCTCTGCCTGATCTACTATATATGGCCTGGGTATATGGCCGCCTTGATCTGGAGAGGACCCTGAATCTCTGTTGCCCTGTAAAATGTTTTTATAGGATAACCCTCCCTTGGGTTGGTGCTGAGGTGCAGTTTTTTTTCCCTTTTCTCCGCTTTGTTGTCCCTTAGACGTAGACCCTCCTCTCAATCTGAGGTTTAAAGAAATGATTGACCCTGGCCCAATCTTATAGCTTTCCATCGATCTGCAGTCTTGTAGAGACCACCTTCCACTAACAAGATGTTGGATCTGGACAGGGTATCCCATTTCTACCCATATTTGTTGTTTCAGTTGAATGGAGGTACTTCCTGCATGAACCCATACTAACCTAGTTTTCCCTTGTGGGGGTTTAATCAAAATATGAAAACAATTTTTTATTACCTGCTCTGGTTGTGGGCCGAAACCCAGATCTAGCCCTGATTTTATTCGCTTTTCCTTTTGCTTGTCAAGATCTGCGTGAACTCTACTTGATCTATGGATGGTGTCGTCGATCTGCTGTTTGGGATCCATCTATGCTCGAACGAAGGCTAGATCAAGTAGATCTGAGCCGAGACCACACTGATTTGGTCCGCGTGTTGTAAAAAGGTGCGGATCTACACCAGGCAATCCCCATCTACAATATTTGGATCTCAGATCTGGTAGTTCCGACCCAGATCTGCCAAGATTGGACCTTAGGGTTTTGAGGTGGGTCAGATCTGCAGCCCGCAGTCCCCCAACCTTGCATGCCGAAATCGTGAGGAGGTGGGCAGTATTGGAGGATTCAAAACTTGACATTTTTCCGCCTCCATGGTGGATTCTGAAACTTGAAACATTCTTTGCATGCGGCTCATACCTCTTGACGAGCTTTCCTTCCGTATCGTTCTTCGTTATCTTTGGCCCGTCACGCAGATCGTATTTTGGGCGAGGGTCTTCTGCAACGCTAGGATCTTCAAATGGTTTCCAGGCTCTGGGCCTCGTAGCCATACCCGTGCCTGCAACTTTGAAGTCACCATGATACGCTTTCTTCTGGCCGGTCCAGTGGAGTGGAGAGGCTGTGGCTAGCCCAGCAGCGCCGCCTCCAACAGCCGCAGAACCTGTAGCTTCGATACCGAAACATGGGAAAACCCTCGCGCAAGCCATCGCTTCCTCCATTTTTAAATTATACTAATAAAAGTTTGATTACATATTATTATTTTTAATTTATATTAAATTAGTTTGTTTGGAGTAGTTTAATTGATAAGTCTCACTGAATCAGATGCTTTGGGTTCAAAGCTTGTGCTATTCTTGATAAAGTAAGAAGATGGACATAATGAAGATATAGTCCTACCAAACTTATATATAATGTTATTTATTAACTTGAATTTTTCGATCTATTTATTTACTCATTTACTATTTTTTAATGAAATAAAAAAAATTAATTGTTTTTTTAATTTATTCTTAATATTTTAAAGATAATTCAAAGTTTAATAGATGATTTCAATAATGAAAATTAATTGGTTATGTTTATATTCATAGCATATTTTTGGAATATCTGAAAGGTGAGTAAGGTAAAAAAATTAACTTATATCGATAAAATTTTGAAATATTTTTAACATATAATCTCATCAAATTTGTTTTACTTTCTAAATATAAACTCACTGGGTTATATTAATTTATGAACTCACTAAATTATATTAATTTATATAATTTTATTTGGTTATATTCATTTATCTTATGTCCTAATAGGGTTTAATAATAACCTCCTCATATACTTCCAAATCCATTTGATATCATGTTTTATGGAGAGTAGCTTTGTACGGTTACCTTGACTATGTTTACTATGCCATTCTTCCTTGACTATATAAATTTTCCTTGATTATTGCAAAAAAAAAGAAAAAAACTAACGAACGAACTTATATTCCATTAAATCCTTTTTAATGATTATCTTATCCTAGCTCTGCCTTCAGTCTTACAAATAGCAGTAATAGTGTTTATATATATATATATATATATATATATATATATATATATATATTAATTAATTTATCTTATGTCCCAATAAGGTTTAATAATAACCTCCTCATATACTTCCAAATCCATTTGATATCAGGTTTTATGGAGAGCAACTTTGTACTATTACCTTGACTATGTTTATTATGCCATTCTTCCTTGACTATATAACTTTTCCTTGATTATTGCAAAAAAAAATATAAAAAAAAAAATAGAAGCAAACAACCTATATTCCATTAAAACATTTTTTCTGATTATCCTATCTTAGCTCTGCCTTGATTCTTACACATAGCAGTAATAGTTTTATATATATATATATATATATATAGATATACACACACACACACACGATTAGTTTCGACACTATTGGTTCAACATCAGCCCCAAGTTAAATCTGAGTGACAACCTAAAAAATAGAAATAACTACACACAACTGCGAGAATTTGACAATGATGGTAACTTGATCCATGAGGATCTCGTCAGATCAGTTACACAGGTTCAGTGTCGTCGTCAACATTAAGTCTGGTGTCATTCAGTTTCGACAGTGTTGTTTATGGTTCAGGTTGTTCAGGTGATGTCAATGGTTTTCATGGTGATATGGTTTTGTACCAAGTTGTCAACATGTGGTTGTCATCAGTTCCGTCAGGATTTGCTCGTCGACATGTGTTTGTCATTCACCTTGCAGGATTTGGCATCGATGTGGGTTTTTTCATCCACTCACATGTTTCGATATCGATGAGTTTGTCATCATGTGATGTTTGTTGCTAATGTCCTTTGGTGAAATTGGTTGTAAATGGTTTTGATGTAATGGCCTAAACCTATACTAAACCCTAAACCTGGAACCTAATACAAACCTAAACCTAGAACCTAATTCCATCATTCAAAAATGCATTAAAAACTATTAAACCTATGCTAAAACACCTAAAGCCTATGTCCTAAGAACCTAACCCTAATCCTATACCTATCGGACCACTTTGCAATTCAAACTATGTATTGAACCTACATAAAACCTAAGTTAATAACTCTCGACCTATTGTAAATACTTTATAAACATTGCAAAACTATTTAAACAATCTTAACTGTAGTGGGAGAAGACTACACGGGTTGTAACCATGTGAACAAACGCCAATGTCGGAGCCTAACTATAGTCCCTAACTGTGGGCCTTTAACCACGCTGGTATGGAGACCATGGCAACGGTCATGTGAACAGTAAGGTGGAGGTTATAGTCTCTAAACCGTGGTTATCCAGGTCAAACCATTGTGGAGATTGGTTGGCATGTGAACAAAGTGGATGTTAGCCATTGGGGTTTATAACCTACATTAGAACTAAACCGCAACGAAGAAGTCACATCCGTAACATGTGAACAAAGATGTTAACCATCGGATTTTCAAACAACAGACCATAACCACCTAAGCATTGTCAGCCGAGACCTCCAGAAAATAGCTGTCACATGCTAGCTGTCTCCCCTTCGCATGGTTACCAAACTTTTGACGGTTGTGCTCTTATCCAAAGTTTAATTGTGGGTTTTTATTGTTGCAGTTGTTAAAAATTAATTGAATGATCCTGGTGTTATCCCTGACAAGACTGAGACCTCTTAAATCCTAAAATCAATTGATTCATTTCTAAACTTAGTGGAGAGAGTTTGAATGTAGTTGCAGGGCTATAATAGGCAATTTTTCTCATTGAAGAAGGGGAGAGTGGTTTTAGGTTTTTGTATGCAGGTTCTTGAGGCTATAGTCGATTTTGTTTTCAGTGTAACGGGAGCATCCAGAGTGAAAACTAAGAACCATGACAAGTGTTGGAAAGCTGGTTCATAGAGCTATCCTTTGACTGTGACTAGAAGTGCTTGTGTGCACATTCTGTTTGGTCAAATTGTTGTGTAATAGACCTCCTTGGTTTCAATCCTAATAAAGCGGTCGCCCATCTTGAAAGCAGAGTTGGAGACGTATTCCATCAGGGACAAACTTCGTAATCAATATTGATGTCTGGTATCGCTGTGTATTTGTTGTTTTCATTACTGTTTTTCATCTTATTTATGTTTTCTCATCTGTCATAAAGTCTTCTTCTCGAGTAGTTCTCTTGGTTTCCACACTTACAATTAACATTCTATTCATTAATGGCGTAATCAATTCTACATCAGTTTTAACATATGATCATTTCAGATCACATAATATGGTATGAGAGTAGGTTGTGTTTGTAGAATTTGCCATTGAATGTTAAACAGGTCAAAGTCACAACGTGGAGAAGGAATCCTTGAGAAGATTGAACCATAGATTGGAAAGCAAAGATTCATTCATAAGTCGACCATGATAGGATCTGATGCAGGTGAAATGCTGGAAACTAAGATGAGTGACGAAGAGTTTCAGAAAGCATTCTTTACTATGTAGCAGATGTTGGGAGAAATCTATGAAGACAAGAAAGCGAGAGATGCAGCTTCTTCTTCAAATATATCGAAGAAGGACAAAGGTAAAGGCAAGGCTAATAAACCACCTTCACCTCCATCATTTCCATCATCATATTCTTCTTCCTCTTCTTCCAGTGCAGAATCTGAAACAGAAAAGAAACCTAAGAAAACATATCTTTTGAAACTTGTTGTAAAATTTGAATTACCTATTGATGATGGCGAAATGAATCTTGAAAATCTAGATAACTGGATTAAGAAGTTAGAAGTCTATTGTCGCATTCAAAACGTTTATAATGATAAAACAAAAATTCAGTTAGCTACACTTGGAATGGGGGGAAAAACTTTAATCTGGTGGGAAATTAAAACTCAAATAGATGTAAAGCAAAAAGGAAAAGACATCTCTTGATGGTCTAAGTTTTTAAAAGCTCTTAGGAAACAATTCTATCCTTTAGGATACATGCAGCAAGTTGTTATTGATTGGAAGCATTTGAGGCAAGGTAAAGGGTAGAGTGTTGAGGAGTTTACTCAGGAGTTCAGAAAGAAAGCATTGCCACTTGGTATTTCATTGGATACACCTGAAACTTTGTTAAAATACATCAGCAATTTACATTCATATTTGCAGCATACATTATTGATGTTTAATCCTGATGATTTTGATGAAGTCTGTGTTTAGGCCATACATATTGAATTAGGTTGCAGACCATTCAAGTTTTCATCGCAATCATCCAAAGAGTTGGAAACCAAAGATTCCAATGACAGTAAAGGGAAGAACAATTCGAACAGAAATAAATCAATGATAGCTCAGAAGGAAAGACCTACTTACTCTCATTGCCAGAGAATCATTCATGATGAATTTAAGTGTTGGAAAATTTATCCAGAACTTAAGCCCAAAAAATTCCTTAATAGAAGGATGAAAAGAAGGCAATTGCAGCAATCCAACAAGATCTAGGTTCAGATTCAGGTGATGAAAGGAGGATAACTATCATGGTTATGATAGGTAAAACTTTTCACACTGGTTCAAGTTCGAATATTATTGCATCTTCATCAAACATAAATCCTTCAAATGAGGATAAAAGAGTTGAATTGTTTAACATAAGGATAACTTCTAACCACACAAAGATATATTCAATGTTTGACAATGGATCACAAGTCAATTTAATATCTGAATATTTAGTTAAGAATTTGGGTTTGGAGACACAGAATCATCCAAGACCTTACCCATTAGGATGGCTAAATAAATCAACTGTGGTAAAAGTCACAAAACAGTGTTGATTAAGATTTTCCTTTACGGCTAATTACATTGATGAAGTGGAATTAGATGTGGTTCCGGTAGAAATATGTGGAGTTGTCTTAGGAAGTCCTTATTGTTATGATCGTGATGCAGTATTTTATAGAAGAGAGCATAAATATCACCTTAAGAAAGATGGGGTTGAATTTATTGTCAGGGCACATCAAAACAAAAATCACTTGAATATTGTTGCTAATCAGATGAAGTGATTAATAAGTTCAAATAAAAAATTTGTAATCGTGTGTGTAAAGGAACAACATAAGAATCAACATGATGTTTTTTTAGGTTATGAGTCTCAACTTAAATATAGTTTGATCAAAGAGGCAAAAACTTTTCCAGTTCTATTTAAATAAACCAAACATCCTACTCATAAGCAGGGAATAAAACGTGAATTACAGTTTGTGCCTAAAATTCCTCTTCCTAATGTCGAAATGAATCAATTTAGTCCAAGTTTGGAAAATATCAGTTACAGGGATGCAGGTCAGTATTAGGGAAAGTCAGTGTTAAATTTCTCTTGTATTGTGTCACCAATTCATGTTTCGAACATTTTAGAAGCCTCTTTTCAATTGGAGAGGAAGCCTACTTGTTTTCATCTCAAAGCCTTTTCTAAAGTAGTGTCAAAGTATTCAAAACCTTTAAGAGAAACTTATGCATTAGGGGAAAGTGCTAATCAATGTAAACATCATTTAATAAATGAATAAATAGTGATTCAAACAAATCAACAACTAATTCAATACTTTCAAAATCAAGCTAACATACAGCAGTTGTCACCTTATAGTTTGATGGGTATCTTGCAACAAGTTCACTTAGTAATCAGGAATCAAGAAAGTATATCAAGTAAAGTAGCTGGTTTGATTTCAAAATGTCTTTGACTGTCTTTGTCGCTCTAAAAAATAGATTGTTAATACATGTAAATGGTATTGAACAATATCCTGTACAGACTGTTATCAAAGATGATTATGAATCACTAACTCATGGTATATCATGGAAAGAAATCAATTGCCATGTTCATAACAGGTTGTTTGACCATCATCGCAAGTTGTTCATATTGCAGATGGATGGAACAAGTCACTGAATCAAAATGTGCCATGGTCAGCATCATCAGGGTCATCACTTGCAAGTGATTGATCGAATGTATTGGTACATCATTAGGGCAAGGTGGAGAGTGAGGGAGCTCTGCCCTCATCGACTATTTGTCTAGTCAAACTTTTGTGGTCCAAAAGGCTTCAAGTGAAAAGGATTGATCCAGGAGGATCTCGTCAAATCAGTTACACAGGTTCAATGTCATCATCAACATTCAGTATTGTGTCATTCAGTTTCGACAATGTTGTTTATGGTTCAGGTTGTTCAGGTGATGTCAATGGTTTTCATGGTGATATTGTTTTGTACCCGTCTGTCAACATGTTGTTGTCATCAGTTCCGCCAGGATTTGGTCATCAACATGTGTTTGTCGTTTGCCTCACAGGATTTGGTGTCAACATGGGTTTTATCATCCACTCGCAAGTTTTGGTGTCGACAGGTTTGTCGTCATGTGACATTTGTTGCTAATTTCACTTGGTGACAATTGGTTGTAAATGGTTTTGATGTAAAGGTATAAATCTATACTAAACCCTAAACCTAGAACCTAATGCAATCATTCAAAAATGTATTAAAATCCATTAAACCTATGCTAAAAGACCTAAACCCTAAGTCCTAAGAACCTAACCCTAATCCTATACCTATCAGACCACTTTGCAATTCAAACTATGTATTGAACCTACATAAAACCTAAGTTAATAACTCTCAACCTATTATAAATACATTACAATTATTGCAAAACTATAAAAACAGTCTTAACCGCATTGGGAGAAGACTGCGCGGGTTGTAACCATGTGAACAAGCGTCAATTTCGGAGCCTAACCGTAGTCCCTAATCGTGAACCTTAAACCACGCGGGTATGGAGACCATGGCAGCAGTCATGTGAACATTCTAGTGGATGTTACAGTCTCTAAACTGTGGCTATCTAGCTCTAACTATCATGGAGAGTGGTTGGCATGTGAAGAAAGTGGATGTTAACCGTCAGGGTTTATAAATTCACGAGAACTAAACCACAGCAGAGAAGTCCCAACTATAACATGTGAACAAAGATGTTAACTGTTGGGTTTTCAAATGGTAGACCATAACCACCGGAGCACCGTCAGTCGAGACCACCGGAAAACATCTATCACATTTTGGTTGTCTCCCCTCCATGCGGTTAGAAAACTATTGACGGTTGCGCTCTTATCCAAAGTTTAATTGTGGGTTTTTATTGTTGTAGTTGTTAAAAATTAATTGAATGACCTTGGTGTTATCCCTAAGGTGGCAAAACCTAACAAGACCGAGACCTCTTAAACCCTAAAATCAACTGATGCATTCCTAAAATCAGTGGAGGGAGTTCGAATGTACTTGTGGGGCTATAAGAGGCAGTTTTTCTCATTGAAGAAGGCGAGAGTGGTTTCAAGTTTTTGTATGTAGGTTCTGGAGGTTATAGTCGATTTTGTTATCAGTGTAACAAGAGAATCCAAAGTCAGAATTGAGAACCATGATAGGCGTTGGAAAGCTGGTTCAGAGAGTTAACTTTTGATAGTGACCAGAAGTGCCTGTGTACAAACTCCATTTGGTCAAATTGTTTTGTAATCAACCTCCTTCGTTTCAATCCTAATAAAGCAGTCTCCCATCTTGAAAGCGGACCTGGAGATGTAATCCATTAGGGATGACCTCCGTAATCAATATTGTAGTCTAGTATCACTATGTATTTGTTGTTTTCATTACTATTTTTCATCTTATTTATGTCTTCTCATCTGTCGTAAAGTCTTATTCTCGACAAGTTCTCTTGGTTTCCACACTTTCAGTTAACATTCTATTTATTAATGGTGTAATCAATTCTACATTAGTTTTAACATATGATAATTTTAGATCATAACTCTCCATCTTTAAATTAACTGGAGAAGAAAATAGTGGCCTGAGATTGTTGCAAGTTTCCCTATTAATGAATAATTAGAGTAAGTTTCTCAGTTGACAAAGAGTAAGAGTGACTGTGAATCTAGTTCTTGTATGTTTGATTTCAGAATCTGGAATCAAGTCTTAATTGGTAGGAAATTATCATACTCAAACTTTCTCCATTAACCAAGAGTGAGAGGATCCGTGACACTGGTTCTCATACATGTATAGTGCAATGAAATATCCAAAAGATTTAGATGGGTAGGAAGTTTCCCTAATCAATCAACCAAATGTTGTAGATTGCTGACAATCACCTATGGTAGGGCATTAACATTGCCATAGGCATCTTATAGATTGAGCCTCCTCACGTACATTTTTCATGTCTCTCATTTCCCGTCAAAGAAATGAAAACCTCAACGTAGATCATCCTGACTGGCTATGTTAGCATCTTGTGTTATTCAATTCTCGCAGGTAATTTCTCTAAAAAAAAATCGGATGATGTTGATTTGGAACAGATTCGCTAGATCGTTTCTCTTTTTGGGGTGAAAATTAGCCCCATGTTTGTGGGTCTCAAGTACTTGGGTTGCCATCTCAACGTGGTAATTATCACATCACTGACTCGACTTGGCTATTAGATAAAGCTGAAAATAAGTTGACATGTTGAGATCACAAGTGGCTCTCGATTGGGGCAAGGTCACGATGATCAAAGTTGTCCTACAATGTATCCTGGTGTACTGGACGCATCTATTCTACAATCCCCAAGAAATCATTAACAATATTGATGCACTTATCTCCAAATTCCTTTGGTCAGAACTGGACTCGATTGCAAGATCCAACTCACTCACTTAAACATGATTCCTAGGCCCATTCAGTTGGGCAAATGGGGTATTTAGGACTCTAGTAGGTTTAACATTTCTCTTATGCCATCCAATATGTGGAGGGCCTTTAAATAAAGAGGTCTCTGGCAAATAATAATTATCAGAAAATATCTTCCCTATACTAGCCTGGAGGAATTGGTGGTTGCAGGTGTGTCAATCAACCCCCATTCGTCTATCATATGGAGAAGCTTTAAACATGTGATTTTGAGGTTTTGTAGTAATATTCGTTGGTTGGTGGTTAATGGCCAAAGAATTTATGCTAGGATGGATGCTATAAAGGGTCTTTCTGGATCCCATACTCTCTCTATTCACTCTATTCACCTTTTAAATCAGTAAGGAATCTTCACACTTGATCATCTAGCTAGGGTGTAGCCCTTCCCTCTTGCCTCCCCCACCTTGCCTCACGCTTGGCATTTGGGCCTCCCTCAACATTTGGAAGGGGAATGGGAGTCTTACTGAAATATTATATGTCAATATGGGATTACTCTAACATAGAACAAAGACCTCTTGGTATGGGGCGGTAAGATACTAAATGGCCAAATCTCTGTTAAAGAAGTATACTCTTACTTTTCCTCCTCCATTCACTCTTTACCTTATTCTGATTGGTCTACTAGTATGTGGGGTTGGGACACTCGATTGAAGATCAAATGTTTTTCTTGGCTTACAGTCCATAACTGCATTTTCACCTACTATATCTTAATGAAGAAGGGGTTCATTGGCCCTGGCAGCTGAATTCTATGCAAATTGTCTCCTGAAGACTACTCTCACTTATTTTTACATTCTCCCTTTTCTTCTATTATTTGGCTCGAGGTTTCTCTTTTGTTGGGAATTTATATCACTCGAGATGAATCTTCCATTATGGCTTGCCTTATGTCTTGGGCTCAAAGTGCACCTGCTTACAGTTTTTTTCCATTATATGTACTATGGGGGATATGGAGGGATCATAATAATCTTATCTTTGAAGGAAAATTCTCTGATTCATATTAAGTTGCCTTAAAAATTGTTGCCTTCTTCATCAAAATCAGTCCTTGGCTACCTAAGGCCTCCGCTCCTTCTATTTCCATGCTTGATCTGTCTGGAATCTTTCCCATATGCTTTTTTGATGGGGTTGCCTTGGGAGGCATATGTGGTTGTGGTGCTTTCCTTAGAATTGACCCCTTTTCACATTATAGGTTCTACGAGTCTAGTGGCAGGGGAGACAACATTAGGGCCACAATGATCATTTTATGGGGTGCCTTACAATTTTCCTCATGGCTAGGCATAGAGAGGATTTCTATTCTTGGGGATTCCCTTACTATGATTCAATGGATTTTGGGCTAGTCCAACCTTGGGGTCTCAACCCTTTGTAATTGGATGAATTGTATCAGGGATTTAAAGTTTTCCTTTTCTGATGTCATCTCTTTCTAGCATATCTATCGTGAATAGAACCTTGTTGTTGACGCCCTCTCCAAGCAAGGCCTGTCTCTTTCTCCTAGTATTTTCAATTCTGAGTAGTTTGCTACTAGTTCGTTATGTGGGCATGGCTTTTTCGAATTTTCATAAGTGGTTTCTTTGCAGGTTTTTTCTATCTGTCGAGACCTCTCCTAGGCTTGTTCTATGTTTTGATATTTATCTTTGTATTCCATTCTGGTGTTAATGCCATCTAACTATGCTCGCTACATGGCTCCCTGAGGGTTAATCTGTTTTGTTTTTTAGATGTATTTTTGGTCTTCAAGGATCATTGCTGAGCAGCACTGATGAAATGAATTTGATCCAAGTAATTGTAAAACTCTTCCTCATTTTGAATGAAGAATGGTTCTATTTTTTTCCTCTGAAAAAAACTTAGCATTAACATAACACTTCGCTTTTCTTATTAATTCCTAGATCAAATCTGTTATGAAACCAGCTCAAGAAAAGATAGAAAAGATAGATCAACGCCTTAGAATTCAACCTCTTCGAGGGGGCAACCTCCTTTACATTACATAAATGAACAATTCTTGGATGATTCAAATGACAAAACCTCCTTTCTATATATAGGAGTCTAAGGAGTCACAATATAATCTAGCCGACCTAACAATAATAATATAAAGCCACAAAAATAACAATAGAGGGATTCTACGGGGCACGGAAATAATAATATGGGGGTAATAGGGGCACAACAATATAAATAAGGGCTATAACTACAATAGTAATGGGGTAATAACTAGTATTATAGGGACCCAACATGCCCCTCTCCTTCAAAAAAGTGTTGTCCTCAACACTTGAGTAGTTCTGGATACTTCTGCATAAAATTTTCATCCTCCCATGTGGAATTTTCAGTGGATAAGTTCTTCCACTTGATAAGATACTCTGAAATTGATCGATTCCGTAGCTGTCGAGTTCTTGTTTCTGTGACTGCTCCCGGTTCCAATATAATTTTTCCTTCCTTGTCAAGTTCTGGCAATATTGTTTGAACTGGGAGCTTGTCGCCTATAACCTTCTTTAAACATGAAACATGGAAAACTGGGTGCAATCGAGAAGCTGCAGGAAGCTCCAATTTGTATGCCATAGTACCAATCTTTTGCAACACCTTGTATGGACCATAATACTTTGGTGATAATTTATTATCCTTCTTAGCTTGCTTTAGGGACATTTGCTTATATGGTTGTAGTCGTAGGAATACCCAATCACCTACATCAAAACTTCTTTCACTGCGATGTTGATCTGCCTGTTGTTTCATTCTATTTTGTGCCAACACGAGGTTATCCTTTAAGAGTTGGAGGACTTGTTGTTGATGTTCGATGTGATGTTCCACTACCTGAACCTTAGAATTTTTTCTTAAATATGATGTGATGGATGGTGGTTGATACCCATAAAGTGCCATAAATGGGGTCATTTTTGTTGCTGTATGGAAGGAAGTGTTATACCACCATTCAGCCAGAGGCAACCATTTGACCCATTGTGTCTGTTTATCAGATACAAAGCAACGAAGATATCCTTCCAAACATTTTTTTACTATCTCAGTTTGCCCATCAGATTGAGGATGATAAGATGAGCTATGAGCTAACTGAGTACCAAGACAAGAAAATAATTCTGTCCAAAAATTTCCAGTGAAAATGGGATCTCTGTCACTTACAATAATCTTTGGGTTTCCATGTAGCTTTTGAATTGTTTCCATAAATGCAGTAGAAACTGTACTGGCTTTAAATGGATGTGATAATGCACAAAAGTGTGCATACTTGGTAAGTCTGTCAACTACCACCATGATGACACTCTTTCCCTCAGACTTGGGTAAACCTGTGATAAAATCCATTGAAACCTCCTCCCAACGTTGGCTTGGAATGGATAAAGGTTGTAATAGACCTGGTGTCTTAATTGTTTCAACTTTATTATGTTGGAAAACCAAACATTCCGCCACAAACTTTTGAATATCTGATTTAAGGCCATCCCAAAAAAATTCCTTCTTAACCCTGTGGTAAGTTTTTAAAAATCCTGAGTGCCCTCCTAAGGGAGAAGTGTGCAATTCCATAAGAATCTTTTGTTTTAGCCGGGAATTCTTACAGAGGTATAACCGATCTTTGTACCATAACGAATTATTTTGCCAACTAAATGTATCAGACGTACTAGAATCTTGTTGTAGCTTTCGAATAAGTGCCCACACTTCTTCGTCATTCTTCCATTCCTCCCTTGCTTCGTTTATCCAATCTGGTTGGATAATAGAAATGGCGCACAACAATGCTTCCACATCCTCATCCTTTCTTGAGAGTGCATCTGCCACCACATTTTGCTTCCCTTTTTTGTAGATGATTTCAAAGTCATAACCCAACATCTTTGTGACCCACTTTTGTTGCTCTTCAGAAGATAATCTTTGTTCTAAAAAGTATTTAAGGCTATCATGATCCGTTTTTACCTTGAAGTGTCTTCCCATTAGGTAGGGTCGCCATTTCTTAAGTGCATGGAGTATTGCCAACATTTCCTTCTCATAAATAGCTTTGCTTAAAAACTTTCCCTTGATTGGACGACTTTCAAAAGCAATAGGTCTTTCATCTTGCATTAGAACAGCACCAATTCCATTTCCTGAAGCATCACATTCCACAATAAAGGTTTTTGTGAAGTCCGATGTAGCTAAGACCGGTGCTTGACACATTGCCTCTTTAAGATGTTCAAAGGCCTTTGTTGCTTCCGGGGTCCTTGAAAATGCATCTTTCTTCAATAATGTTGTTAGAGGTGCTGCTATTCTCCCATAATTCTTAACAAACTTGCGATAATACCCTGTCAACCCAAGAAATCCTCGCAGATCCTTTATGGATGTGGGGATTTTCCATTCCTTAATGGCTTTAATTTTGCTAGGGTCTACCTTAACTCCTTCATGAGATACAATATGACCCAAATATTCCACCTCCTCGACTCCAAAGAAACATTTGGATCTTTTTGCATATAATTGTTTCTCCTCCAATAGTTGTAGCACCCTGTCAACATGTTCAACATGATCCTTCCAAGACTTGCTGTAGATTAGTATATCATCAAAAAATACTAACACAAATTTTCTAAGGAATGGTTTGAAAATTGAATTCATCAAACCTTGAAATGTTGAAGGTGCATTGGTAAGGCCAAAAGGCATGACCAAAAATTCATAATGACCCTCATGAGTTCTAAATGCTGTTTTCAGAATGTCTTCAATCTTCATTCTGATTTGATGATATCCCGAATGTAGATCCAACTTGGTGAAGTAAATTGATCCATGCAATTCATCTAGTAATTCATCAATGACAGGAATGGGGAACTTATCTTTAATAGTGAGCTTGTTGAGCTCCCTATAATCCAGACACATGCGCCATGATCCATCCTTCTTATGCACCAATACTACTGGAGCTGATCCGGATTTAAATAGGATCGCAATAGATTACAGTGATAACCATAAATATAGAGATGCGATAACCATAAATACAGAGATGCAGCGGAAATAATACTTCATTTCATTACTGTAAAATACTGAAATATGCTTACAAACAGAAATGGAAAGAAACCAGCTAGGGCGATGGTAGCTTATCTCTGAGAAGAGATGTGGCGGCTACATGCCTCTGAACTGTTCCGAACTGTGTTACAATGAGGCTCGAAGGCCTATTTATTGTTGAGAAACAATGGAAACCCCTTCACATCCCGAAACCTAACCCTAGAAGATGAAACGCCAATTTTTGGGCCCCGTTTGGGTAAATTGGTACATCAATTTCCCGGGGTCGTAACTTTGGCATACGATCTCCGTTTGACGCGTACGATAGCTCGTTAGAAAGATCTATCCGAGTACTACCACTTTGGGAGGCAACATGGGTCCACGGACCCATGTTGCCTCAGATTCCCAAAAAAACGTCGTTTAGGGCCTCAAAACGGCTCCGGAAGTTCAGGACCCGAAAAACTTCTAAAAATACTAAACTGTGCTACAATTTAGGAAACTGAAAAAGCTGAAAGAGACAGTTGTGGGGGTCCAAATGGGATAGATGGGTGGCCACCAACATCCACCTGGATCATTCCTCCCCCCTTAGGAAGCAATGGTCCCCATTGCGTTGAGTTCCTCCATCTGCTGAACTTGTCCTGCAATCTCTGATGTGTCCAGTAATGGTGGGAAGCATGGTCGACGATGGTCCATATTGAACACTTGGTGCAGGAAAAGGAATGGAGGAATGATGTGCTCCAAAGCATTGTTCCCCGTAGCCTTGGTACTGCTGTAAGGACCATGTCGGAGTGGTCTGAGCTTCTGGTGGGTTCTGGTAAGGCGTTCTTTCTGTCGATGCAACCAGACTTTGTTGTCCACCTGAAACTTGTGTGGTACCCGTGTGGGTGAGGAGAATTTGTTCCTGTGTTTTGTCATGACCGTATCCCTTTGCTACTGCTACGTGGAGGAACCCTTTGCAAGGGTCATGGATGTAGCAACGATCTTCCCCTTACTTTGGGAGTGAATCAGATAGATGAATTTCCTGGTCTGTGATATGAGCTTGTTGCCTTTCTTGGTAGTGATCAAAGATGTGGCGGTAGGTGGGGCTACCTCCGGTATCCTGTATAATGAATTATTCAAAGAAATAATGACAGCACGAGGCCTTGACTCATACACAGCATGTCGCCTCCACAAGTATGGTTGGCCTAGTAATACATCACAAACATCCAGAGGTGTAACATCACATAATACCTCATCTGTGAATGGTTTGATGCTATAGGGAAGGCGGCACTGCTGGCGAACTTTGAGATCTCGTCCTTCATGAAGCCACCCAATACTATATGGCTGCGGGTGTGGTGTAGTCGGTAGGCCCAACCGCTTCATGACCTCTGCTGAAATGAGGTTCTTTTGGCTGCCACTGTCGACAATGAATTGTAGCGGCGAAACCTTCACCCACATCTGTGAGTGGAAAAGACGCTCCCCTTCCTCTGGATTTTCGAGCTCATCTTTCTGGATCTTGGCAGTGGCAACAGTGGCACTAGGATCCGCATCAATGATCTGCTTCCCTTTTCCATTCCCCTTGTCGAGTTCTGGCTCAGGGTCGGAACATGCATCTGATTCGGAAGCCTTCAACTCGGCCACCAGTGACTGCTTGGTCTGACACTCACTTGTGTTGTGAGTGGGACTCTTGTGGAACTCACACCACTTTCCTGTGTCCTTCTTCGGCTTCGTGGTGTTGTTCTTTTCTTGCGGCTTCGACGGGTTGTCTTGGGTCACCCCGCCTTGGCTTTGTCCTTTAGGCTTCGGATTTGCAGATCCAAAGTCTCGCTTCTTCTGTTTGAACTTTTTCTCGATTTTGACAGCATATCGGTACGCCGTGCCGAGCGAGGAGATGTTCAAGAACACCATCTCTTCCTGGATGTATCTGTGCAGACAGCCACGGTATTTGAGTACCAGAGCAGCTCAGAATCTTTGATACCCAACTGTGTGCGAAGGGTATGAAAAATGTTTGTGAACTCCAGCACATCTTGGTCTCGTCCCTGCCGCAGTGTGGTCCATTTGATGTATTTGTCCTCATAGCTTCCGACAGGGTAGTACTGCTCCTTGATGGCATCCCGGAAGTCATTCCAAGTGGGTGCAGCTGAAAATAGTGAGCCTGTACTTTCATTCTTCTGCTCACAGTAGGTTTCCCACCAGTCCTTGACATGGGGGGCTGCTTTGAGAAGGGCAAAAACAATCTTTTCCCGATTTGAAAATTCATGAACAGAAAAATACCCATCTAGCAGATTTAACCATTTATCTACGGCATCTGCGCCTATTTGACCCTCGAATATGGGGATTTCATAATTAACTTGTACCTTAAATGGTGTGGCGTTTCCAGAGTCGCTGTTGGAAGTCGATGCGTCACCTCTGGGTAGCCGCTGAAGGATCTGCGCAAAGCTATCCATCATCGCGTTCCTTTGTCGCTTGAGCGCTTCTTCGAGCAAGATTTTGATAGGATCTCCTGCTCCCTCATCTTTCTTCTCATCCACCATGGGAGGCCGTCGGGATTTGCGAGGCTGGTCTTGCAAAGGTTCGACCAGTTCAAGCCCTAACTCCTTATATCCCGACCTCGTTGGGGACATGCAAAGAAAAACAGAGAAAAAGCAGACCGCTCTGATACCACTGATCCGGATTTAAACAAGATCGCAATAGATTACAGAGATAACCATAAATATAGAGATGCGATAACCATAAATACAGAGATGCAGCGAAAATAATACTTCATTTCATTACTGTAAAATACTGAAATATGCTTACAAACAGAAATGGAAAGAAACCAGCTAGGGCGATGGTAGCTTATCTCTGAGAAGAGATGTGGCGGCTACATGCCTCTGAATTGTTCTAAACTGTGTTACAATGAGGCTCGAAGGCCTATTTATTGTTGAGAAACAATGGAAACCCCTTCACATCCCGAAACCTAACCCTAGAAGATGAAACGCCAATTTGTGGGCCCCGTTTGGGTAAATTGGTACATCAATTTCCAGGGGTCGTAACTTTGGCATACGATCTCCGTTTGACGCGTACGATAGCTCGTTAGAAATATCTATTCGAGTACTACCACTTTGGGAGGAAACATCGGTCCATGAACCCATGTTGCCCTAGATTCCCAAAAAAACGTCGTTTAGGGCCTCAAAACGGCTCCGGAAGTTCAGGACCCGAAAAACTGCTAAAAATAGTAAACTGTGCTACAATTTAGGAAACTGAAAAAGCTGAAAGAGACAGTTTTGGGGGTCCAAATGGGATAGGTGGGTGGCCACCAACATCCACCTGGATCAAGAGTAGAGAAAGAACTTTGACTCAGTTGAATTATACCAGCCTCTAGCATTTCTGCAACCATAAGTTCAATTTCACTTTTTTGGACATAGGGATATCTGTACGGCCTGATGTTTGGTGGAACACTTCCTGGAATCAGATGAATAGCATGATCATGATCACACATAGGTGGGAGACCTTTGGGAGTCTCAAATACCTTGGAATGATTGTACAGGACTTTTTGGAGATTTGGAGAAATAGATGATTCCGATGTGGAAACATCTAGCGAACATAATTGTGCAATTACACCTCTTTGCTCCCTTTTTAGAAGCTTTGTTATACCATTAGAGTTGACTATCTTTCCTGGTTTCCCTGTAATACCCCTTAATTCAACTTCCTTTCCTTCCGTAGAAAATTTGATGAAAAGTTCTTGAAAATTAAAAGCTATTGTACCCAGGGATTGTAGCCATTGGACTCCTAGTACAACATCAGCACCTCCCACTAGAATGGAAAGCATTGAGCTAGTCAATACATATTCTCCCATCGATAGCTTGATATTATGGCACTTTCCAGAGCAATTTATTGTTCCTCCATTTGAAATCATCATTTGACACTCTGGTGCTGGATATAGGAAGCAATTCAATTCTTTTGCTACCCTACAATGAATAAAATTGTGGGTGCTTCCTGAATCAATCAACACTATTACCTTTTTCTTCTTGATTTGTCCTTCTATCTTGGTGGTTTGAGGAGTGGTAATTCTTGCCAATGCATTACAAGATATGGTCGGATTTATTTGTTCTTCATCTAGGCTTTGTTCTTGGAGTATATCCTCTTCTTTTGACCTTTCTTGCTCCTTTTCTTCTTCCTCTTCACAATTTATGTAGAATAATTTCTTCTCAGCACACTTATGACCTTTAGTGTATTTGCTATCATAACTATAACAAAGCCCTTTTTCTCTTTTTTCTTCCAATTTTTGGGGTGTCAACCTTATAGGTTGTGGAAGACTAGGGGCCACAACACTTCCGTCTTTATAGTTGTGAGTGGTATGCTTCCTAGTTGCCATAATTTTGCTTTCCATTTTTCTTGCTAACCTGAATGCCTTCTCTAATGAATCAGGTTCCCAAAGGCGAACATCATGTTGGATATTATCCTTTAAAGACCCTATGAACACATCAATCCTATGCTCCTTTGGAATATCTTTTACCCTTATGTTCAATTTTTGGAACTCCTCAATGTGCTCCATTATTGAACCCTTTTGTTTGAGACTTATCAATTGGCTAAAAAAAGTATTACTTTTTGTATCCTCATAATGTGCTATCAATTCTTCCATAAAAATTGCCCAAGTGATAAATTGTTTATGAGAGCAAAGCCATTGATACCATACAAACTGATTTGGTTCCAAATATACAGTTGCCATACGTACCTTTTGTGCGTTTTGCACATTATTGAGATCGAAGAACTGCTCCATCTGTAATATCCATGTGGCGGGATCCTTTCCATCAAACTTCCTCATATCGATTTTTGGAATATGGTGGGTCTTTGATCCAACATTAGAGTCTATGGAATCATGATTAACATTTCTTTGGTTCACATCATGAGTTTCCTTTACAACCTTTTCACCATTACCATGTATTTCTTGTAGAAAATTTGTCAAATCTGTCTTCAAATCTGCCATGTCTGTCTTCAAATCTGTCTTCAAATCATCCATCTTAGCTTCCATGCCATTTATCTTAGATTCCACGCCATTTATCTTAGATTCCACGCCATTTATCTTAGATTCCACGCCAGTTATCTTAGCTTCTGTTAGCTTTTGTGAGTGTGACATTTGTTGCACTTGTTCTTGTAATTTTGATATATCATGTAGCATTTCTTCCTCTTCTTCATGAGTCATGCTAGAGCTTTCAGGTTCCTTACTAGGTGTTTGCATTTTCTTTCCTCGGGGCATCAGTTACCGATAATAATGCTTTACTATGCCCTTTGAATTCCTTCAAACCAAGCTTACGCAAAAATTTAAAAAAAAACTACACACCTTTTTTCACTTTGTAGAACCCTGATATTGAATCTGATGTATCTCTGTAATTTTGGATCATCCAGTTATGAAATTGCAACCTGTGATAACCTTCTATGTCCTCTTTCCAATGCCACCAGTCTGATCCAAATTGGATTCTCCAAGAAAGAGTTATGCACAATCTCCCAAGATGACCTGATTATAGACCTTTCCAGAAGAGCGAACTTGTATGAAGTGCTACGTGTAAATTTTTTATCTTTGGTTCTGAAAAAGATATACAAGAAACTACGCTCTGTCCTCTTTCTGTACCTTCTTACCAAATTTCAATCTGATCCCCAGAGAGAAAGTTATGACAATTTTCCCCAGGTCACTTGTTTTGAATGTAATTCAGGAGTCTGCAAAAAGACCAACTTCCTCAGATCATATCTCTGCAAATATCGTGTAAACAGCTCTGAAATTTGGACCCAAGGTTTAGCACGATTTCTTCTCAAATGGGTTTTTTTTGCGACTTCTGAAACATCACAGAAAAAACGTTATATCGAAAATGCCACGATGACCTGTTTGGAGCAGTGAAACCATAGAATCCAAAGCTATGATACCAAATGTTATGAAACCAGCTCATGAAAAGATAGAAAAGATAGATAAATGCCTTAGAATTCAGCCTCTTCGAGGGGGCAACCTCCTTTACATTACATAAATGAACAATTCTTGGATGATTCAAATGACAAAACCTCCTTTCTATATATAGGAGTCTAAGGAGTCACAATATAATCCAGCCGACCTAACAATAATAATATAAAGCCACAAAAATAACAATAGAGGGATTCTACGGGGCACAGAAATAATAATATGGGGATAATAGGGGCACAGAAATATAAATAAGGGGTATAACTACAATAGTAATGGGGTAATCACTAGTATTATAGGGACCCAACAAAATCCATTTGTTATTCAACATCAATATCGACATCGTTTCCCTATTAAGATGATTATAGTTCAATTCCTTGTGCAGATGCTGATAAAATGGGAGTTGACAATGGCATGGGTGAAGACAATCTACCACTTGTAGACTAGGTAGTAAGTTGTAACCTCTCTAAAGAACATTGGAAGATATAGGGGTGCATAACACAAGATTGGGTAAAAGATCTTGATTTTCTTTTTGGGCAACACACATAAGTATTTTATCTTAGGCTAAAGGAGAGGGATAGCTCGGACATGAGTTCTTTAAGCTTGTTTAACTTAGTTTCCGAACTTTGTTTGGAATGATGTATGCTAGTGGAACTTGGAAAAAGTGGGCTTCTCTTATAGAATGGTTTCTTTTTATAGGTTTTGAAAGTGTTTTAGTTATATATGTGGGGGGTTATTCATAATTAGTTAGTTTTCTAATATTATATATATTTCATTTAGCATAATAGTTATCTGGAGCAAGTTTATATATATATATATATATATATATATATATATATATATATATATATATATATATATATATATATATATATATATATATATATATATATATCTATATATATATATCACAATTTCATTTACCTTGGAGGAAGTTTTCATTATATAAATACCTATGGGCTGGCCATTCCTCTTTATAGGAATTTGCTCTCTTAGTTTAATTCTTTTTATTTGGATTTCTTTTGGTTCAGTTTCAACTCTCCCCATAGTCAAGTTTTCGAGCTTTGCTTATTTCTCGTTTGTTACATCTCATATGTGAGTGTTGGATTTTCATTCATTCAAGGAATTTAGTTTTTTTGTTTTTCTTTTTTGTCTCTTCTATTTTCATGGTTTCAAGGTATTTATTTTTTTTGGGTACTTCTTTTTGGTCTCTTCTATTATTTTGGTGAGTTCACAAAATATCAAGCCATGACTTGAGATTAATTATCCCTATTTGAATTCACTCACTTAAGCTTAACCATCCCTATTGGGATTCACTTCAAGAATGCCTTTCTATGGAAACCTTTCTCTCCTACCACCGTTGTTTCATCTTTGACAACTTTCCCTCGCCTACTGAAACAATCTCTCTCCTTGTGCAACTAGAATGCCCTATCGGAGAGCTAGTGTTCATCATTGGGTATTGTATTATCAAGAGCATTTTAATTGACTGTGCTTGGCTCAAAGATAAAGGTTCAACATCATGATTTTGATATCTTACCCCACCTTCTATTCAAGCAAAACTCTCGCAATCTAAGAGGGAAATATCCAATCGACAAGGTTTTTCTTAGATATGGAGTTTATAGCAGATATGGTTGATTGGTTTCTCTATGTAGGTCTCACACATAGACAATACAATTAATACATATACATTATGGACCTCTATTCGAACATGAAGTACTCTTTTGGAAAAGTCTCATTGCACGAGCTTGGAAATGAGGAGGACCTCCTCCTCTCAATGGAGCACTTTGAAAAACACATGGCATACCTAGATCAACACATCCAATAGAGCCTATGTATCTCTCTTCCTACTAGCCTTGCAGGAAAATATTTGAATCCATCCTCCTAGTTAATTTCCTCTTGCTATGGTTTTAGTCTATTAGTTTCTAATTTATTTCTCTTGCTATGGTTTTAGTTTATTGGTTTCTAGCTTATTTGGATCCATCCTCCTAGTTCCTCTTTCTATGGTTTTAGTTTAATAGTTTCTAGTTGTAACAAGGAGCTTGAGCAAAAAGGAGCTTATTCAAGTTGTAGGAGAATATTTGGATCCATCCTCCTAGTCAATTTCCTCTTGCTATGGTTTTAGTTTTGTTAGTTTCCTTTCACCCTCCTAGTTAATTTCCTCTTACTATGGTTTTAGTTTATTAGTTTCTAGCTTATTTTCATTCATCCTCTTAGTTCCTCTTGCTATGGTTTTAGTTAATTAGTTTCTAGATTATTTGGATCCATTCTCCTAGTTCCTCTTCCTATGATTTTATTTTATTAGTTTCTAGTTGCAGGAAAGTATTTGGACTCATCCTCCTAGTCAATTTCCTCTTGCTATGGTTTTAGTTTTATTAGTTTCCTACAATTGCCTTAAAGCCTGATTTTTGATATTTGTCTTTTGAATCTTGACTCTTTAGGCTACATTTTGTCTTCTTCTTCCTTGAAAAGAATGCATTATTTGGATATGGTAGGGCTTGTAAATTTCCTCTTGCTATGCTTTTAGTTTTATTAATTTCCTGCAATTGCCTTAAGGCCCAATTTTTGGTATATGTATTTTGAATATTGAGTTTTAGGCTACATTTTGTCTTCTTCCTCCTTGAAAAGAATACATTATTTAAATATAGTCCGCTTTCCCTATATAATAACTCATTTGGAAAGAAATAATATATATGTGTGTGTGTGTCAATATTGAATATCTCATTTGGAAGGCACACACACACACACACACACACAGATATATATATATATATATATATATATATATATATATATATATATATATATATATATATATATATATATATATATATATATATATATATATATATATATATATATATATATATATATATATATATATAGTGAGGATTTGAAACTAGGTGGGGAAAATAACTGTTGGCATTATGATTCAGGTTTGGCTCTATGGCACAGGTGTTGTACTTGATGTCAACTCACCCAAGTGGCAGATCTCTATTCAGGCTCTCAAAATCATAGAAAATGAGATACCCACAGGTGAGCCTAAGAAAAGTTGCGGACATGCAGGTACCCCGACCAAGAAGTGCGGACATACTCGCAGGTGCTCCGTTTAAAAGGTGCGGACCTCAATTTCACTCACTTCAATGCAGAGAAGCACGCACGTGGGAATTCTTATGAATGGTCCATGGTATTTAGTCCAACGTATATGATCCTATGGTTTTGGTCTGTGGTATAGCATCTAAATTATTGAACCCCGGTTTTGGGTCCCTTGTATCGGTTCTCTATGGTTTTGGACCATGGTTTGAGCAAAGGCCTAGCCTATAAAAAGGAAAGGAGATCATTTGGCTAGACACTTGTGAATTTTGAATATCTTAAGATCTGAAATTTTGGTGATCGGTTTAAAAGCTAAATCTAAATCAAGGTGAAAACTGTAAGGCAGATCTATTGATAGGTCGTGATCTCTTGGGCGCATGATTAGATCTGTGGATTTGTCAGTCTGTGGCACATTGGAGGACTGATAATTTGGCTCTATTTGGAGGTCCGCAGGCGATCCACGGTGCAGCTGCAGAGGTACGCAGCGCAGCAGAAGGCACAGGTGCTGAGGTACGCAGCGCAGGAGAAGGCGCAGGTGCGGAGGTACGTATCGCAGCAGAAGGTGCAGGTGCAGAGGTACGTAGCGCAACAGAAGGCGTAGATGTGGAGGTACACAGAGAAACAGAAGGACCAGGTGCATAGGTACGCTGTCGAGTAGACAGTGCAGGTGCGGATCTGTGCAGAGGTACGCAGTGCAACAGAAGGGGTAGGTGCGGAGGTACGCAGAGCAGAAGAAGGATCAGGTGCGGAGCTGCGCAGGTTTCTATCGGTGAAGTTGCGGACTTTTCTTAAAATTATTGTTGGCTGCCTTTTATCTATTGCTGAAGAGTTCTGGGTTTAGATTACTGGTATTGTTGTTCTGGTTACTGCATTCTGAGAAGTTATTGGTTGATTCATTGGTTGATTGTAAAAGGAGATTGGGTGATTCACATATACTTGATGATTATTTGATGTTCATGGATCCAGTCTGAAAATTAATGAAACGTGGTCCTTGGAAGAAAAGAAGTAGGTTAGCACCTACGTACTAGTAGTTCAGCTAGTACAAGAGCTAAGGGGGGTTGTAGCTCCCTTCCAGGAGAGTCTGGAAAACGAGAGAGGGTTGTAGCTCTCTGTAGGTTGCAGCCTACGTACTGGTAAAGGACTGCACCAGTACAAAATCATTGTAAAAAGAAGTTTCTAATTGAAAGAAGATAGAGACATATTGCAGCAGGTGGTTTTCACCCACATTAGGTTTCCACCTTATATCTGGTGTTCCTTGGTGTGACTATCTATTTTTTCTTGTTCTTGTTCATTATTATATGGTACTGACATACAAGTTAATGATCAATATCTAAAGAATAAATTAAAGTATAAATCTAGAAGGTATATTGAAATGAATTTGATAATACTGATTCACCCCCCCCCCTCTCATTATTATTTCCAACAATTGGTATTAGAGCAGGTCCTTCAGAAGAAGCTTGATCGCTTGAAGGAAGATCTTTCATCATGAGAAACTACGAGAAACATCAATCAAGCCACCGATTTTTGATGGGACAAACTTCGTATATTGGAAGGTAAGAGTTACTACCTATCTTCAATCTCTTGGTACAGAAGTCTGGGATATCATAGATACAGGGTATACTTTTCCTTCAGCAACTCCTACAGATCCGGCTAACAAGAAGAAATATGAAACAAATGCAAAGGCGGTCAATACTCTATTAGGATGTCTATCTCAATCAGAATTTGTCAAGGTTATGCAGTATAAATCCGCAAAAGAAATATGGGACAAGATTGTTCTGAGCTATGAAGGAGATGATCTGGTAAAACGAGCAAAACTTCAAACCCTCAGAATTCAGTATGAAAATCTCAGAATGTACAATGATGAAAGTGTGGCTAACTATTTTCTTCGTGGAGATGAGATTGTTAATTGTATGAAAAACCTAGGTGAAGAAATAAAAGAGGCTATTGTGGTTGAAAAAGTTCTAAGATCTTTGTCCCCTAGGTTTGAATCTAAAGTTTCTGCAATAGAAGAAAAAGAGAATCTACGAAACCTTACAATGTCACAGTTGCACGAAATTCTAACTGCTTATGAAATGAGGAAAGAAGGACCATCAGACATGAGAGAAGCTGCCTTCAAGGCTTCAGGCAAAGAAGACTACTATGAGTCAGGACACATATCAGAAGAAGAAGAAGAATCAAATTTCGTCAAGAACCTTCAATGGGGTGCTGGAAGATTCAAAGGTAAGTTACCTTTCAAATGCTTTGCTTGTGGAAGAGTCGGTCACTATGCTGCAAAGTGTCCACATAAAGACAAGCTTGATAAAGGTAAAGAACCTGTCAGATGGAACAAGAAACAGAATGTAACTAAGAAAAGCTATTACACTCATGAAGATAGTGATGGACTTTCAAATAGTGATGAAGATGAACGAGGTAATAATTATAAACTTTTAATGGCTTTTGAAGATGATGATTACATGGATGCTATAGATGAAGAAGGTCTGTATGAAGAGATTTCTAATCTCAAAATTTGTTTAGAAGAGAAAAATGTGATTATTGATTCTCTGCAATGTCAACTGGCTGAAAGGGAAAAACATCATGAAAGGTTAGAATGTGAAATTGTTGGTCTTAGAAAAGAGATTGAGAAAACAAAAGCTCTTAATCTTAAATTTGTTAAAGGATCTGAAACTCTGGATGAGATTATCAATGTGCAGCGTTCTCCACTAATCAAGACAGGTCTGGGATATAATGGAGAAGCATCTCAAGCATCCACCTCAAAAAGTTATCTTGATGCAGCAAGGAGGAATGAGCAAAAGCCCAATGGAGATCATCAGGTAAAATAGGGACGATTTACATCAAGAATAAACAAAGACTACCAGGTAAATCGGGGGCAATCCACCTTAAGGATGAACAAAAGCTACAACCAGCCACAGGTAAAATCTTCTCAATTTGCCTCAAGAATGGATGACAATAGAAACTACAATCATTTGGCTGGTAGATTTGATAATCGCAGGAGTTTCTTCAATGGCCAATGTTTCTCTTGCCATAACTTTGGCCACAAAGCAGCTCAATGTGTTGCCTATAAGACAATCATGACTAGAGAAGCTCAAAAACAAAGAAGTATGACTGAAATCACGAAAAGGACCTATAACAACTTTTCTGCCCTTGAAAATAAAATTGAATGTTCTATTTGTAATAACTTTGGTCATGAAGATTCTGAATGCAGGAGCAGGTTTTGGAAGACAACTCAAAAGGAACAAACCTTAAGTGCCAGAAGATGGAGAATGAAGGAACCGCAACCAGAAAGATGTGGGATAGATTTATATGCAGAAGGATAGGAAAATCAATGGTACATCGACAGTGGATGTTCGAATCATATGACAAGTGATAAAGAAAAACTTCAATCATATAGTACTTTAGAAAAGGGAAAGAAAGTTTCTTTTGGAAATGATACCCCTACAGTCATAAAAGGAAAAGGCACTGTTCAGTTGAAAGAAAAAGTCAAAGATGGAAATGTTTTGTATGTTAATGGGTTGAAGCATAATCTACTGAGTGTCAGTCAGATGTACGATCAAGGAACTGAGGTAATATTTCCATCAAATGGATGTAGTGTTCATGATCTTGATACAGGAAAAATAGTGATCAAAGGCATAAGAACTCCAAATAATTTATACATATTTGAAGAAGGACAACAACAATGCTATTTGAGCAAGAATGATGAACACTGGTTATGGCACCGAAGGTTGGGGCATCTAAGCTTTTCACAGATAAGGAAAGCATGCAAATACCAGGTAGTTTGTGGTCTTCCAGACATCAGAATTCCAGACAATACAATATGCAAATCATGTCAGTTTGGTAAGCAAACCAGAACTAACTTCCCTGAGAAGGAAGGATCAGCTAGCAGGCCTCTTGAACTAGTCCATACAGATGTATGTGGTCCATCTAGGAAAAGGTCACCTCAAGGAGAAGAATACTTTATATTATTCATTGACGACTTCTCCATGATGGTTTGGATAGGACTTATGAAGCACAAAGATGAAGCCTTCGAAAAATTCAAATCGTTCAAAGCCTTGGTTGAAAACGAGTCAGATCACAAAATTAAGTGCCTCAGGTCAGATAGAGGTGGGGAGTTTACCTCAAATGAATTTTTCGATTTTTGTGAAGAACATGGAATAAGAAGGGAATTCTCTATAGCTAGGACTCCTCAACAAAATGCAGTAGTAGAAAGGATGAAAAGAACGGTTCAACAAATGGCTCATGCTATGCTTGATGAGTCTGGAACTCTCGCAACCTTCTGGGGTGAAGCTGCATTTGCTGCGGTTGTTATTCTCAACAAAACAAATGTCTGGGTGAACAGCACTCAAACTCCTCATGAGCTCTGGTATGGTGAGACTCCTTCGGTAAAACATTTCAAAATTTTTGGAAGCAAATGCTATATTAAGAATAATGATGAACATCTTGGCAAGTTTGAACCTAGAGCAGATGAAGGCATTCTCCTTGGTTATTCTCCCCACAGCAAAGCATATAAGTGTTACAATAAAAGACTTGGAAGAATTGTTGACAGCATTGATGTAGTGGTTGATGAAGAACGAAACATTCCTCGGCAAGTAAATTATGAAAATATCGAAGAAGATGACGACCAACCTTCAAATCAGACTGATGATGAAGAAGAATCTCAAGTGGCACCAGAGGAACAAATAAGGATAGAAGAGAAGACTCCATCCAGGTACGTTCAGAAGAATCATCCAGAATCTCAAATTTTGGGGCAGAAAGAGGCAGGTGTACAAACAAGAAGAACAATTGCAGAAGCCTCAAGCTATTTGGCATTTCTCTCCTCCACTGAACCACAAAATGTAAAAGAGGCATGCAAAGATGAATGCTGGGTCAAGGCAATGGATGAAGAACTTGAGCAGATCGAAAAGAATAACACTTGGGAGCTGGTTCCTAGACCAAAAGATAAAAATGTCATAGGGACAAAATGGATCTTTAAAAACAAGTTGAATGAAAATGGGGAAGTGATTAGAAACAAGGCCAGGCTTGTTTGTAAAGGGTATGCTCAACAAGAAGGAATAGACTTTGAAGAAAATTTTGCTCCCGTTGCTAGACTTGAGGCCATCCGAATGTTCCTTGCTCTCTCAAGCTTTCAGAAGTTCAAAGTATTTCAAATGGACGTAAAATCAGCCTTTTTGAATGGAGACTTAGAAGAAGAAGTGTACATTGAGCAGCCAGATGGCTTCATTCTTGGGAATAATCCAAATCTTGTATGCAGACTAAAAAAGGCTCTCTATGGTCTTAAACAGGCTCCAAGGGCTTGGTACTACCGTTTGGACAAATATCTTCATCAACAAGGTTTTTCAAAAGGATCAGCAGATAGCAATCTTTAGATAAAAATTGAAAATGACAAATTGCTAATACTTGTTGTGTATGTAGATGATATTATCTTTGGCAGCAATGAAGAAGCTATGAGTCAAAGCTTTGCCTTGGTGATGCAGAAAGAATTCGAAATATCTTTGCTTGGAGAACTCGCATATTTCCTTGGATTGCAAATCCAACAAAATGAAGGTGGTATCTTTTTGTCTCAAACCAAGTATCTCAAGCAGATCTTGAAGAAATATGCCACGGAAGATGCAAAACTAGTATGTACCCCCATGGTTACGGGATGCAGCCTCAGTGCAAATGACGAATCAGCATTAGTGCATCAACCAACCTATAGTTCTATGATTGGAAGTCTACTTTATTTGACAGGTACCTGACCAGACATCATGCATGCAGTGGCAATAGTTGGAAGATTTCAGGCAAATCCAAAGGAAACTCATCTCCAGGCAGTAAAGAGAATTTTCAAGTATCTTCAAGGAACTCAAAACTATGGCTTATGCTATCCTAGAGATACAGATCTCACTCTTCATGCTTATATAGATGCAGATTGGGCTGGAAGCGTGGATGATAGAAAGAGCACAAGTGATGGTGCATTCTTTATGGGTTCCAGATTAGTATCTTGGTTCAGCAAGAAACAGAGTTCAATTGCTTTATCTACAGCTAAAGCAGAATATGTGGCTGCTGCATCTTGCTGCACTCAACTCCTTTGGATGATGCAAACCTTGCAGGATTTTCAGATCACTTGTACACCACCTATCTCCATCTTATGTGATAATACAAGTGCTATCAGCATTTCAAAGAACCCAGTCATGCATTCAAAGACCAAGCATATACCTATCAAATATCATTTTCTTCGGGAACAAGTGCTTGAACAAAATGTCAAGTTAGAGTATGTTCCTTCTAAGGAACAAGTTGCTGATATACTCACCAAACCTCTGCCCAGGGAGACCTTTGAATACCTCAGGCAAAAGCTGGGGGTAGTTGATGCATCATCTTGTTGTTGAATCTCATCTGTTTCAGAGATTGTTGGTTGTACGCGACTTTCATATGGGGTATACGTGTACATTCGCTGGTTTATGGTTTTGTCGAAGATCGAATGGCACAGGTTCAGGGGGAGCATATATTCTTCTAATAATGCATTGTTGGTATTATGGTAGAGGATCTTGGAGGAGAAAGTACAGAAGGAGAACATGGATGTTATTCTGAATATTGCTGCTAATATGTCTCTATCTCTTTTTTCAAGGTCATTTTTGGTGTATGGTGGATTATGGTTCTTCTTGAAGAAAATTTATTTTGCAGATCTGGTCTATAGTCAGGGGGAGCATGATCAGCATAGCAGAGCAGAGACTTTAGCATGTTCTCAGGGGGAGCATAATCCTTTTCCCTTGATGTCAAAGGGGGAGAATGACTTTGAGGATCTTGGGGTTGCCATCAAGTCCAAAGGGGGAGATTGTTGGCATTATGATTCAGGTTTGGCTCTATGGCACAGGTGTTGTACTTGATGGCAACTCACTCAAGTGGCAGATCTCTGTTCAGGCTCTCAAAATCATAGAAAATGAGATACCCGCAGGTGAGCCTAAGAAAAGTTGTGGACCCGCAGGTACCCCGACCAAGAAGTGCGGACATACCCGCAGGTGCTCCGTTTAAAAGGTGCGGACCTCAATTTCACTCACTTCAATGCAGAGAAGCGCGTGCACATGGGAATTCTTATGAATGGTCCATGGTATTTAGTCCGACGTATATGATCCTATGGTTTTGGTTCGTGGTATAGCATCTAAATTATTGAACCCCGGTTTTGGGTCCCTTGTATCGGTTCTCTATGGTTTTGGACCATGGTTTGAGAAAAGGCCTAGCCTATAAAAAGGAAAGGAGATCATTTGGCTAGACAAGTGTGAATTTTGAATATCTTAAGATCTGTAATTTTGGTGATCGGTTTAAAAGCTAAATCTAAATCAAGGTGAAAATTGTAAGGCAGATCTATTGATAGGTCATGATCTCTTGGGCGCATGATTAAATCTGTGGATCTATTAGTCTGTGGCACATTGGAGGACTGATAATTTGGCTCTATTCAGAGGTCCGCAGGTGATCCACAGCGCAGCTGCAAAGGTACGCAACACAGCAGAAGGCGGAGGTGTGGAGGTATGCAGCGCAACAGAAGGCGTAGGTGCGGAGGTACGCAGCGTAGCAGAAGGCGCAGGTGTGGAGCTACGCAGTGCAGCAAAAGGCGCAAGTGCAGAGGTACGCAGAGAAACAAAAGGATCAGGTGCATAGGTACGCTGTCGGGCAGACAGTGTAGGTGCGGATTTGTACAGACGTACGCAGTGTAGCAGAAGGGATAGGTGCAAAGGTACGCAGTGCAGAAGAAGGATCAGGTGCGGAGCTGCACAGGTTTCTATCGATGAAGTTGCAGACTTTTCTTAAAATTGTTATTGGCTGCCTTTTATCTATTGCTAAAGAGTTCTATGTTTAGATTACTGGTATTGTTGTTCTGGTTACTGCATTCTGAGAAGTTATTGGTTGATTCATTGGTTGATTGTAAAAGGAGATTGGGTGATTCACATATACTTGATGATTATTTGATATTCATGGATCCAGTCTGAAAATTAATGAAACGTGGTCCTTGGAAGAAAAGAACTAGGTCAGCACCTACGTACTAGTAGCTCAGCTAGTATAAGAGCTAACGAGGGTTGTAGCTCCCTTCCAGGAGAGTCTGGAAAATGAAAGAGGGTTGTAGCTCTCTGGAGGTTGTAGTGTGCGTATTGGTAAAGGACTGCACCAGTACAAAATCATTGTAAAAAGAAGTTTCTAATTGAAAGCAGATAGAGACATATTGCAGCAGGTGGTTTTCACCCACATTGGGTTTCCACCTTATATCTGGTGTTCCTTGGTGTGACTATCTTTTTTTTCTTGTTCTTGTTCATTATTATATGGTACTGACATACAAGTTAATGATCAATATTTGAAGAATAAATTAAAGTATAAATCTGGAAGGTATATTGAAAAGAATTTGATAATACTGATTCACCCCCCCTCTCAGTATTATTTCCAACAATAACAACCATTTCACACAACCACCACAAATAACTAGAAATGACAAATATAATTTTATATTTTCAAAATTAATATAATAAGAAATAAATTAATAAATAACTAAATTTATTTTCCATTAAACTTTTTAATTTAATAAAATATTATTTTAATTATATAAAATTATTAACCATGAGGCATTTTTTTAATATATTAATTTATTTCAAAATAATTTAAATTGAAAAAATATATATATAACATAAAAAAACTATTTTGTTATATATCTATATATATATATATATATATATATATATATATAACATTTTTTATAAAATAAATATTTTTAAAAACTAATCTACATGCATTTCAAAATTTTAAGTGTATTCAAATTTAAACTTATTTTAGGATGATTCCAATAACCAATATCTACCTATCTCGAAGAAAACAAGAACATTCAACTCACTAGGTTACATTTATTCTCTTTGGTGAAAAGGGTTATATTTATTCTTTATATATAATTTGGATAATTTAGGATAAGTTTTTATGTTGGGTAGAATATTTGAATGCGAGACATTATTATCGCCATTGTGTGAACATTAGTAGAGTTTAAATGTTTAAACAATTTTTAAATTTGGTTTTATCTTTCATAAATTCAATTTCTTCCTTAATATTCACGTCGTAAGGTGTTTCCCTCTGGGAAGAACTTTCCCTGCTGCCATTCTGTATCATTTAGCACCATCAATATTGTGTTAAATGATTGAAATGTTATGCACTATCGGATGAGTTGGTTAGGGTATGTTAGTTGCCGCATTTCCCAGTTAATCAATTCATCGTCGTATGATTTTTGGTTTTGGGGACTCTTAGTCTATGGTTGAGGATCTACAACTCAAATATTTGTGATGGTTAGCAACTACATCCATAAGGCCCCTCCTTTCCGCACAAGGGTTCATTCCTCTGCATGTCTCTGCAAACAATACCTGTGTACTTTACTGAAAATGTTCACTTCTTTCCATACATAACTTCACTTAATTGAATGCTTTATTCACAGACAGTGTTTCAATCCACGTCAATGGGTTTTTAAATTTTCTCTAGGGTTTCTTTGACAACTCGAGAGAGTCACAACAACTCTAAACACAACCGGTTTAAGACGTATGGTTCACAACACGACTTAACACAGTCATAGTGGCTGTGAACATATTGGCTCAAAGACCTATAGTTTTCCTCATGGCTCAACACACCCACAACCATTGTGATTTTTAAGGCTTGGGGTTTAAAATTGTTTCAGAAAATGAAATTTCACTGTATTGTTTTTAGAAGTTTTCTCATGCTAGCATCCCATTGCAAAATATTTTTGCAGTGATCATGACCATGATTGTTGTAGGAACCATCAACATTCCAGGAAACCCAAGCAATGAATGCAAAGAACAAACCTGCACAAATTTTTTTTTATAGAATTATAATGCCTACTATACACTTCTCTGCTATAGATATATAATGACTGTCACTTGTCTATTTTAAAATTTTAACTCTCTCGGTCCAGCCTACATAATCAATTTTTCACTCATGACCACGAATATCGCAGGTTATTCGTTTACATTGTCTGTTACTTTCTTCTGTTTCTTCCATAAGCGAGGGCTCAAACTTCACGTCTATCCCCATTAGGGTCTGGAGGCTAAACACTTTGGAAGCCACGAGTACCATGACTGGCTCTCCCAAATGCATTACATTATGTAGAACATGACTTCTCAATCCCCTTGTTAGACGACTCACTTTTTTAGTAATTGCATTTTAATGTGTGGCCACTTTGTAAATAAAATTTACAATGCATCCCCCTTTTATTAGGGTCTCATTTCTTAGTCATGTATTGTTTGTTTCTCCATCCTTCCAACAATATTTTATTACAGTATAGGACCCATCACACCATTGATCCCAAGCTGCAAGAATTTGAGAGTTACAAACTTGAGTTCTAATAGATTTCCCGGGACATTGCCGCTTACAATTTTCCTAGGTACTTCTTCTCTTGAAGAGCTTAGGCTCTCAAATAACCTCATAATAGGGAAAATACCTATTACATTAGCGCAATGCACCATGTTGAAAACCATAAACCTGAGTCTCAATTTTTTGAAAGGCCAGATTCCTCCCGAGCTCAGTCATCTGAAGAATCTAAAACATTTGATGTTGTGGTTCAATGGGTTGGAGGGAAAGATCCCTCATGAGCTCGGTGGGTGTAGCCAGCTCAAGAATCTGATCCTCAACAACAATTTTCTAACAAGGGACATACCAGAAAAACTTGTATATTACAAAAATTTAGAAGAGATTTCTTTGACAAGAAACAAGATCAGTAGAAGGATTCCCAGGGAATTTGGCAGGTTGAGCAGCCTGGCCATTCTGCATTCTTTGGTTTGAAGCTATGATCATATTTCTATTTTGTTTTTGGATGGTCCCCTAGTAGGATTGCCTCTAGTGGATGGAAACCTTTCATTTTCTGATTTTGGCATTTTGAACACATTTTTTACAACTTCATTTGAACCCAAACACACTTCATTTGGTTTTCCATGGAGCATGTCTTTTCTATGAAACAAAAACATGTCTTATTTTCTAGAAGAGAAACATAATACAATATTATAGTGTCTCCATCGTATTTAGTCATTTCAACTAATAGTCTATGTTATGTGCATGTTCTTTCAGAAATTAAATATCAGTTTACACTTCATAAAATAGTGGCTTTAATGATGCAAACATGAAATTGTCTTAGAATGAGGTAGTCTATATGTTGGATCTATCATTAATTCTAACTCCTTTCTTGGCTTTTTACAGTTTGTAGCAGAAGGAGCCTTGACTTTATTTCATCATGGAGAGTCACTGTGCAATGACAATAATTTTCTTACAAGATGTGATGATGTACCATTGACACAAAGAGGGGTAGAAGAAGCTACTAACGTTGGAAAGAGGATTAGAAATATTCCTGTTGATGTCATCTTTACTTCTGCATTGGTTCGGGCTCAGATGATTGATATGCTTGCAATGACTCACCACCATAGGAAAAAGGTTAGCACCCAAAATCTCCAGATGATGATAGATTAAATAATTTTAGTTGGGCACTTCTCTTTTTTATTTAGTCACCCTGGTATGAAGTGAAAGGGAAGGTGTTTAATAATGCTATTACTTTTGGTTTATATTTTCACATTTTGAAAAAATTGAATTTTTCAATGATGCTAAAAAATGCATATGATTATGGGAAAAATGTTTGGAAATAAGGGATACTCTGTTGAAAATGTAAAGTAGACTAATGCGTGCAATAATTCTTAATGTACTTTTAGTTTCTATTTTACTTTATTTTTCTTTGTAGTTAACTCCAATGCTAATACGTTTAATGGCATCCAAACTGTTTAGAGCTTCATTACATGGGTATGGCCCCAAGTCCCTCACTGTTGTGCAAGGGAAACATCACTTACAGTTGCATTCATTGAATTGGATAGAGATCAATTTCACTGTTGGTTTCTCTTGACACTGGTAAATGGTGGGGTTTCATCATAGCTATTTAGATAAATATAAGATAATTTTATTGGTGGCCCACAAATGGCCCCAATAATTAGGTCGATGCAACTCAAAAGTACAGCCAATGTAAATTCGGAGTGGGGGTGTGAAAATAAATCTTATCATTAATTTATCAAAGTAAAGAAATAAGCTAAATAAATAGCCAATAAAAATAAAAAGCAGTGCGGTAATAATACCATGGTATAGAAATATTGTCAAAGCCATTTGTTGGAAAATAATTTGTTTACAAATGAAAGAAAAAGAGGGAGATTGTTTTTCAAATTTAAACAGACAAATGCATATCGATCTTGAAGCATTCTTCTTCCTCTTCCCTTGCTTTTTTAGTATTTCTCATCGAAAACTGTTATTTCTGCTTAATCAGCTCAATTCTATGGGATTTCATTACAAAACGCTTCCCACCTAACACAGTTAATAGCCTCCAAAGTGGTTATAACTTTGTTATCAGGGAATTTTCCATGTGCTTCAGAAGTGGCAAGGGAAACAATACTTACATGTTCATTATATGGGTTGGATAAGATCACTTTCAGTCTTGACTCTTTTAAAATAATTGGGTTGAATCGAATCTTTCTTACAACAAATGGTCTATAGTCATACATGTAATTCTATTCAATGATAGATAACAGTTTTTTTCATTCTAGTCAATGAAATGGAAATGTCAAAATGTTTTTATATTTTCTATTATGTTAAAGGTATGTTGCTTGACCTAGCAACTGAGAAACTAAAGTTGCCTGCTTTTCTAAATAAGTTGTCTTCAAATTTAATTTCCTAGAAAACATGTTCCTTTAGGCCTTAATTTTTTGAATAGAAATGAAGCTGTATTTTGACTTCTGACATTGTTAACATTTCCCTCTGCCAATCATCATGGTAAAGATGGCTTCAACAACACAAAGTGACTCCCTTATTTGTTGTTCGATTTGATTTATGTTTTTTTCTTAAACTATGGTTCTAGGAAAATCAGGTCCTTATACTTTTATATCATTTTTCTATTGTAGATTGACTGTAAATCGTTGAAAGTAGGTTTTAACTTGGTTCTTAACTCTTCTATTACTGAATTCATTTTTTATTCTAAGAAATAATATTTATATGTTCATTGAATATCAAATTTAAGTAACATAATAAATTGATTAAAATTTTCATTCACATGTCAGAGAACTCAATTATTGTTGAATCCCATAATACATAGAATTGTATTAAAGTGATATTTAAAAGTGGGCATATGATGATGTGAATTTGTCCCAGATCCTAGAGGGAATTGTGGATGTCCTTATTAGTGTTTCAGCAACTACCCCCACCAATTTGAAGCATTTTATATTGTGCTTAAGAAGTTTCAAGGGAAACAATACTTACATGGTCATTCTCTGGGTTGGATATGATCACTTTCAGTCTCAAATCTTTTAAAATAGTTGGTTTGAATGGAATATTTCATACAACACATGGTCTACTGTCATACATGTAAAATTTTATTCAATGATAGATAATAATTTTCATCATTCTATTTAAAGAAGTGTAAATGTCAAAATGTTTTTGGATTTTCTAGTATGCTAAAGGTATGTTGCTTGACCTAGCAACTGAGAAACTAGAGCTGCCTACTTTTCTAAATAAGTTGTCTCCAAATTGAATTGACCGGAAAACATTTTCATTTTGGCCTTAAGTTTTTGAATAGAAATGAAGTTGTATTTTGACTTTTGATATCGTTAACCTTTCCTTCAGTGTTGATCATCACAGTAAAAATAGTTTCATGAACGTAAAGTGACTTCCTTATTTGTTCTTCGATTTGATTTTTTTTTGTTCTTAAACTATGGTTCTAGAAAAAATAGGTCCTTATACTTTTATATAATTTGTCTATTGCAGATTGACAGTCAATTGTTGAAACTAGGTTTTAACCTGGTTTGTAACTCTTCTATTACAAAATGCATTGTTTATTCTAATAAATGATATTTATATGTTCGTTGAATATCAAATTTGAGTAACATAATAAATTGATTAAAATTTTCATTCACATATGAGAGAACTCAGCTATTGTTGAACCCCATAATACATAGAATTGTGTTAAATTGATACTTACCTCCAACCCATTGATTTGTCCCAGAGCCTGGAGGGAGATTGTGGATGGCCTAAGTAGTGTTTCAGGAACTGTACACCCCCCCCCCCCCCCCACCCCACAATCTAAAATATTTGATGTTGTGGTTCAATGGGTTGGAGGGAAAGACCCATCATGAGCTTGGTGAGTGTAGCCAGCTCAAGAATCTGATCCTCAACAACAATTTTCTAGCAGGGGACATACTAGAAAAACTTGCATATTACAACAATTTGGAAGGGATTTTTTTGACGAGGAATAAGATCACTGGGAGGATTCCCTAGGAATTTGGCAAGCTGAGTAGTCTAGCCATTCTGCATTCTTTGGTTTGCATTTACATGTATTTCTCTCCTTTTTTGAAGCTATGATCATATTTATATTTTTTTTTAGATGGTCCCCTAATAGCCCTGTGTCTATATGGTGGATACATCATTAATTCCTTCTCCTTTCTTGGCTTTTTTGGGTTTTGTTGTGGTACTCAACAACCCCCCATTGTATTTAGACTTAGGAGAAAGAATAATGGAGACCCTTTAAATTTTTTAGGATAGAATCCTTCTTTGTTTAAATAAAATAGGATAAGTTTTATTTTTACTCTTTGATTTTTGAATAAAACAAGAAAGTTTATGAATAAGGTCATAAAACATTTTAGGAATCCTTTTGTAGTTTTAAAAGATGAATTACAAGTCTAAATGAATCTTGAAATTAATGGAAAAAATATAAAAGAGTAGGTCATACTAAATAATACGCATAGTATTGACAATTTCAAAGGACAATCGATAAGCCAAATACAAAAGCGAAATGCAAAATTGCATAGTGCAGAATTGTGAAATTGTGAAATGAAAAATAAGGATAAGCCGAATTGCAGAATGTGGAGCCAATACCACATTCCATTAAGAGAAGATCTCTCATTACGTCAATTGATGGATGTCGATATCGCATTCTGTTAAATTTCGATCTTTCACTAATATAGATCCTGTGCCTATATACTTTTTGGAAATCATAGATCGCTAAGCCATGTAATGTCACCTGATACCACACAGCGATAAAATATTTTCTGGTATAATGAAAAGTGTCAGTATCACATGAAGGAATGTTTGGAAATTTAATGACCACTCTGCATAGTTCTAATTTTGAGGTTTTTATTGATTGGTATTAATTTTTAGTTAATATGACAGGATTTCCATATAACTTGGATTGAATTGATATGACCATTTGCATCTTTCGAAGCTCTTGCTTCTTATATTGGTTTGTTTATTTATAGGTAAATTCTAATAAAGAGCAGTTAAAGGACATGTCAAGAATAATCAAGGCAAGGATGAATTTCGTAACACAGCAAGAACCAATATTTCCACCTGAAGAAATGTTGGAGATGTCTCCATTTTATACAAATACTACATGCACTTTGGATGCATGTTCCGCCTCTGGGGAAGTGATATACAAACTATTCGAGGGTGAAAATCTTAGGGTAATTGTGAAACAGACTACTACTTCTGATGATTCTACTCCAAGTAACCGTGCCACATGGAATGATGTGGTGAATTCATTTCTTCATAGAAATGTTGCTCGCCCTAAAATCCTACCATATACAGAAATGGTGAGATGGGTTTTCGACCAGCTGGACATTACAGACAAAAAGTTTATAATGCCGAAGAAGACTGTTATGAATTCCTTTAAAGTTGAGGATTTAAGGAAAATGTATCATCTACCTCCACCTTAGAAGAGGTATGATATGCAATTCATCTAGAAATTCATGCAAGAGAATCTGATCCTTACAAACTTGATCAAAGAATGGAGAAGGGAGCCCAAACAAACACAAGCAAGAGGACAGGGGTATGTATTCATTAGCATCCATTGTTAGACCTTTCTCTCATATTGCGATTATGTTATTTTGCCTCTATATGTATCCAAATATGTAGGAATTCTCTGAAGAATGGGTGTCATTGAAAGAAGCCTCTACTAGTGGCTATATCATGGATTGAGTGACTATATTATCCAACAATTTGACCACCCAGATCCGCAATTACAGACAAAAGCGCAATGTTCTTGAAAGAATGGCTCCTCCTTTCTTTATGAGCCCCTCTGTCATGGACACAATTTGTTTTTATTATGATTTTCCATCCCTTGGATGGAAATGGACAGACCAATTTCCTAGCCCTATTTCTATTTATCTCGATATCCTTTGGGAATCGAAATACGATGTTTACTTCTACAAAATATGTTATGAAGTCATTCTCGCCATCCACCAAGAATTCTTTGGTAGAAAAGCCCTTAGACTTATTGCAGAAGCCAATAAAGACCTAAAACCTATAGGAAAGTGGTTTGGGGAAGAATCAGTTATCTACATTCATGTTTTTGGTAGCCTTGCCTATGCTCATGTTTTTCCCATTTTTGTCCCAGATAACTTGCTGGCCAAGGAAGTTTCTTATCAAATAGTCAGTAAGGGCTTAACTAAAGTACTTAAAGATGCCAAGAAATCCGCATGGCCGTGTTTTCCCATTTCTTGTGGTACCTATGCCTTAGAAAATTTCAAGCATTCCTCAATTGAAATTGACCAATTAAGAGCCTTTAATTTGCCAACCATGTTAAATGTACCATATGACCTACACGGTGTAGCGAAAGATGTTACAACACAGGGTAATCTCAAACCGTTTTTAAATGAGCTTGATAAATTTGATGATTTGTTTAAAATGGTTCCAAAATATTATATGGTAGAGAAATTAGCAGCAGACCATCTAAGTCCTAAAGAATTCATTGGATTCAATCAATATCACCAGTGAATAATAGCCCATTTGCATAAATACCTATTAAAGCGATTCCAACAGAATTCAGAAACATCAGATGCATTAGATTCCTCCTCAAAAGCTCCAATTACTTCCCAAGTCTTTGAAACAACTACTATAGTTGTTGAGCAGAATAGAGAAATAAAGGAGGAGAACAAATTGGATGAAGTATGGGAGGAGTTAAATCGTGTTTTGACAACAGAAGAAACTCGAGTTATATGTCTCGACTGATATAAAAGCAGAGCAAGTTGTAGTCAGTAGAGAGATAGAGCAGGTTCCAAAGACTACAAGGAAAATCTCATTTACTGTTAAGGTTTCCCAAGAGGATACTATTCCTAAAATCCTGAGATTAATATTAATGCTAAGATTGTCAATCAGTGAAATGTTTCTGATGATATGGAGATAATTCCTGCATTTCCTACTACCGAGATAGTCCTCAAATTTGAAGAAATCTCACCTTTGGATGCATTTTATAGTCCAAAGCATAAAGTAGTAATGACAAGGTCAACGAAGAAAATAAAGCTAGAACAATCGTAAGCGCTAGTTACAAATGAGACTCCATTTCAAGTTCTTTAGAAAGGAACTCAAAAATCCCTAGATGAAGAATTGAACATATTATCTTAGCTCGCAAGATCTTATGCTAGTGCTACCATCAAAAACGCTGTAGAAATACAATTTATAATGAAGGAAAAGGATTAAAGGATTGTCCAATTGGAAAAAAACTTTTCAAATAGAAAAGCAAGAAATTGAGCAACAGTGGCAAACAAATCTTATCGAGCTTCCAAAGAGATTTAGTGATTTAAAGATACAATTTGAAGCTAAAGTGAAGAACAAGGATGAACATATACTGCAGTTGCAAAAAAAAGTAGACTAACTGAGAGAAAATCTAGATATAAATGAAGTCAGGAAGGAAGCATCATAACTAGACATAATTTTAACAAAGAAGCAGGCCATTTTGTATCACAAATTGGCCTTAATTCATGACTTATCAAAGACCAATGATTCTTTAGTAAATCAATTGTCCAACTTGAGGACATTTTATGAAGATATCAATGAGAAAATATTTGAGGATATAGATTGGCAAGACAATGCTCAGGGAAGATCATCTGATCTTCCTCGAACTGAATAATCATAGAAGGATATCGTATTTGGTGACTGGGATATAAAAATGAAATGAGTAGAGATGGCTATTATCAGAGCCAAAAAACATTCCTCGAATTTCATCGAATACATCAAAGATACCTTCTTACAAGCCAATCTGATTTAGGAACGTCGAAAGGACAATCTCTCAAATGTCACAGATTTGAAACAATCTTAGCAAGAAACATCTAAAAACAAGGTTTAAGACATTCAGAGTTTATCGCAACCAAACCTTGAAAGTTATTGGCGTTTTCTGGTGAAACCTCATAGTCAGTGGCTCATGCTGAGGTGTCTCTCAAACACAACAATATAGTTTCTTCCATAACTTAATGATACTATGTTTATGGGAAAATTCTCATGGAGCTAATACATCCCCCACAGCTAAAGCCACTCATGGACATATACAATCTTACAGAGCAGATGAAGAATCAATCTGGTGCACAGTCATGAGTTGTTGTTGCAATAGATCACCAATTTAGTTGTCTTTTATGTTAGCTTAGTTTGTTAAAGCTTTTTTGAAGAATTTTATTTTAAGTTTACTATTTTTGTAACATTAATATGTTCTTTTAGCCCCTTTCATGCATTTAGAAACGGGTCTAGAATTTTGAGAAGACAACTTTTGAACTTGCACTATTGTTTGATTGAGAGTTATCTAATTAAGAAGCTGAGCTTGAAAGCTATATTTTTCATAAGCAGAGTGATAATGCATAGGGTACTATTATCTTTTTGATATCTTTCTTTGAATCACGTGAAGATGTACTATCCCGGGAAATAAGTAGAATAAGTTTATTCAATAATTTTACCATTGCCTATAAAATCATTTCATTAGTTTTTCATTCTATTACTATATTAAATCTCCTTAAAACAGAAAATTGGTCCCTTTATATCCAGTTGGACCCGCCAATTTCAATGGAAACAGAGTTGCTTTAAGCTCTCGACCGGGTGGTGTTAATTGATATTGAGGGAGTCAATTTCCAACCTTCAACAGGTTTGCAACTAAAGCAATCTTGATTTTGATTCGTCATGGAGAGTCACTTTGGGATGAGAAAACATTGTTTACAAGGTGTGTTGATGTACCATTGACACAAAGAGGGGTAGAAGAAGCTATTGAAACTAGAAGGAGGATTAGAAATATTCCTGTTGACTATTTTTACTTTTGCATTGGTTCGGGCTTAGATGACTATTATGCTTGCAGTGACTCAGCACCGCATGAAAAATATTAACACCCAAAAATCTCCAAATGATGACAGCTTAAATAATTTTGGTGGGGCACTTCTCTGTTTTATTTAGTTGCTTTCGTATCAAGTGCAAGGGCAAGTGTTTAATAGTGTTATTACTTCTAGTTTATGTTTTCACATTTTAAAATTTTTTAATTTTTCAATGATGCTATAAAAAGTATATCATTATGGGAAAAATGATCATAAATAAGGGATACTCTATTGAAAATGTGAAATAGACTAATGCATGTAGTAATCCTTAACGTACTTTTAGTTTCACTTTTACTTTATTTTTCTTCTTAGTTAACTCAGCTGCTCATATGTTGAATGACATCCAAACTGTTTAGAGCTCCATTACATGGCTATGGCCCCAAGTCCCTCACTATTGTGCAAGGGAAACATCACTTATAGTTTCATTCATTGAATTGGACAAAGATTGGTTTCACTATTGGTTTATCTTCACATTGGTAAATGGTGGGGTTTCATCATAGCTATTTAGATAAAGATAAGATAATTTTATTGGTTTCACACAAATGACCTCAATAAATAGGTCAATGAAACTCAAATGTACAACCAGTGTAAATTCACGCCGGGAGTGTGAAAATAAATCTCATCACTAATCTATCGAAATCACGAAATAAGCTAAATAACTAGCCAATAAAAATAAATAGACTGCAGATACAATACCGTGGTACATAAATATTGTCAAAGCCATTTTTTGGAAAATAATTTGTTGACAAATGAAACAAAAGGCGGGAGATTGTTTTTCAAATTTAAATAGACAAATGCATATTGATCTGGAAACATTCTTCTTCCTCTTCCCTTGTTTTTTTTAGTAATTCTCATCCAAAGCTGCTACTTCTGCTTAATCAACTCAATTCTATGGGATTTCATTGCAAAACGTTTCCCAGCTAACACAATTAATAACATCCAAAGTGGTTATAACTTAGTTATCAGGTAGTTTTCCATGTGCTTCAAAAGTTGCAAGGGAAACAATACTTACATGTTCATTCTTTGGGTTGGATAAGATCACTTTAAGCCTCGACTCTTTTAAAATAGTTGGGTTGAATCACATCTTTCATACAAGACATGGTCTACTATCATACATTTCATTCTATTCAATGATAGCTAACAGTTTTTGTCATTCCATTCAATGAAGTGGAAATGTCAAATGTTTTTGGATTTTTTAGTATGCTAAAGGTATGTTGAAGGACCTATCAACTGAGAAACTATAGCTACCTACTTTTATAAATAAGTTGTCTTCAAATTGAATTGCGCAGAAAATGTGTTCCTTTAGGCCTTCACTTTTTGAATACAAATGAAGTTGTATTTTGACTTATGATATCGTTAACCTTTCCCTCAGTGCTGATCATCAAAGTAAACATGGTTTCATAAATGCAAAAAGAGTCCCTTATTTGTTGCTCAATTTGATTTGTTTTTTTCTTAAATTATGGTTCTAGGAAAAGCAGGTCTTTATACTTTTATATCATTTGTCTATTTCAAACTGATAGTCAATCATTGAAAGTAGATTTTAACTTGGTTCTTATCTCTTCTATTACTAAATGCATTTTTTTATTCTGAGAAATAATATTTATATGTTCGTTGAATATCAAATTTAAGTAACATATTAAATTGATTAAAATTTCCATTCACATGTCAGAGAACTTAGCTATTGGTTAACCCCATAATACATAGAATTGTGTTGAACTGATATCTCCTTTGGAATCACATCACTTCCACAACACACTAAATATAATTGTATGGATGGATGTAGTTTTCTTAGAGGATTGGGGCCTCCATTATCTACAAAATGAAAACCACCATAATTCGTGTTATCTCTATTTGAATTCTTTTGAGAAATGGAGACATTATAACATCTAGGTATATGCCTTCACAGATTGTGCCTCAACATCATTGTGGGAAAAACGTGCTCATTGTTCCTCATGGGAATTCTCTACAATCTATAATAATGTATTTGGAAAACTTATCTTCTCAAGAGGTATATTGATCATTTAACATGCCTCTAGATTATGGTCTCTTCATTACATATTGTTTTACGATTTTGATATTCTTCTTTTGATCTATCCGACTTGTTCCAGCGATCAGAGTTTACTTGAAGCTTCCATTAACATAGCTTATAAGTATAAAGCTATCCATCAAGATCCCCATGCTTTATATCTTCAAGGAAGGCAAATTTCTTAGAAGAGGAAGTCCTATTGGACCTTTAGAAGCTGGAGTTTATGCTGCTACGAAGGTATATTTTATCTTTCATTATATCATCTGATAAGTAGTGTTAGTTGTCCCACAAAAATGTCATTCGTTTATGCTAATGTTAACTTGATAAGAATATATTGAAATTCGTGTTAATATATCTTTATTTCTATGGATAGAAATTGAGTCATCATGAACTAGTGTGATGCAAAATTTGGCTCTTTATAGGCAAAAGTTGGATGAGTTGTTGCAGGTCGTTGCGAGCCTGAGGTTGAGCATGAGAACAAGCTAAAGCAAAAATTTGTGTGATCTTTTGTGCAATCGGTTTGATCTACATGGTGAAATTTTTTTTGAGAAAATAGTTGCCCCCAGACCATCTTGATTCCTGTCTTCTACTCAGCCCAGTCATTGGCACCAAAGATTCCTTGGATTCAAGCTCTGCAACAAGGATGGTGCAGGGGGGTTTCAGGTTCTGGCAATAACAATTACCAATGAGGTGAGACTAAGTCTGAGACCAATGGCAATCAACACAAATGCATAAATTGATTTATGGTTTTTATTTTTTCAAGGTAATACTATATGTTCTGCTCTCGACACATAATTCACACTAGTTGTTGTACCTTACATTCATTTTTCTCTCCACAGAATTTGGTGTAGCTGCAAGGGTTTTGTTTGAATGCTATACATTGAAATTTGGATGTATATACCCTCTATCCATTGATAATGGACCCAGGTACGTGGAATGTTACTCTAGACAATTCCTCTTCGACACTGCTATTGGTTCTCATGTAATTTTCAGATTGTCATTCACACAAATATTACAAACTTTGGCACGTTACAAAAAAAAGATATGACAGCTTCTGGTTCTTTTAAGTAATTTGCTGGTGAGGGTTTTAACGTTGGTCTTCTCGGGAACAAGGTAAACCACATGACATTCCACAACCTCCCTCTTCTCAAACCCTAGAGCTTTATGAGGCTTCTCGAAAAAATTGTTGTTGAGCCCTTCTCTATTCGCATGTAGTTGGAGCATGATGTACCATTAAATAGCGAGATGATCAAACGAAGAGCCAAACCTATATCCTACCTGGCATGCCCAGGTGCCAAAGTTCCATTTATGGTTCTTCTCTGTAGTTTTGTATTTATAAATACAAATTCAATTTTTCTATCTCTCAACTTTCGAGCAATGTTTTAAAATTTGGCCGATTCGAAACGGAAACGGTCAAGTTGATCCATTTCATTGCAAAAAAATTTGACTCGGTTGAAAAAACAGTACAGGAGGTCGATTCATGGCTGACTCAGCCGAGTTATTGCATGACTCGGTCGAGTCAGCCATGACTTGGCCAACTCGGCCATTTCTGCAATAACTCGACCGTTTTCCCAATCCAGCACTGGTACCGAAACTGCTATTTTTAGCAGTGCTATTTTTAGCACTTCTATTTTTCACATTTCTTGTTTCCATTTTTCAACACTCCCTCTCAACAAGAAAGGCTTCAACTCAAACCTGATCGTGTACCTCTGGAATTTTCTGCATGCAACACATCTACCAAGTGTGGTTGCTCCAGCAACTCTCGGAACAAAAAAACTCCCAACTGACCTCTTTGTTGGGCTAGAAGCATACTCTGATGCTGATGCTCTACCTTGACAAGTGCTCCTTCTCTGACTTCTGAACTGCTGCAACACTTCATGCATCTCACACCATTGCACACCTCTCTGTGCCATCCTGCACTGGTGCAACACTCTTATGCATCTCGCATCGTTGCAGCGTACTAGCTCTACACAGTCTTGGGACTCCTGCACTATAGCTCTCTCTATCGCTCCATCCACATCTATCTCTACCCAATCAGTCAGTCCTACTACTCCTCATTGGGGCTCCTATAGAAAAGTCGAATCAAAGAGGTTGCGTACCTCAAGGATCCTGTGCCCATATCATGGGACGATAACTCCACATCACCCCACCTCCTACCTGGAGGTATGGCTACATGTGATCCCTCTACCCAGCTGGCTTGAAGTTTCCCCTTAATGGAGGTCTCTGCATGAGTAGATGTCTCTACTCAATCTTCTCTCAGCTTCCCCTATTATGGCTGCTCCACAACCTCCTGAAGCTGTTGCACCAATCGTGGCTCCTCCACAATCATCTGAGACTTCTTCTGGCATTGCATGTTGAGAGGTAATATAATCTCCCTCTCAACAACCAAGTCTCCATTAGTTTCCTTGCTCCTCAAGGCTTTCCATGCATCTTGAACCTCAAGAGCATATAGGATCTGGACCCGTGAACCAATCTGCTTCACTTGTCTAGTGATGTTGTGTCTAAGGAAAACCTTTCCCTTACTGAAGACTACATCATAACCTCTGTCTTCCAGCATCGTGATCGACACCAAGTTTCTCTTTAGTCCTAGTACATACTTGACATCGATCAAGGTAAGGTGAGCTCCATGCTCCCTCTGAAAAATAATCATGCCTACACCTGATACACTATACTTTTCATCATTACCCATCGCTATGAGTATCTGGAGATATTTCTCCTCCAAAGTACTAAACAAACTCTTATTGTTGGTCATGTGGAAAGAAGCTCCACTGTCAAGAAACCAACCACTTCCCACCATGGATGAAACCATGCATGCGAAGAGTGTGAAATCCATCTCAAACTATGAAGCAAGTGCCTCACCTTCTGATCCTTCCTCGGATCACTTCTTGGATTTCCTCTGTGGACAATTTGTAGCAAAATGGCCCACCTCATGACAACAAAAGCATCTCACTTTTGATTTGTCAAACTTCTTCCCACCATGGGAAGAACTAGATTCGAAAAGAGAAACCTTCTCCTTTCCCTTCTTCACCTTACTCGCTAAGGCACAGTTTTCTTCATCCTCCATGGATGAAGAACCATCTCTGGTGCTTCTTCTTATCTCCTCCTGTATCAAATCCGACCAAATTTGTTCCCAATCTAGCAGTTTCTATCTTCCATTAACCGAGTCCTAGTAGCTATGCCAGCTCTTAGGAAGACCGAGGAGTGCAAGACTCACCATGTCATCATTAGATGTCATGATACCTACACTTCCAAGCTCATCCCTGCATGGGGTGAGCTTGTTCAGATATAGAGATCATGTCACCCTTTTCACACTTAATCTTTTGAAGCTTATCCTTCAGTGCCAGCTTCCTCTGATCACTGCTATTCTGATATAGATCTTTCAATTTTTTCCACATTGAAAACAGTGTCTCCTTCCCATCGAGAGTTGAGACTATGTGATCTGGAACTCCCTCCAGAAGGATTCTCCTTGCTCTAGCCACACATTTCTTCCATTCAGCCAATTCAGCAGCATGAGTTGGCTTGAGGACTTCTTGATCAATGAAGTCCTTTAGACAGTTATCCTCTAGTATTGCTTCCATGCGATCCTTCCAAGCTATATAATTTGAACTACCATCAAGGGCATATTCGAGTCCCAAACCATAGAACGCCATACGTGAAATAGAGATATGATAATAACTCAACTTCTATATTCAGGAATCACAAACTTCAACTTCTCCCTTCTTGTATATTGTTCTTCCTTGATCACCTGTGCTCTGATACCATGTAAAAATTCCACTGTAGATCACCTGATAATGCAATATACTAAAGCAAAATACTTGATCTACTTCTACAACCAATTTAGCAAAAGCTTAATCGAACATGAGCAACATCAATAAGAACACATATAACTGATAGGAAGGAATCAATCATACATAACACAGAAGATATAACCTGGGGAGAGCCTCAGCCTAAAAGCCCAACTTTATATTATCATACAAGTGGAAATATAACCAGTATTACAAAAAGAATCAGCTCAAAAGCTATATTGCTCTCTCTGCAATACCTCTGTTGCTCATAGATAGTCATAGGCCTCTATCTAACCTCTGGTCTACCCTCCAAGCCTCCTATTTCTTTGCGCAATTCTGATTGGGGTCCATTGCAGCCACTTGTGTGAATTGGCCTCTTCACACACTCACTAACCTTTGATCCAACTACGCAGTCCTAAAGGAGATAAATCCTCATCATGGATGAGCTTCCTTTATAGGAAAAATATTCATCCAACTGATAGTACACTGTCCCTTCTTTGATCTCAACTGGGTTTCTGTCTAAACTGACATGCATGAGTTATTCATGAGAGAATCTTTAGTTATCTAAAGTGCAGCAGTTATATGCAAACATGCATTAACTAACTAAACTTAGTTAATTTAAACAAACTGTTTAAATAAATTATAACTGGACTTGACTCAGTTAACTAAGCCAACTAATTATTACTCAATATAGAACTCATCCTTATCTCTTTAACTGATGAATAAATTCCACGATTAATAGATAAACTGTTGCATGTCCTCACATAGACTTCATGTTTGATTTTTTGCAACTAATTAACTGGTGGGGAATTAATTAATTTATTTTCAAACAGTTGTTAAGTTCAAATTTGAATTTTACTTCCTATTTTTAGTCGAGGGACTAACTAAAATAGGAATTCATCCTGAACTGCTAAAAATAGAATGTTAGTTTTAGCACTTCCATTTTTCATTCCCTGTTGCCCAATCTAGCACTGGTACCCAAACTGTTATTTTTAGCACTTCTAATTTTAGCATTTCTTGTTGCCATTTTTCAACATGGAACAAAACTTAAAACTTTTAAAATTTGAATTGGGGGAGTTGGTAATGAGTACCATGTATAGACATTTGATTGGAAGATTGATCTATTTAACAACCACTCTTCCAGACATATCTCATGCAGTCAATATTCTCTCATGCTTTATGCATGAACCAAGGGAAAGCCACTCGAATGTAGCAAAAACAGTGCTTAGATATATCCAAGGGATGAAATATTTTGGTCTTCTTTACAAAAAGACTAAGAACTTTGCACTTGGCAGATATTCATATGCATATTTTGTTGGAAGTATTGATGATCTGGCATCAATATCAGGTTATTTGATGAACATGGGATCAACTGCATTTTCTTGGAGTTTCAAGAAGCAAACTATAATGGCCACTTCTTTGTCGGAAGCAGAATATATATCATCATGGAAAGAAGCATGTAAAATTGTTTGGTTACAAAGATTTTTGCAATATTTAGGTGTTCCTCAAGTAGAAACCACATATTTATTCATCGACGTCTAGTTAGCCATAAATATTCCCAAAAATCTAGTTTTCCATTCCAAAACAAATCATGTGGACACAAAGTATCATTACATCAGGACACTCATCGCAACAGATGTCATCAAACCAGTATATTGTCCTTCAGAAGATCATATCTCAAATATTTTCACAAAACCACTTGGCAGGATCAAATTTACTAAATTTAGGGAAGAGCTTGGTATCTGTTGTAATGTACCTTTGGATAAAGGGGGGGATTTTATATGTATGATCTAAAGTACATAAATTGATATTCAATTATTTAGAGTTTTCTTAGATTAATTACTTAGAGTCTTAGAGTCTTCTTAGAATATTTATTTGTTATAAAAGGTATGACATCTAGAAAGGTGTCGTTTCTTAGGAAATAATTTAGGAAACTAGTTAGGAGTGTTGTTACAAGTGCATTAAATGTAAATGAACACTTGTGAATGAAATAAGTGATCCATAACAAAATTAGTTTAGGACACAAGCTTATTTAGAGCTTGTTTCTCTCCTCTTGAAACAGGGTTCAGTGATCATGTGTAAGTTCTTGCAAATTTTATGTAATTTTATTTTCTTTATTAATAAAATTTATGTGTATGAGGACATTTATTATACTAAGATTGAGTTTTTGGAGTCATAGACTTAAGTGATTCAGTCAAGAAATTAAAGCATTGTTTTGAGCAAGTCATACATAGACCAGAAGCTAAGCGCATATGGAGGTTGCGAGGCAACAATGATAAGTCAAGTACCTGGCCTAAGAAGCATGATGAGAAGAAGGGAAATAAGAAGAAATCTTCTGTGAATAGATTTCAGCATAAACTAAGCTTTGGTTATAAAAGGAATGCGCAATATTCAGGAGCTTTGAATAGTGGGAGAATTGGCTCAAAATTTCCTACGATCTATGCAACAGTAGGCAATCGACAAGCAGATCATCAAGCATTCATCATTGATATGGAAGGTAAGCTAAGTGATCATGATGTTTCAATTTTAATAGATCCCTGTTCGAGTTATAGTTATATCAACCGAGAAGTCGTAGATAAATGTAAAGTGATTACATAGAAGCATGAAAAATTGTGGTTGGTTCAATTGGAAACTTGAACCAAAAGGAAAATTTTCCATTAGGTGAGGTCTGGTACATTTGAGCTATGTGTAATGCCCACATCATCACACTTAAACTTGTTGTTGTTGCGGAACGATATCTTGATGCTAGGAATTGACTGATTATACAACCATAGAGCCAAAGTGGATTTCTTTGAAAAAGCAGTTGAATGTTTGGATGAGGTCGAGGAGTACAAAATTCTACAAGGAAAAAGGAAGCCAACATTAGTTAGGATCATTACGAAAATGCAAGCTAAGTGTAGTTTTCAGAAGGGTCGTAAATTTAATTGTGTTGAGACTTATTAGGACAAAGAAAGAAAGGCTAATGCAGGTCAGGTAGATAGCGAGTTGTTAAAAAGGTACCCGATGATGTAGAAATTTGAGGACATGTTTCCCATTGAGTTTCTAGGTTTACCTCCTCACAGAAAGATTGAATTCTCCATCAAATTGATTCATATATCAACACCAGCGTCCAAAGAAACTTACAGAATGAGTACACCTGAGTTAATGGAATTAAAATTGTAGTTGAAGGAGATGTTGGATAAAGGGTATATTCGGTCAAGTGTGTTGTCATGGGGAACCATAGTCTTGTTTGTAAGATAAAAGGATATGACCCTTCGCCTTTGTATTGACTATAGGTAGCTAAACAAAGTGACTGTTAAAAATTGATATCCATTGCCACAGATAGATGATCTATTTGATCAGCTATAGGGGGCAACAATTTTCTCCAAGATAGATTTGAGGTTTGGATATCATCAAATGTGAATTAAAGAAGAATATATTCACAATACCACTTTTTGGACCAAGTATGGGCACTATGAGTTTGTAGTGGTACCCTCTGGGCTTACTAATGCCTCCGTCATGTTCATGTGTTTGATGAATAGTGTGTTGTGTCCTTACTTGGACATGTTCATTATTGTATTTGTGGATGACATCCTAGTTTATTCAAAGATGGAAACCGAGCATGAGAAGTATTTGGTAGCAATGTTATAGTTGTTGTAGGAGCATAATCTTTAAGCAAATCTTAGCAAGTGTGACCTTTTCTAGCCCCGGATATAATATTTGGGACATGTTTTCTCCAAGGAAGGGATATCAGTTAACCCAGAGAAGATCAAGGCTATAATGGAGTGGCCAATTCTAAGGAATGTGAACAAGGTCAGATCATTCATGGGATTAACAAGTTATTACAGGAGGTTCATTAGGAATTTCTCCAAGATTGGGTATCCTATTACAACATTGAAAAGGAAAGGGAAGAAGTTTGACTGGACATCGGAGTGTGCATCAAGCTTTGAGTAGCTGAAGAAAATTCTCACAACTGCATTAGTGTCGAGGATTGCATACCCTAGTAAGGATTTGACAGTTTGCATAGACACATTCAAAGAAGGGATTGGTGGAGTGTTGATTCAAGAAGGACAAGTAGTTTCATATGAATCTCGGAAGTTGAACGAGCATGAGGTGAACTACATGACTCATGACTTAGAGTTGGCAACCATCATTCATGCACTAAATATGTGGAGGCATTACCTCCTTGGAAGGAAGTTTACTCTTATGACAGATCATAGTGGACTTAAGTATCTATTTGAGAAACCCAAGCTGAATGTGAGAGAAACTAGGTCATTAGTTACACTTAGTGAGTTTGATTTTGAAATCAAGTATATGAAGGGAAAAGAAAATAGAGTTTTTGATGCATTAAATTGAAGAATTCAATTAAACCATTTAGCATTCATAATTTCTTATAGGTTATACCGGGGGGAAAGGATCAAAAGTGCAAGATAAGAGGATGAAAACTATCAGTAGATGAAAGATAAGTTTCTACAAGGCAATGAGGATAAGGAGTATCACCTCACTCATGATGACCTAATTATATTTAAGAAAATAATTTATCTGCTAAGTGATGAGAAGTTAAAAATTCTTATCATAAAGGAGTTTCATGTCAAGCCTTATTTAGGTCATCTAGGATACCAAAAGACACTTTCAATTATAATAAATTTTATTATTGGAAAAATTTGAAGAAAGGAGTTGTTGATTTCATGGCCAAGTGCATAAAGTGTCAGCAAATAAAGGCTAAATGTAAACATCCACTGGGATTAGTGTAGCCCATTCCTATTTCGAAATGGAAATGGGAACTGATTTCTATGGATTTCATGTTAGGTTTTCCAAAAACTTCCAAGAAACATGATGCAATCATGGTAGTTGTTGACAGGTTGAGCAAGGAAATGCATTTTGTGGTGGCAAAATGCACTAACATGGCTCGTGAGGTGGCACAAATATTCATAAAAGAAATTGTGAGGTTCCATGGAATTCCCAAAAATATTGTTTTAGATAGAGATGTGAAGTTTAGTTCCAAGTTTTAGAAGGAGTTATTTGCTAGTTTGGGGACAAAATTAGCATTTAGCATGCAATATCATCCACCGAAAGATGGACCAATTAAGAGGACCAACAAGATCTTCAAAGACATGTTGAGGATGTATGTAATGCATCATCCCAAGAAGTGGGAGGAATACGTTCCATTGGTGGTGTTTTATTACAACAATGGGTATCAATTGTCCATCAAGATGATCCCATTTGATGCTCTGTATGTAAGGAGTTGTGATACTCCTGTCAGCTAGAGTGATCTGGTGAACAAGGTCCTTATTGGGTATGATATGGTCAAGGAAATTGAGCAGGAGATTCTTGTCATCAAACAACATTTAAATATGGAACCATACAGGAAAAAGAGTTATGTTGATAATCATAGGGTGCATAATTAGCTTCAAGTTTGGGAACATGTATATTTAAGGATCAAACCGAGGAAGAGTTCCTTGAGAATTGTGCCAAGTTGGCACCATGGTATAATCGGCCTTTTGAGATCCTTGAGAGGACTGGGTCGATGGCCTATAAGGTGGCCCTACCTCCTACAATTAGATTTCATGATGTTTTTTCATGTTTTTTCATGTTTTTTGGCTTAAAAGGTATGTGAAGGATTCTAATAATGTAATTTATTGGTCTATGCTACAGATGGAACTAGAGGGGGAGTTCCAGCAAAAACCCGTATGAATTCTAGAACGAAGGAGTCTCATGCTCAGGAATCGATTCATAGAGCAAGTCATGGTATACTTGAAGCACTTTTTTCCTGAGGAGGCCACTTGGGAAATGGCTAATGCCATGAAGACAAATCATCCTTTTTTGTTTGTTGGTTAAGGCAATTGTTCATAGGTTTATGTAAAATATTGTATGAGCTACAAATATGAATCTCCACAGATAATATGTGATTCATATTTTGTAACTCCATTTGAGAATGTTTTTCATCTTTGTATATAAGGACAAAGAGCATTGAGAATGGTGTTCCCTCAAGGGGGAGGGTTTTGTAATAGATCAACCCACTGATGGTTGGAATTTAACATGTAAATACATGATTGTAGGTAAATTTCAAGTTAAAAATGGCTGAGTAAGGGACACAGATTCCAAAAGGGACTAAGAGAGGTTAATTTCTTAGGAAATTTAGCTTACTTACTGAAGGAATAAAACTATATAGTTTGGACAACCATTGAAGGTTAGTTGTTGAGTTTTAAATTCTCTATAATGGTGTGTTGCAGAGATAGTTGTTTTAAATTTATGACTTGTAGGAAAGGGACAAAGATAGTGTTGGCTTCGGAAAATACAACAAGGAAACTAGGATGCAAGGCATGGAAAAAGGGAGAGACTATGCAGAGAACGAAGGAAGAAAACCTCATTTTCAATCAGCAGGGAGGGATGAGGGAGAACAACAAAGAAAGAAAAGGAAAACCCTCACGCTTTACTAGATCATACCAGGAAAAAATCCCATGTATAAGCAGATAGAGGGAGATATCGAGATCATGTGGATAACAAATAGAGAGAGTCAGGAGCATAAGAAAAGGGTCACCATAAAGTGTGATACACACATAGCGAGGAAAGAGAAGAGGGAGCTTGATTATAAGGAACAATAGAAAACTAGAGTGTTGTTATTCATGGTAAACAAAAACAAGTTCAATTGTTTGGAGGAGTCTGACTTCTTTTTTTACTCTCAAGGTCTCATCATCCTTCGATGAAGTAAGAGGAGCACCAGAGGAATTCTCCTTTAGGTGAGGGTAAATCTTTGGACACCTCAAGGGGTTGTAGAGTGGAGATGACATTGTCTAGATTCCCTTGGTAGCATGCGGTAGAGACTTAGCCCTTGAATTCCTAGTAAATGAAAATCTAGAGGTTTTTATTACTGATCATTTAACAGTGGGTTTTGGGTTCCCTTGATTAGGTGGAACCATTGTGTTACATGCTCCTAGGGTAGATGTTATACCTCTGGACTCCCTAGAATATGTGGGTGTTTCTATGGATGGCTAGAGAGAGAGTGGAGGTTGTAAGTGTAAGAAATCCCGGAACTTGGTCGATCACTATTGATTGGTTGAAGGGTGGAGGTAGAAGAATTTTGTAGTCCATCTTTATTTTTGATCATCATTTGTTAGAAAAAAGGTGGAGGTAACTGACATCTAGATTTATTGAATGAAAGTTACTACCAAGTAGCTGGTGGGTGGAGATAGGAGGACCTTAGGAGTCCCTATTTTAGTTGACAGATGTCGATTATTCCCTTGAGAAATACCACCTCATTCCCTTGGGATCTAGCTTGGGGGCGAGAATTGCAAGTAGCTTGGCTAGATCTACCTACAATTGGGTTGAGGGTTGAAGTCCCAAACTCAATCGCCCATCAACTGTATTAATTAAATATAAGTTCTTATGTGTAACCTTGTATGATCACATCGTTGACTATTATGATTCTATGCTAGTTATATGCTTGTTATAGACAACTTATGTATGTGATTGACATATGGTTATATGTGATGGGATGTTGTTACCCTTTTTCAATTGATATGAACGAAATGAAATTCCTTAAGTGATAATTGTATAATGAAGTCATACATGAGCAAGGAGGACTGATCCTTGTAGTGTCAGAATGATAGTATTATAGGAATGACTAAGAAGGTCAATGACCCTTCACTGGGAAATTTCTTGTTATATATTCCTTTATGGAATGATGAAGAGTTATGAGATATGCAAGGTCTTTGGTATTTGAGCTTATTGGGTCAATTAAGGGAGTGAAATTCCTTTTTTGAAAACGTTTTCAGTTGTTTGGGTTTTTGGAGAAAAAATCCTCTTGTTATTGACACATTTTTGATATTTTTTTGAGTTCTTGTAGAGCCTTGTAAGTTCCCTTAGTTTTAGGGATGAGTGGTGAATCCATGAAACTAAGGGAATTTCCAGTGAGTTCCCTAAGTTCCCTGAGCTCCCTTAGTCTCACCTTATATTCTTCCCTCTTATTGTGGAATTCAGTGAACATTTCCTAAGTCACAGTAGGTCAGGATCTAAGATCTGACTAGGTCAAAGGTCAGGAGGTGGTAGTCATCGGGGGAAGTGGTTTGTTAAGGAAGCTGCCCCTACCTAGGTGAGAGGCTGAAAGGTTCAGATAGATGTCGAGGGAAGTGGTCCACCAAGGAAGTTGAACTCAACTAGGTTGGAGGTCGAGATAGTCACCTAATGAAGTTGTTTGTTGGGGAAGTCAAACCCAACTAGGTCAGAGGTTACGATGTCGAGAGTCGAGGATCAGGTCAACTTGGGAAGTTTTTCACTCGAGCAGAGGCTGACCCAACCTGATGGTGGGCCCATTGATTGTTGCAGTCAATTGTAGGTTGCCATTTGGTAGCTTGTTGATGTGGTTAGGGGGAGTGGAGCCCACCTATAAATGCTACTTCTCTTGATCCATACCTTGGATTGGGTTGAATTCATATGTCACCAAATTTGAATTGACGAGATGAATGCAATGGTGATAATAGTTTTGGGTTTACAGGAGTTCTGTAAAAGTAAAAAATTGTATGCCCCACTATCGTAACATTATTTTGAGGGTCGAGTAGTGAGAGTGAATTCCTTTTGGTCATGGGTTTGAGTAAGCGATGTTGATACATTATCTCATGAAGAGCATGGGAAGAATGCATTAAAGGAAGCTAAGCTGTTTAAAGCATAAGAGGATTTATATGAAAATCAAATCGTTTGAAGCATAACTAAGGATGCAATGGATGAACAACAGATCTTGTCAAAAGTAGAAGGGGAAGAAAATAATGATGAGATTAGTGTGTCTCATGAATGATTGTTTCAATTAAAATCAATGAGTATAGGGAAGCAAATAGTAATTGGGAATCGCTACCTATTTGGGATTTTGTATTTCATTTACTACTATCATGATTCAGAAGAATAGAAGCCGTATGATGAGATGAATATTGAAACCATGCAAACACTGATGGGATTAACTAGTGTGAACAATGTGTATCAACAAGAGTATAGACTAGACATAGAGGTTGAGGAAATCATGATATTGATGAAGGAATTAGTTGGAGGATGATATAATGAAGATACAGTGATGATTAGATTCAACACTGCGTTGACTGGGAAGGACTACAACAACTTGGTGAATGTGAGACAACTACAAAACAAAATTTGGGATCATGGAAGGTGTGGTGAAGTAAAATTGTAAGTGCGGAGACAAAAAAATTCCTCTAGCCGGATAATGGGTCTAGACACAACTAATACATTTTGTGGAATATCTCCTTAGGTTAGAACCAATTAAGAGGGCCTACTTCTTAGTATGCTTATCCCATTTGATGATGTCCTTGCTTGCTCGCTCCAGCTATCTCTTACTTCCTTTTTCAAACACCTGAAACAAGTAAACAACAACAAACAACAATAGTGATAATAGAGAAATTGTAATTCAACCTACTTAACAAGTCAACAAACATTAAGACATGAATATGTAATATGAAAAATCATGTAGGAAATCAATCGATAGTTGCATATATATTGAATCAAGAAGAGATTACAACCATTGTCTTGATGTTGTCATTATCCTCTGACAAGACCATGTTCCCACACACTTCTGCTAGCATCCCATGATGACCTAAAAAACAATAGTTTTAATTCTCTTACCTTTAGACTTCACTCCAAACCAAATCACACTTCTCCCTCACACAACTAGAGAGCTACAACTATGAATAGCTTGTTGTTTACTCAAAACTTAATTAGCACTAGCACACCAACATTAACACTACCTTGTGCTTAGGAAAAAGGGAGGTTTATATAGGATGAATGGATGGGAGATGGATCCTCTTCTCATGGGAGAAGGTCTTATACCTTGTGGTAGTTCCATCATTATAGGGAAAAGGAGCCCAAACTGACATCCTTGACCCCATCCGGCTGAACCATTTACCAGACTTCCGTTACGAAGCTTCGGTTCTTAATTTGAAAAACTTTCCATAAGAGTACTGGCGCGACTAGAACAAAGCTTAGTCACTTCGGTCGGCGCTAGGGACATTTTTAATCCCTTCATATCTACACGAGGAAGATAAGGGCCATTAGCGCTGATGTTGTAAATGGGGCAAAACAAAAGTTTCAGGGGAAATGGTGCAAAGGGGAATTGATCTGCTCATGAAGAGGGACACAATGGGGAATTCTTCATGAAGGGAAAGCTTGTAGGGTTCACTGTAGAGGTCCTCCAAGATCAAGGAATGGGGAGTACAGGGATAGTGACAAAACGTTGTGTAATAGATGCCCCCTAAAGCATGAAGGCAGAAATAGAGTGAGGGATGAAATGCTTTATAAATCAGTGCAGGGAACCATAGTCTGTCGTCGGAAAACCTGCAGGCAAGTACAGATACATATACATAACTGAGAACTCTATCAAATGATATGTGAATGATGGCATGTACGCAACCATCAAGAGAATGATCATGTGAATGGATCTAGATATTCTTGCAGCCATCCGTCAAAGAGGATCATAATGAAACCAAGGTATGGTTGCAACCATCCAATAATGAGAAGGATCACATATGATAACTCATGGTATGTTCGTAGCCATCCATATGAAAGAGACATGCATATCAACATAACCATGTCACATCACTTCGCAACCTAAACTTGTGTGAGCTGATTACAGGGTCTTGCACTCCAACACGACCTGATCAAAGTACACATTCTAACACGTGAATAGATGTGTTGATGTCGAACATGCTAGAAAGTCACTTGATTACCAGTCAATGATGTAAACTATTAACAAGCGTGAGAGAAACCACCAATAATGACAATGGTCCTCAAGGTACTATTAACACAATCCATGGAATGCAAATAGAGGAACTGAAGTCAAGCACCCATGAAATCACTCAATTGGAAGCCAATGATGTGAACTTGTCGTCGAGTGCGAAGAACTTGCCATTAGGGCATGCAAGCTCTAAGGTACTAGAAGGGGGTCTCTTGGTCAACTTCCTGGATAATGAGTTGAAGTCGACGAAAAGTGACCATGTTGAAGGAAGGCCATAATGTTTCACACATCATCGACATGGGATAAAAGGATGCAAAATGATTTTGGATGATACAGAGAATCATAGGTAAATGTAACTACAAAAGGATAACTCTTGAACATATCGGCGACACGACTGGAAGTTTGGCAACTTTTGGATCCATAGCATCAGCAGTCATGATGACTTGGCAGAGATCAAATGGAAGGCAAAAATGAACAGCCCAACCCAAGAAGGTCAATGATACAAAGGAGGATATCCCAACCCGACTCAAAGTAAAAAGTTTCATGTTCAAGAGTGAGCTGCCAACATAACTAATTGGATTTCCAAATTTTCCCCCATCATTTCTAGTAGGTACCCCAATTGTTTTTTAATCACAAGCTTGAAGGTGATAGCATATGTTTGCACTGTAATTTCATCCTTTAGACGAATCGTACCTACTGAGTTTAATGAGCCCTAGGAAGGAGAAGTTCATGTTCTTCAAGACAACAAATCCGATATCGTTCAATAATTTAACGAGTCTGACAACGGTGTAACTCGGTATATTTCTGACGTTTAGAGAATTTGAAAAAGACACGAAATAGAAAACTCCACATGGTCCCTTTTCATACATTTGTGTCTCTCAAGCCTGAAAAGGTAGAAAACGATACTTGAGAGAACTGCTTGACCATTTCAGTCAAGGAGTAATTTTTCGTAAATAGTGCCTCCCAATCTAAGAAAGGGGTAAACTTATACTAGGCACACGATGTTTCACATCCGTTAGCGAGATCGAAATGACAAGGGATCAACCATCTTTTCACTTTTAAAGGGTTGGAAAAGAGCTTGAAAGTGGACCCCCCATTTTATTCTCTTTTATGAGTTAAAAGGGAAAAAATACTCAGCAGTCTTTTCATATGAGCTTAACGAGTCGAGAAAAGAGCTAAAACGTTACTCATCATCATCATCGAACATCCATCACCTGCCTCTGTGCAAAAAGGTAAAGTGTATTATCCAATTCCTGAGGCAAAATAGGCTAAAATATTTACAAAAACCTGATATTTTCATGAAAAAATGAATAAAAAGGAGAAAAGTAAATATATTTTTACCATTTACCATTTTACCTTGCTGTGAAGACTTTTTACTCACTTTGCCCTAATTGTTCCAGGGTAGATTGCAGGATATCTGGGAGGTCATTCGTCGAGCCGCCAGTTATAAGTAAGAGCCAAAGCCTTGAGCTCCATTTTCATGTCTTTTACTCTTGTTTTTAACCATTTTTTGTTTTTTTAGGGAGTTTTTGAAAAAGATTTTTCACCCTCAGTCAGTGAGACTTCTAGGCATGGAGTCACACTCGCCTAGGGTGATTAACAAGGCTCATCATGCCGTTGGTGCAACTACTTTTAAAACAGGCGCATCTATGCCATGAATAGGGAAAAATCCTATTTCCTCATAAAATCACCATTAAAACTTGAATTTTATGGGCCAAGCATGATTGCTGACTCAAATTAATGGTTGTTGCTCAAAAGAATCGTTGAAAATGGTGGACTGGAAAGAACGGGAACACAAGGATGTGGACAACCATGCACTGAATGATCCAATTTGCCTGGAACCTTTGAGGTCTTGTGGGCTCCTCAAATTCTTTTCTACACCAGGGATGTGGGCCCAACCTAAGTTGCTCCGGTACCTGATTAGTCTTTGGGACATAAATCGTGACATATTTGTCATTGGTGACCAGGAGCTGGAGTTGGAAACTTCAGATATATATTTCATCACTAAACTATCTCGAAGAGGGGAACTAGTCAAGTTATATGGGTTACGACCGAATGGGGCAAGCATATCCTCATTGCTTGCTGAACACTACCTTGAGGCCTTGAAATCCAAGAGTGGGAAGATTGAGATTTCCTCTATTCAAGATTTGACATTGAGAGTGCTTTTGTTGACCATCAACAAAGTGGTGGGGTCCTAGGGAGAACATCAGACCAACAAGCCGAAGTTCCTATATGCTATCGACTATACAACACCTACGATCTTTAACTAGGTAGAAGCCATGAAGATCAACATAAAGTGCCAGTTGACCAAAGCTAAGGCGGGGAATCTAAAGCAATTTTGCTTCAGATCTGTGCTCGTGACCTTTTTCTTGGAATGAGTACCATTGTTCTAGTACTAGCTGATTGAGGTGGATCCTCCCATGCCACGTGATCCACAGATGGACCTTTGGAGTCATTTGATGCCCAGGATCACTGGGGGCCAGTACATGTCATACAAACATGCATTACTTTCATGGCTATGATGACAAAAGATTGTCGTGGAGGACTAGCTATACAGTGGCACTGACTTCCGTGGAGGCCTAGACATGCCCTTAGCAAATGGAGAGGATTTTGATGATGAAGGTAAAAAAACAATTTTGAGATTTCTTAATTGTTTTTGCTATATATGTGCTTATAACATTTCTCTTGTTAATGCAGATGTTGGACTAGAGTAGACTGTTGGGATGTCCGCAATAGCTAGGCACGTCCCCTCCCAATTGATGTTGTCGCTTCTTATCAGTGGGGAGTGACAACGAGGAGGAGATCGCGAGGAACCTTGAGGAGTTGACTCGTGGTATCCCAGAGTATGCTTGGGTAGGAGACATTCCTTGCCAGTACCACAGACACACGGTGGGAGTCTTAGATCAGATCCACCGATTGCTGACTCACATTGCATGAATTTTATCATGCTACCACGATCACCAAGCTGATTAGTTCCTAGGTCCAGCATTTACATTTTTTGAGGCCTGCGAGCCATGGATATATGAGGCCTGCAAGCCGCCGATGTTATTTTCGACACATATATTACTTTTCGAGGTTCTTCTATATAAAACATTATCACCATATATATGTGTGTGTGTGTGTGTGTGTTGTATTTTCTTGCTTACTATGGTACAAATGGTGTGTTTTATCTTTTCACATGTTTCGTAAATGTCTATCCAACACATAATTAGCTAATGCATCTATTAATGTATTCATGCGACTAGGAATATGATGATATGTAATGTAATCAAAATGTCTTTCCAATATACAAATATGGAGATATATTCTCGATATTTGAGGGCTTCTAACAGAATATTGCCTGTTGAGTTGAAGGATGACAAGCTGTGAATCCAGGTTGACAATCAACTCTCTAACGTCAAGAGAAATGGCTTCTGACAACAGTTCGATGACAACACTATATTCAACAATGTTGTTAGTTGTGCGAACTAAACAGATACCTTGAAGGTCAATCAACTCACCGTTAAGGTTGTAAATAGCCCATGCCACGGATTATAGGTTTTGGGTACGACAGCAAGCACCATCAACAAAACCGATGTGAGAAGTCACACACATTTGAAAAGCAAGAAAAGCATAGTAAACAGGAAATTCGTTTGAAAACTAACACACCAAACCACACTATACAAAAATGAATCACACACTAATGTACACAAGTAACCATGCAAGATGACCTAAGCACAGTACTTCTAGAGAGAGTCCATGCTGGGACTCGGGTAATCAATCAGCACAGATGAACATCATAGTTTTACCATTGTCATCATGAGTAACCATTCACTCGACCAAATAATAGAGTAGAGCTGATATAAGGCTTTGCCCCCATGCCCCATGGGTGAGGGAGGTTTACGAGTCAGATGACAACCCTAATGCAATAATGGGAAATCAGTGAAAACTCGGAGAGGGAGAAAAATCCTGAATCCATGACAAGATAAAGGTGCCCTCAGTTGAAATATCTTGATCATCTCACGATAAACTGACACATCAATAGACAATGGAGAAGAGAACTCTTTGAGTTTAGTAGATGTGACCGTCGAGCAAGATAGGAACGAGGAACGAGGATGAGTATTGGTCCAAGGTGGTTCCTCGAGAGACATGAATTCCGTGATACCTTCATCAACAAGGAAGGTCTTGGCTAAGGGATCAGGTGATTCCAAAGTGCCAAGCCATGGGGATTTAGAGTATGTATCGAGAGAGGTCTTCGAAATAGAAGAGTCAAAGGATGTAGAACTTGAAGCTGAAACAATTTCCATGTAATTGACTTCGGCATGACTAAGTGGCATAACCTCACCCCAGGTATCCACAATATCTGGTCAAGGTATGACCCAAGGATCAGATTTAACTGAGACCATGTTGACAGAGGCAACATGAGGAGGTGGGAGTGGAAAAATTCCCATTAAGGCATAATCTTTAAAAATACCTGCCCCCACACTCTCATAGGGAGCACGAGTGTGCTTGACATACAGAACCCTATTGAAAGGTTCTAAAGTGTTTGGAAATTGGTTCAAAGTAAGAGAACCAATATCCTTCCTGCATGCAGTTGACATGATGCAAGTGGGAGCACCTTCATCGATGACAGCCCTGTCGATGGTCTTGTCATTGACGATTACCTGAATGAGAAATGAAATCTGATGAGGGAGGCACAAAACATCGTTCTCTAGATCAAAACATATCAAAATGGAATCGATGGGATTGATACCCCTGATAGTTGACAACAAAGAGTTCCGCTGCGATGGCCAGCTTTGGAGCACCTCAAGAGCTAACATAGCTGAACATGCCTGAGCCAAATCCTCAACAATATTATAGTGTTGAGTGGCTCAAACGTTAGGATTGTACGAGGATTTCTATAGCACACCTTGATAGGATGGTCATATAGCGGAATCAGGGTTAGGGTGCTCGATATGAAGAGGGCTAGAACTTGGGGCAGAAGAAGAAGGGGTGGCTTCTTTCTCTTTCCCAGCTGATGGAGCAAGAGTTTGGTAATCTTTTGATCTAGTAGCCACATTAATAAGTGTACTCATCATGAACACTTAAGATCCTGAGGAAGCAGATGATTGGGGTTGGTCTACCATTTGAGTCTGCTGAGACGGAAATGGCTCTTTTAGGACAATGGGGGTCCCTTTGAGCAAGCGACTAACTTCATATCGTCGGGGACAATCCTTAGTGTAGCGATATTCCTCGCAAATTAGGTAGTGATACTTAGGTTTCCATTGCGAAGATTCGCCCATAGACGATTTGGGAGGACCCTGTTTTGGGGCATCGACTTTACCCTTGCCATTTCCTTTCTCATTACCTTTCAAAGATTTGTCTGTTGCGGTAGATTGGACAACATGGACCTCTGAGGTTTTACCAGGGCTAGGTGGATGCTTCGAAGAACTATTAGGAACAACATGTGAGACTGACTTATGTTTAGAAGAAGATTTAGCAGGGGTCTGGGATACTGAACCAATAACTCCATCAACTTGAGGTAGAGCTTGTGAATTTGATGTCATGAGATTAGATGATGGCCATGGAGCATCAGGTAAAAACTCATACAAAGTGCGAGACTGAGAGTAAACTAGATCCAAGTATTGGGCATGAGCGATGGATTTCTCTTCAATGATGCATCCACCCATAGCTATATCGCAAGAAATTGGCGCCACGAATGATTTAGTTAACCATTCAGTGACCAACTGATTAACAATCTCAAATTTGATTAGGCGATGCCTATGTCTCGATTCATGGATGTGATCAGAGATGTGCGTCGTAGTATCTTTATTAAGAGGTGTGAGTAAATATGTGCCAGTTTCATAGCAAACCGGCAGCTGAAAATGTGTGAGGAAAGCCATGGCTAAGGATTTAAAGTCATGGTAAGTACTTCGAGGAAGCTCGATGTACCACTTGGCTGCAGCGCTTGTGGGGTTTCATTAGAAAATATGGGGATGAATGGAATCATCAACGTAAGAGTTCGAAGAGCACCAAAGGTGATATGTCATCACATGGGCCTAAGGATCTTTTGCTTTCCCATCGAACTTTGGAGAATCGCTTGGTATCTTGGACAACACTTGAGGCCAGTATGGCAAATGAAGGATTGGATCATTCATAAGGTGAGATACCTCCAACAACTCAAGTGTGGCCAAGAATGGCAATTGGGTGTTAAAAGGCATAAGAGGTCAGTAAGTGGGTCCAAACAGAGGAGCCCATCTCAACTAGTAAGGATTTTGGCCATATGGCATCTGATGTTGCCCCCATTGTGGGTTACCTTGAACATAGGGAGGAATTTGACCTTGCTTACCTTGGAACTGTCCAGCCATGGGTTGCTAATAAGCAACATATGGGTTAAAAGGTTGTTGAGCCTGTTGACCTTGGACATATGGATATTGGACCTGTTGTCCTTGAACATACGGGTGATGAACCTGTTGTCCCTGAATAAGAGGATTTTGGACCTGATGTCCTTGGGCATAAGGTTGATACACTTGTTTCCCTTGGACATAGGGATTTTGTACCTGCTTCCCTTGACCAAAAGGATTTTGAACCTGTTGACCTAGGGCATTAGGGTTTTGTACCTGATGCCCTTGGCCAGAAGGATTCTGGACCTGTTGACCTAGGACATTAGGATTTTGGGCCTGCTACTGCAGGACTTGACCTTAGCCTTTCCCTTGCAAGGGTTGACCCTACTGATATGTATACAAGGGTTGCTGCTGCCCAGGTTGGTTTTGTTGTTGCAAGGGTTGACCTTGCGGTTGAAAAATTTGTCCCTGGGGCTATAGAGGTTGGCCCTGTGAGAACATGGGATGGGAGGTGTACGGAGCATATTGCATCTACTGCTGCATGGTTTGCTGCAATTGTTGCAAGGGTTGACCCTACGGTTGTTGCAGTTGACCTTGTTGCAGGATCATTTTCCCTTGCTATTGCGCAGATAGCCCTTGCTGCAACAAAGGTTGCCCTTGTGGTAACAAAGGTTTCCCTTGTTGTTGTAGAGGTTGTCCTTGTTGTTGCAAGGGTACTTGAACAGTGCCCAGAAAATTTCTGAACTGAATCTGGCCATAGCCACCCTAGAAGGTGGATGAGCTAGGCTGAATGTACTACCCAGACTGAAGGGTGTAAGGTTGATTAACCATTCCTTGAGAACCATATGGAACGTAAGGAGTTTGGTATTGGACCTAAGCCTCATAGGGCTACTGATACTGAACATTTCTTGATCTAGATGGACCAACGAGATTCTGAACCTATTGGTATTGGACATTTCTTGATCCAGTAGGACCAGGAGGGTTATGAATAACACCAGAAGAAGGTTGGGTCATTCGAAGCATGTGAGCTTGTGAGCCACTCACATTGGTGGCACCTAACACAATAGAAACATTTAGGTTTTTCCCCCTAGGTGATGGCACAACTTGGCCACTGACTAGAGGGATAGAGGAACTGATAGAGACATTCTTTGAAACAGCCAGTTGAGACTGATGGGTGACTGGGACTAATTATACAAGGGTGTTTGGAATAGTGTGTTGGACCGAGACTAAGGTAACAGCCTGTTGGTAAGTCATATTCGCAATGAATGGACTTGAAGTAGACATGGCGCCTGACGCTCAAATAGGGTTATGGTAAAGTGATGAGGCACTAGGTGTACCAGAAACCAACTGTGCCAAAGACACATAGCTAGGTGGAAAACTAGCAGGAATACCCCTTGTATAGGGGAAACCCTCTGGAGGAAACGGTTGTTCTTCCTCCTCGACAGTGTGTGGAGTTGAAACTTTTGACTCCTCCAGAGAGGTGACTGGAGCATTGCCTTCGGGTTCCATATCCGGGAACAAACAACGATGAATGGTCGAAGAAGTAGGAGGGGATAGTTATAAAGGAACACCTAGCTAGTAGTACAGACTGTAAGGATGCTGTGGTGATATAACAATAGGGTCAAACAGAGGATTCAAAGGGTAGATAACCAGTCCAAGCTGACCGTCAGTGGTCGGTGAGCTCTCAGGAGTTTGAACGGGATTGTCCAGAGATTCCAGGCTAAGATCAGCAAATGACCCAGTATCGAAAGTAGGTAGAGGATGGCATGACAAAGTTTGAATGCTCAAAACAATTCTGAGATTGACACCTTGGTCCTTGAGTGACTTTGGTAACTCAAGCAATGACTCGTCAGACAATCTTTCAGATGGAGGAGAGAAAGAGGAATTGGGTGAACTAGATGGTTCAGCCACGATGACCTTGTCTTAGTCGACAAAAAAAAATAAACTTCAAGGATTTAAAATTTTCTTTTAGGGAAACTCATGATTTGGTCTTAGAAAAGACTAAAAGGGTGTTATCAATCATGGGCAATCAATTATTAAGACGCATAAAAAGACTCATGTTATTTCATTTCTTAAGAGTTGAGAAAGAAACAAAGATGACTCTATCACTTTCGATTGGAAATGAGCTCGAAAGTACAAGTGCTTGAATGATATTTTAAGTTTAATGAGTCAAAAAGATCAAATGACTGCTCTGGATGATCTAGGTAAACAAGATTACCAGGCAACCGTGAACTCCAGAATACCTCCCCACGAACCGAGAAGTACGAGCAGGCAATCTCCCCGAATGTTTTTTTCGGTGTATCATGTTTGCAAGGCGGCCAACTCGGCTTCATAAGGATAAAGGATTATAGCCTGGAGGGGTCTCCTGTTATATACTCGATGGTATGGGGAGCACAAATCCATACTAGCATTGTCCAACACCGAAGCTAACGACAGCTGCTAGGTTTAAAGACGCCGCAACACATCTCTTGTCTAGACCTTCTAGATATGATCATTAAGTGTCAAATGCACCTTAGGTTAATTGAATTCATTTTAGAGTTTATCTTGAGTTATGTTTTAGTTTTTAGGTCTTAGCCATGCAACTTGAAAAACCATAAATGAAACTAAATGAGACAACACCCTTTCAATTCGATGAATTGCCTACACTAGAGAGGGTATAAACTACACAATCAAATGCAAAAAACCAAGCAACTGAAAGCAAAATGATCTTTCACTACTTCACTTTTCCCAAAAAGTAAACTAATGAAAAATGAATTCTAATTCCTAATTTCCTAATAAGGACATTTCTAACAGTCCTTTCAAAAGCAAGAGAGTTATTTTCCTTTCTTCAAATGCCAATGCAATTCTAGTCTTTAATGATGCAGGCTATCGTAGCATGATGATACAACAAACTAGAATTTCGTACTTTTCATGAAACAACAAAATAAACTTTTCGCATACAACACTTCAATGAACAAGTTTTCGAGACAATTAGCTCTTCAATCAAATGAAAATATGAAAAGAGAGGCTCATTTAGACTGATGAAGTACCGACTTTACCAACAACATGACAAGCAACGTAACCGATGCTAGAAAAGAATCATTTAGACAATAAATGAAAACTTTTCAAACTTGTGTAATGGAAGTCAAAGTCATAAAAGGACCACAAATGAAATGCAAGGAGTAAGTACACCTACAACTTGACTTATTGAGTTCGCAAACAGCTGAATGGACAACAATCTAGATGCCCTAGTGCCACCGACCACTCAATGACTCAAGAAATCAAGCAGAAATATGATAAGCCAACAAGCAAACAAAACCAAATGAAAAGCAACTTTATAGTTAGGGAGAAAACAGTCTAAAAGGCTTACGGGGTCAAAATCATGAGAGAAAATCACACTGGCCAAGATTGGGGACAAACCCTAATCTTCACTTACAGGCATCGGCGCAGCTGCCTAACTGATAACAAGCACTAGACGTTGGTTGGCACGACTGTTTCTCATCATATCATGCTGATTGGAACGACTGTCAGTGGATTAAGCACGATGATCAAGGGAGCCAAGAAAAAAAATTGAAATAGGGACCAGATCTACTACTATGAAATCTTGGAACTAGAAAAGTTCACACGAAATCATGAAATCCAAGACAAACAAAAGGACTAGTTCTTGAGTATGGTCACCAGTTTGTGGTGAAGTAATATTATAAGTGCAGACACAAAAAAATTCCTCTAGCCCGACAATGGGTCTAGCCACAACTAATACATTCTATGGAAGATCTCCTTAGGTTAGAACCAATTAACAGGGCCTACCTCTTTGTATGCTTATCCCATTTGATGATGCCCTTGCTTACTCTCTCCAGCTATCTCTCGCTTCCTTTCTTCAAACACCTGAAACAAGTAAACAACAACAAACAACAACCGTGATAATAGACAAATTGTAAATTCAACCTACTTAACAAGTCAAGAAACATTAAGCCATGAATATGTAAGATGACAAATCATGTACGAAATCAATCGATAGTTACACATATATTGAATCAAGAAGAGATTAGAACCATTATCCTAATGTTGTGATTCTCCTTTGACAAGACCAGGTTCCACACACTTCTTCTAGCATCCCATGATGGCCTCAACAACAATAGTTTTAAGGCTCTGCCCTTTAGGCTTCACTCCAAACCAAATCACACTTCTCCCTCACACAACTAGAGAGATACAACTATGAATAGCTTGTTGTTTACTCCAAACTTAATTGGCACTAGCACACCAACAATATCACTATATTGTGCTTGGGAAAAACGGAGGTTTATATAGGATGAATGGATGGGAGATGGATCCTCTTCTCATGGGAGAAGGTCTTATCCCTTGAGGTAGTTCCATCATTATAGGGGAAAGGAGACCAAACTTACAACCTCGACCCCATCCACCCAAACCATTTACCACACTTCCGTTACGAAGCTTATAGAGTTGGAAGCTTTGGCTCTTAATATAAAAAACTTTCCATAAGAGGATGAGTGTGATTGGAACAAAGCTCAGTCACTCCGGTCAGTGCTAGGGATAGTGCTAATCCCTGCATATCGGTGTGTGGAAGACAAGAGCCATTAGCGCCGGTCTTGTAAACTGGGCAAAACAGAAGTTTTAGGCGAAATGGTGCAAAGGGGAATTGATCTTCTCATGAAGAGGGACACAATGGGGGTTTCTTCACGAAGGGAAAGCATGTAGGGTTCACTGTAGTGGTCCTCCAGGATCAAGGAACAAGGAGTACAGGGGCAGTGACAAAATGTTGTGTAACAGAAGGAGAAGGACAACAAACATCAAGTTGATTGTGCAAGATTGCCTTAGCAAGGAAAGTGGAGCATAATAAAGAAAAACTTGGGATCCTAGTAGGCTGAGGTTAGGAAAGGAACAATAGCATAATCAAGAATATAGATAGTTGCAAAGTAAGGCATGGGATCCAAGATAACTAAATGCACCATCAAGCCAACAAGGTAAATTAAGGGGGATGCTAGAACATTTTGTTTGGGATCCTGGAGGGTTTCACATATTACAAACATTGACTAAGAGGTCAAAATTATTCTTCCTATGAACTTTGATGCAGGAGCATCAATCCTATGTTTATCCAGACTAAGAGGGGTTGATGTAAATTCTAGAAGAGAGATTTATTTTGCACAAAATAAAAATGTTTGTTGTTAACCTGCCATCTGTCCCATTTCCATTTTTCTGAGGTGTTAGTTATTTTAGTGGAAAACCAAGGGACTTTCTAAATGAAACAGGGGTAGGGATAGGAACCTGGTAATTTTAGGATCTGGAGAGATGTCTCATTTTCAATGTTTCTATTCATATATTTTTCTAGCCAATTTTTGTATATGTAAATGTTTGTGTGTGATGGTGAAGGAGAGAGAAGGGTCACTCGGAATTTTAGAATTAATGAATTTGAGGAGGAAGGAGCTCCGGGGACAAATATGAGGTGGGAAAATTGAAGAAGAGGGCCATGAATTTTATGTACATATCGACTAGCTAAAGTACAAAGATGAGCTTTGAATTTCACCAATGTGTAAATGTATGATTTCTTTGCTCAGTTATTTTTAGATTATATTCTATTAGTTTATAAATTGAATCGAGAAATCCTTTGATTGGTCATTGTAATTACATATGTGCTTGAAAGAAGTAAAATGAGGAGGAGAATTATGTGTACATGTTTGGAACTCGCATTCAACCCCTGCTCTATTTAGGAGGTGAGTATGTTATTTCTTGTCCCATCAGAAAAATATATCGACTAATTTAATCGTAGAAGGGATAACATTAAACCCGCAAGGGGATAGTGTCTGGCTACTAGGATTATGTGGTGTTATGCACAATGTTGTGTTGGGCATTCTTTGAATCAAAATTTTAAGCATAAAGTAATTACGTGAGTGTGTTAATAATTGAATTGTGGAGGGATGAAAATATGGCGAAAGGGTGTCAGAGTTGTCGAAAGGTAAGAAACCTTTGTATCAGTCTTCATAGACAAATGTATTTGAGAGAAGACATGTGGCTTGAAAGGCTACAACACAAAAGAAAACACCTAGCAGATATAAGAAGAGGCCAATGACTAGCCTCCAGTAGTTGAAAGAGTCGAACATTGGGAAATTCGAGTTGTCAAAGTTAATATAGCATGATTCCAAAATCAACAAAACTCAGTTACCCAGTCGATGAGCAAAGAAGTTGGCCATCGGTGTTTCAGCATGCTCCAAGGGAAGATCAACTCTGACTTCCATTGGGTTACTCGGGCTAAGGCCCGAGTCAACGTAGTCAAACTTGAGAGGAGTTAGGATGTAAAGCATAAAATAGAAAGAAGGGTCCAACCTGTTACTAAAAGTTGTGCTGACCTCCAATTTTCTCTAGTAGGGAGCGTAGAGTAATATACATTTAATTGTAGTAAGGTTTTAAAAGGGAGGTTTAAGAATGATGAGAGAATAGTTAATGGGGAGATGCGTCACCCACTAAAAGGGAGGTTTTTCCTTAATTAAAGAAGAAGTGTTTTCACCCCCCTCATAAAAGGAAGGAAATAGAAAAGGATGAGTGGTCCAAGAGGAGGACAAGACAATATTTTTTGGTTTTGTTAGGTGAAGTTTTAAAGAATGAAAATCTTGGGAACAATGTTTTAAAACTCCAACTCCAACTCCAACTCAGTATTGACTTAGTCAGTTTGATTTCAATGACTCGGTCATTGTAAAAAACACATTAATTTTTTTTTAAATAAAAAAAAAAAAATTTAAATATTTTCATTCATGTTTCTCGACACAAAGCTTTAGAATATAAAGAGAAGGCAACATATGATCAAAGTAGGCTCATGAATATATCAGTTATATCAACATGGCATCCAGTGCACTGTCTAATACATACACGAATGGTGATATAGAGATAAAAACAAAAACACATGACCAAGGAGGCTAGAAATGGCCTCTACAACAAGAGTAAACTGTGAAACATCACTAGTCACAAGTACTACTGGCTGATGCTAGAGGAGCCAACATCATCTATCTCAAATTCTGGATTAGAGTCAGACAGGGAAACCCATGGCTCCTCCTCAACATCATCTCCAACTGCAACTGCAGAAGTGGTAGCACTAACAGGCTATGTAGCAGTTGCATGCTGAGATAGGTGAGATATGTGCTTTCGTCGTGGTTGAGCATAGGAAGTGCCTGCAACTAGAGGACTTAGTGCTGGGCTGGAGGCTAGTACAAGTGGATCTGCATTCAACTGAACATTTTGTTCAAGTGATGCCTCCGTTTGTAAATCCAAATCAAGTTCCTCATCAGAATCAAACTCTGCTGGATGACTTTGCACTAGCCAATTTGATGTTGGATCAATATCTTCCAACACAATGGGATCTGAATCAGGTATTTTTTTCAGCAATTGGTTGCATCTGAGTCGGAGGTTGTATTGGACATAGACTATATCATTTACCCGTTTTTTATCGAAACGGTTTTTCTTCTTCGTGTGAATCCTCTCAAAGACAGACCAATTGCACTGACACTGCAAGTTTAACTCAAAATACGAATTACAAACTTATGCAATTGAGGACAATCACTATCAAAAGCCTCCCACTATTGTGCTGGATAAAACATAGTAGTGTAATGAGTCATCTCAACAAATTATATCTAACTTTCAAATTATAAAGAATTTAATAAAATAATAATTTGAAATTTGAAATTTTTGTTTACCTCACTCATCTGCTTCCCTTGTAATCTTTGCTAGGTTCTTGCCAAAGGTACTTGTGGCTTTCCTGAAAGTTATGACTTGTTGGTGCATCTCCAGTTGATCACATTCCAATGGTATCATGCAATTAGTGTAGTCAATCAATCCATCTCTAACCTTCCCACCCAAAGATCATGCCTCTATAGCTTTATAATGATATCGTGAGTTAAAAAAAAACCAACTTTGTGTATAGGGTGATGGAGTTGATTGTTCCATCTTTCATCAGTGACTGCCCAAATGGGCTCATACTTAGCCACTCTATCCATGTATGCCCTCTTTATTTTCTCCTTTTCTTGATCCATAGCCTCATAAATGAATCCCATAGCCAATATTTCCCCATCCACCAATCGCAACACCTTAACCAGTGTTTTAGCAACCTTGACAATCTTTGCTGCCTTTTTCCAAAATATTTCTTCATTAACTTTCTTTTTCAAATCTTTTCCTTCCTATTTGTTATACCACTGGATTTGATTCCAATAATCACTAGAAAACATCTTTTGCAACTTTCTATGTTGGGAAAGAATAGATTGCAATGTCAAAAAATGAGTTTCAAATCTAGTGATGGCAAACCTAATAATATCCCCACCCCCTGTGTGTCTCCTCATCGGGTTAAAAATCCATGAATGATTGTAGATAAAAAAAATTAATCTTTTGGCATGATATATAGTGTTCTAGACCCAATATAATTTGCCAATATCCTCAAGCATGAGGTCTATGCAATGTGCAGCACATGGGGTCCAAAGGATGGTTTTGTGTTTTGGTTTACCAACAAGAACATAGTTAGAGGCATTATCTATGATTACTTGAACAACATTAGACACCCCCACCTCCTCAAAAACCTCATCCAATAGTTGAAACAACAATTGTTCATCTTTCACCCTATGAGATGCATCAACTGATTTTACAAACATGGTTCCCTGTGGGCAAAAGATAAGAATGTTTATGATGGTATCGTTCCTTTGATCAGTCCATCCATATGACATGATGGTACATCCTATTTTTTCCCTTGAGTTTTTGAAATCTTTCAAATACTCATTAATGTAGGAAATTTCTTTCTCCAAATGATGCCCCCTTAATTCATACATAATAGGGCCTTTGAAGCCGTTTCTAGCAGTAAATATGGTTGCATCAAACATAGGCTCATAATATGGTGAATGGGAAGCATTGAATGGTATATGGGCATCATACTGCCATCTAGATATGTAATTAAAAGCAATCTTCCTCATTTATTTCTTCCAATGGCCATCTAAAATGGGCTGCAAAGTTCTACCAGCTTGAGGACCATGTGCATCTGATGGAGAGGCAGGTGTGACAGTCAAATAACTTTTGATATTCATATCAACCTTATTTTTCGTTTTACCCTTACCCTTTTTTTCTTGAATGGAATCGAAAGAGGGAGGAACATAGTGGAAGGGGTTGGATGCATCAGTACAAGGGATAGAAGAAGAGCCCTCAAAATCAAAATGGGGGTTGGTAGCCATCATTTCCTGTATACTCCTCTTCCACCCAATTTCAGCCTCTATTTATTTTTGCCTATTTTTTTCTTCTTGAAACTTCTCAAAGCTATTTAATAAGTCCTTCCTATTCTCCTCAATTTATGGTGATTCACATGGAGTAATTTTGATATGAAACCAGCTCACCAAAAAGATAGAAAAGATAGATAAACACCTTAAAAATAAGCCTCTTTGAGGGGGCAACCTCCTTTACATTACACAAATGAACAATTATTGGATGATACAAATGAAAAGACCTCCTTTCTATATATAGGATTCTAAGGGGTCATAATATAAATAGAGATGACATAACAATAATAATATAAGGGCACAATAATAAAAATAGTGAGATTCTATGGGGCACAATAGTAACAATATGGGGACTACATGGGTACAACAATATAATAAGGGTGTTGTACTAATAACAATAAGGGGTTACACTAATAGTATAAGTGCCTAACATGCCCCTCTCCTTCAAAAAGTGTTCTCCTCAACGGTTGAGTAGTTCTTGATGCTTCTGTATAAAATTCTTGTCCTCCCATGTGGAATCTTCAGTGGGTAATTTCTTCCACTTGATGAGATACTCTGAAATTGATTGATTTCGTAGCTGTCAGGTTCTTGTTTCTATGACTGCTCCAGGTTCCAATATGATTTTTCCTTCCTCTTCAAGTTCTGGCAGTATTGTTTGAATTGGGATCTTCTGCAACTTTTGAATGAGTGGGCATACTTCTTCGTCCTTCTTCCATTCATCCCTTACTTTGTTTATCCAATTTGTTTGGATAATAGAAATAACACAAAACAATGCTTCCATATCCTCATCCTTTCTTGAGAGTGCATCTGCAACAAAATTTTTCTTCCCTTCTCTATAGATGATGTGAAAGTCATAACCCAAAATATTTGGGACCCTTTTTTTCTATTCTTCTAAAGATAATAGTTGCTCTAAAAAGTATTTAAGACTATCATGATCCATTTTTACCTTGAAGTGTCTTCCCATTCGGTAGGGTCGCCATTTTTTAAGTGCATGTAGTATTGCCAACATTTCCTTCTCATAAATAGCTTGCTTGTGATTTAGCAGTAAAAATACCTAATCACCTACATCAAAAAAAAATTCACTACGATGTTGATCTACCTGTTGTTTCATTTGATTTTGCACCAAATTGGCGTTATCCTTTAAAAGTTGGAGAACTTTTTGTTGATGCTCAATGTGATCTTTCACTGCTTGAACCTTTTTCTTCTATTAGTTAGACTACATGTGTGTACATACATACAAAGTTGATATTGAAATAAACTAATGAAACCATATAAATTAAATGGATGGTAGATATTAATAAGCATCAATCCATAATAATTATCACAACACTTATGTCATAATACATCTTACATAGCTAAAATTAAATAAATCATACGAATTAAAAAATTATAAGTTTAATTTAAATTATTACTAATATTATATATCATACAAATTAACAATATTATAAGTTAAATTTAAATTATGATTGTTATTATCATTTTTTGTTAAGCTTGGCAGGACCTTTCATTTTCTATTGATAATCAGAAAATTCACACCACATAGATTGGCTAGGTGGCCTCGACTTGCCCAATGGGAAACCAAGTCTGTTGGCCACCTATCCTCGTTGTAAGCCATCCAAAAACAATAAAGTTTCAATCTTTCTAGCCAAGCTATATATGTCTCTGTTTCATGACTAGAATCTATATATCTATCTATCCTTATACTTGCATATGAAAAGTAAATGCTAACCGCATATGTAACAAAAGTAAACATGGTAAACTGACTAGCCCTTTTGCTCCTCCGATGCTGATTCCATAGGTGCTATATTCTTAACAGTTGCTCCATGCAGCTCAGATAATTCTAGGATGCATGGAATGTGTTTTTCAATTCCATCCAATCTAATGTCCTGCTTATGGAGTTGAAACTAAATTCTCTACAGATCCTGTTTGTAGCTCGACATCCTGTGGAGAGAGACTGCCATCTACATCGAGATCTGTTCCATGTCTTTACCCAACAGGATTTTCATTAGCCAATAGAGATATAATGTCTTCTTGAATTGGGTTATCCTTCCTTTGTTATTCCTAGGGTCCGAGACAAGTGTCCTCCAATTCTCCATATCCTCCTTTGTCTCACTTCCTTGCTTGATTTCCTCTTCCCATTCTTCTAGAAAATTTTGGATGCCTTCATTCGTTCGCTCTTGGTATGTCGCATCTACTTCAAAGATAAGATCCTCTACTGATTTCCTTCCTCTATGGGGCTCCAACGTGCTCAGGTCCTTAACCTTTCCAGGCTCCCGGCCCTGTCTTCCACATCCCCATCCTCTCGCTGGCCAAGCCATATCAACACTATTCGATACCTATTCACAGGAAAGATTTGTTAACCGAGAGAATTGTAACATATTATAGCATTGGTTACTATCTTGACCGGAATTGTCATTACCATCATTCTCCCCGTTAGTTGCATTTTTCCATTTGCTAGTAGTACTTGGGGCAAGATGGGTGAAGAGCCAATCCTTAGAAAGAGCCAAACTTCGCATCACTTCTAACTTCTCACCCCTCCCTCCCCATTGCCTCACATACTCAGTGTGGTTGACAATCCTCGGCCAAGGCCATGCAAGTGAGCCTAGCCTTAGCCTGACAAGTTTCCCTCCATGGAGTGCAGTCCCATTCCCCTCTGCCCAGTAAGCCAGAACAATTCCTCTGCCCTTATCATGCCTGACATCACCCACAGGGATCATAGATGGTCTCTTAGAACAATAATGTCTCCCAGTTCCCCAGAATTTTCCATGGTTACGACCGTTGGTCCATCCTCCTACCCAACATATTAGTTGACCTTTGCTACCCTTAGCCCCTGATGGCATCTTCTACCTGCCAGACCCCAACGACCAGCCTCACTCAGCCCATAGTATTCAAAGCCTGAGTTCTCGTTGCCACACAATGCAAGGTCCACACATCCAAAGGAAAGATCAATTCCCGACAGGCTCAAAATAAAGACACATAGCCAAACTATTTCCGCTTGTTGCCTTCTCCATTTCCCCCTACATTTCCCCTAATTACCCTTCCCAAGTATCTCCCTCTCCCCCCAACAAAAATCAAACCGGGTTGACATTGCAAAGGACGCGAAGAGCCAAGATACATACCTATTATCGCTCCAAGGTTGATGTCTTTGGTGTCGTCGCCTTCCCTCGCTTCTATTCCAGTTCCTTACTCCACAAACCAAATTAAAACCCTTACATGTCTGTCTCGCCTTAATTTCTATACATCCCACCTCTTCCCTGCCATCTCTGCCACCTTTCCTACCATTCTTGCATGTACTCATGCCAAGGGCCACCGTACCCATCGCTTTGAGCATGTGGGGGGCAGTGGTACATAAATAAACTATACTCTTCATTACTGGCCGTAGGAACTTCCATCCACTAGCACGCACCCTGATTGGGGTAAATTATTACTGTTATTATTAATTATAAGAATAATTAATACATAAGTTAAACATATGTAAAGTTGAAAAAACATGTCACAACATTCTTAATTATGAAAATTCACCCCTATTTTACCACGAAGATTCTTAATATGTAAATAGGCTTTGTTACAATACAATGGTTTATCATTACCACATGCTCAAACAAGCATAATTCATTTCATATGACATTTTTGTCAATTAATCAATTTTACAAGAAAGGAAAAAAGAGAGAAACTACTTTGAAAAAAAAAATTCAACCTTCGACTTCTAAATAATATGTAGATGTTAAATCCTTATCATCCAACTAATAATTATGGATAATAATCAAAATTTGATATTGAAATAAATTAGTTAATATGAATATTCAAGTAGTTCATTAAGTGTTGTATTGAAATATTTTCAAGAGATATTGAAAATAAAAGTTTTTTTTTGTTTTTATTATTATTTTCTGACTTTCTCTAAAGTTGATATGGTAAAGTAGATGACATCAATCCATGCTAAGTGTCAAAACACTTCATGATACATCTCACATTAACCATAAATTAAAAAATGACGACAAATAATTAAACTGTCACTTTATTTCAAATTATTATTATTAATAAGTATAAAATTATTTACCATATGATGAAAGCATCGTATTTAAAGTGGTTTGGTGAAAAATTCCTTCCCAAATTGTAACTAGTCCATAACTAATCCATTTGTAAAATTTATGAAATAATCATATCAAATATATTAGTGACATCCTATTTTTGAAACACAAACCTATAAATATAATTTACTTCAAATAAATATTACCATAATTTATTTGTGACCAAAAACAACACAATAACATTTAACAAATATTAACATGTAGAAAATTATACCTTTAATCTCTTCTGCAATTTTTCATTCAAACAAAAAGACAATTTTACCATTAAAAAAATTATACATAGAAAAAATTGTACATCTCAAGATTCTTTGTGATTATCCATGAATCCGAGCCATAAATTAGTGTCTGTTTACATCGAAAATTTTCCCGGCCACTACAGTTACCACTATTTTGAATAATTAATTATCAACTTGATGAACTCTTTGTTTAAGAAAATACTATAACAAACAAATTTTAGCATTGACCAACTTTCATTCATAAACATTTTATAAATGTATATTTATAATTGAATAGAAACTATATAGTTGTATTTTTAAATTATATTAATAAAAGTTTGATTACATATTATTATTTTTAATTTATATTAAAATAGTTTGTTTGGGGTAGTTTAATTGATAAGTCTCACTGAATCAGATGCTTTGGGTTCAAATCTTGTGCTATCCCTGATAAAGTAAGAAGATGGACATAATGAAGATATAGTCCAACCAAACTTATATATATATATATATATATAATGTTATTTATTAACTTGAATTTTTTGATCTATTTATTTACTCATTTACTGTTTTTTAAAGAAATAAAAAAAATTATAATTTTTTTTAATTTATTCTTAATATTTTAAAGATAATTCAAAGTTTAATAAACGATTTCAATAATGAAAATTAATTGGTTATGTTTATATTTATAGCATATTTTTGGAATATCTGAAAGGTGAGTAAGGTAAAAAAATTAACTTATATCGATAAAATTTTGAAATATTTTTAACATATAATCTCATCAAATTTATTTTACTTTCTAAATATAAACTCACTGGGTTATATTAATTTATGAACTCACTAAATTATATTAATTTATATAATCTTATTTGGTTATATTAATTTATCTTATGTCCTAATAGGGTTTAATAATAGCCTCCTCGTATACTTCCAAATCCATTTGATATCATGTTTTATGGAGAGTAGCTTTGTACGGTTACCTTGACTATGTTTACTATGCCATTCTTCCTTGACTATATAAATTTTCCTTGATTATTGCAAAAAAAAAGAAAAAAAACTAACGAACGAACTTATATTCCATTAAAACCTTTTTAATGATTATCTCATACTAGCTCTGCCTTCAGTGTTACAAATAGCAGTAATAGTGTTTATATATATATATATATATATATATATATATATATATATATATTTATCTTATGTCCCAATAAGGTTTAATAATAACCTCCTCATATACTTCCAAATCCATTTGATATCAGGTTTTATGGAGAGAAACTTTGTACTGTTACCTTGACTATGTTTATTATGCCATTCTTCCTTGACTATATAACTTTTCCTTGATTATTGCAAAAAAAAAAAAAAAAAAATAGAAGCAAACAAACTATACTCCATTGAAACCTTTTTTCTAATTATCCTATCTTAGCTCTGCCTTGATTCTTACACATAGCAGTAATAGTTATATATATATATATATATATATATCTAGACACACCCACACACACACATGTTTCGACACTATTGGTTTAGCATCAACCCCAAGTTAAATCTGTGTGACAACATAAAAAATAGAAATAACTACGCACAACTACGAGAATTTGAAAATGATGGTAACTTGATCCATGAGGATCTCGTCAGATCAGTTACACAAGTTCACTGTCGTCGCCAACATTAATTCTAGTGTCATTTAGTTTCGACAATGTTGTTTATGGTTCAGGTTGTTCAGGTGATGTCAATGGTTTTCATGGTGATATGGTTTTGTACCAGGTTGTCAACATGTGGTTGTCATCAGTTCCATCAAGATTTGCTCGTCAACATGTGTTTGTCATTCGCCTCGCAGGATTTGGCGTCGACGTGGGTTTTGTCATCCACTCACAGGTTTCGATATCAACGAGTTTGTCATCATGTGAGGTTTGTTGCTAATGTCCTTTGGGGAAATTCGTTGTAAATAGTTTTGATGTAATCGCCTAAACCTATACTAAACCCTAAACCTAGAACCTAATACAAACCTAAACCTAGAACCTAATGCCATCATTCAAAAATGCATTAAAAACTATTAAACCTATGTTAAAACACCTAAACCCTAAGTCCTAAGAACCTAACCTTAATCCTATACCTATCGGACCACTTTGCAATCCAAGCTATGTATTGAACCTACATAAAACCTAAGTTAATAACTCTCGACCTATTGTAAATACATTACAAACATTGCAAAACTATTTAAACAATCTTAACTGCAGTGGGAGAAGACTACGTAGGTTGTAACCATGTGAACAAGCGCCGATGTCGGAGCCTAACCGTAGTCCCTAACCGCGGGCCTTAAACCGCACGGGTATGGAGACCATGGCAGCGGTCATGTGAACAGTCAGGCGGAGGTTATAGTCTCTAAACCGTGGCTATCCAGCTCTAACCATTGTGGATATTGGTTGGCATGTGAACAAAGCAGATGTTAGCCATCGGGGTTTATAAACTACATTAGAACTAAACCGCACTGGAGAAGTCACATCCGTAACATGTGAACAAAGATGTTAACCGTCGGGTTTTCAAATGGCAGACCATAACCACCTAAGCACCGTGAGCCGAGACCTCTAGAAAATAGCTGTCACATGCCAGCTATCTCCCCTTCACACGGTTAGCAAACCATTCATGGTTGTGCTCTTATCCAAAGTTTAATTGTGGGTTTTTATTGTTTCAGTTGTTAAAAATTAATTGAATCCCTAAGGTGGAAAAACTTGACAAGACCGAGACCTCTTAAATCCTAAAATCAATTGATTCATTCCTAAACTTAGTGGAGAGAGTTTGAATGTACTTGCAGGGCTATAATAGGTAGCTTTTCTCAATGAAGAAGGGGAGAGTGGTTTTGGGTTTTTGTATGTAGGTTCTGGAGGCCATAGTCGATTTTATTTTTAGTGTAACGGGAGCATCTAGAGTGAGAACTGAGAACCATGACAGGCATTGGAAAGCTGGTTCATAGAGCTATCCTTTGACTATGACTAGAAGTGCCTGTGTGCACATTCCGTTTGGTAAAATTGTTGTGTAATTGACCTCCTTGGTTTCAATCCTAATAAAGCGGTCGCCCATCTTGAAAGCAGAGTCAGAGATGTATTCCATCAGGGACAAACTTCGTAATCAATATTGATGTCTGGTATCACTATGTATTTGTTGTTTTCATTACTGTTTTGCATCTTATTTATGTTTTCTCATCTATCGTAAAGTCTTCTTCTCGAGCAGTTCTCTTGGTTTCCACACTTACAGTTAACATTCTATTCATTAATGGCGTAATCAATTCTACATCAGTTTTAACATATGATCATTTTCGATCATATAATATGGTATGAGAGTAGGTTGCGTTTGTAGAATTTGCCATTGAATGTTAAACAGGTCAAAGTCACAATGTGGAGAAGGAACCCTTGAGAAGATTGATCCATAGATTGGAAAGCAAAGATTCATTCATAAGTCGACCATGACAAGATCTGATGCAGGTGAAATGCTAGAAACTAAGATGAGTGATGAATAGTTTCAGCAAGCATTCTTGACTATGCAGCAGATGTTGGGAGAAATCTATGAAGACAAGAAAGCGAGAGATGCAGCTTCTTCTTCAAATAAATCGAAGAAGGACAAAGGTAAAGGCAAGGCTGATAAACCACCTTCACCTCCATCATTTCCATCATCATCTTCTTCTTATTCTTCTTCCAGTGCAGAATCTGGAACAGAAAAGAAACCTAAGAAAACATATCTTTTGAAACTTGTTGTAAAATTTGAATTACCTATTTATGATGGCGAAATGAATCTTGACAAGCTAGATAACTAGATTAAGCAGTTAGAAGTATATTGTCGCATTCAGAACATTTCTAATGATAAAACAAAAATTCAGTTAGCTACACTTAGAATGGGGGGAAAAACTTTAATTTGGTGGGAAAGTAAAACTCAAATAGACGTAAAGCAAAAAGGAAAAGACATCTCTTAATGGTCTAAGTTTTTAAAAGCTCTTAGGAAACAATTCTATCCTTTAGGATACATGCAGCAAGTTGTTATTGATTGGAAGCATTTGAGGCAAGGTAAAGGGCAGAGTGTTGAGGAGTTTACTCAGAAGTTTAGAAAGAAAGCATTGCCACTTGGTATTTCATTGGATACACGTGAAACTTTGTTAAAATACACCGGCAATTTACATTCATATTTGCAGCATACATTATTGATTTTTAATCCTGATGATTTTGTTGAAGTGTGTGTTTAGGCCATACATATTGAATTAGGTGGTAGACCATTCAATTTTTCATCGCAATCAGCGAAAGTGTTGGAAACCAAAGATTCCAATGACAGTAAAGGGAAGAACAATTCGAACAGAAACAAATCAATGATACCTCAGAAGGAGAGACCTACTTGCTCTCATTACCAGAGAATCAGTCATGATGAATTTAAGTGTTGGAAAATTTATCCAGAACTTAAGCCCAAAAAGTTCCTTAATAGAAGGATGAAAAGAAGGCAATTGCAGCAATCCAGCAAGATCTAGGTTCAGATTCAGGTGATGAAAGGAGGATAACTGTCATGGTTATGATAGGTAAAACTTCTCACACTAGTTCAAGTTCGAATATTATTGCATCTTCATCAAACATAAATCCTTCAAATGAGGATAAAAGAGTTGAATTGTTTAACATAAGGATAACTTCTAACCACACAAAGATATATTCAATGTTTGACAGTGGATCACAAGTCAATTTAATATCTGAATATTTAGTTAAGAATTTGGGTTTGGAGACACAGAATCATCCAAGACCTTACCCATTAGGATGGCTAAATAAATCAACTCAGGTAAAAGTCACAAAATAGTGTCGATTAAGATTTTCCATTATGGCTAATTACATTGATGAAGTGGAATTAGATGTGGTTCCAGTAGAAATATGTGGAGTTGTCTTAGGAAGTCCTTATCATTATAATCGTGATGCAATATTTTATAGAAGAGAGCATAAATATCACCTTAAGAAAGATGGGGTTGAATTTATTATCAGGGCACATCAAAACAAAAATCACTTGAATATTGTTGCTAATCAGATGAAGTTATTAATAAGTTCAAATAAAAAATTTGTAATCGTGTGTGTAAAGGAACAACATAAGAATCAACATGATGTTTGTTTAGGTTATGAGTCTCAACTTAAATATAGTTTGATCAAAGAGGCAAAAACTTTTCCAATTCTATTTAAAGAAACCAAACATCTTACTCATAAGTAGGGAATAAAACATGAATTACAGTTTGTGCCTAAAGCTCCTCTTCCTAATGTCGAAATGAATCAATTTAGTCCAAGTTTGGAAAATATCAATTACAGGGATGCAGGTCAGTATTAGAGAAATTCAGTGTTAAATTTCTCTTGTATTGTGTTACTAAATCATGTTTCGAACATTTTGGAAGCCTCTTTTCAATTGGAGAGGAAGCCTACTTGTTTTCATCTGAAAGCCTTTTCTAAAGCAGTGTCAAAGTATTCAAAACCTTTAAGGGAAACTTATGCATCAGGGGAAAGTTCTAATCAATGTAAACATCATTTAATAAATGAATAAATAGTGATTCAAACAAATCAACAATTAATTCAATAATTTCAAAATCAAGCTAAGATGCAGCAGTTGTCACCTTATAGTTTGATGGGTATCTTGCAACAAGTTCACTTAGTAATCAGGAATCAAGAAAGTATATCAAGTCAAGTAGCTGGTTTGATGTCAAAAATGTCTTTGACTATCTTTGTCGTTCTGAAAAATAGATTTTTAATACATGTAAATGGTATTGAACAATATCTTGTATAGACTGTTATCAAAGATGATTATGAATCACTAACTCATGGTATATCATGGAAAGAAATCAATTGCTATGTTCATAACAAGTTGTTTGACCATCACCGCAAGTTGTTCATATTGTAGATGGATGGAACAAGTCACCGAATCAAAATGTGCCATGGTCAACATCATCAGCGTCATCAGTTGCAGGTGATTGACCAAGTGTATTGGTACATCATAGGGCAAGGTGGATAGTGAGGGAGCTCTACCCTCATAGACTATCTCCCTAGTAAAACTTTTGTGGTCCAAAAGGCTTCAAGTGAAAACGATTGATCCAAGAGGATCTCGTCAGATTAGTTACACGGGCTCAATGTCATTGTCAACATTCAGTATGGTGTCATTCAGTTTCGACAGTGTTGTTTATGGTTTAGGTTGTTCAGGTGATGTCAATGGTTTTCATGGTGATATGGTTTTGTACCTGTCTGTCAACATGTTGTTGTCGTCAGTTTCGCCAGGATTTGGTCGTCAACATGTGTTTGTCATTCGCCTCACAGGATTTGGTGTCAACGTGGGTTTTATCATCCACTCGCAAGTTTTGGTGTCGACAGGTTTGTCGTCATGTGACGTTTGTTGCTAATGTCACTTGGTGACAATTGGCTGTAAATGGTTTTGATGTAAAGGTCTAAATCTATACTAAACCCTAAACCTAGAACCTTATGCAATCATTCAAAAATGCATTAAAATCCATTAAACCTATGCTAAAAGACCTAAACCCTAAGTCCTAAGAACCTAACCCAAATCCTATACCTATCGGACAACTTTGCAATTCAAACTATGTATTGAACCTACATAAAACCTAAGTTAACAACTCTCGACCTATTGTAAATACATTACAAACATTACAAAACTATAAAAACAGTCTGAACCACATTGGGAGAAGACCGCACAAGTTGTAACCATGTGAACAAGCGTCAATGTCAGAGCCTAACCGTAGTCCCTAACCACGAGCCTTAAACCGCGCGGGTATGGAGACCATGGCAGCGGTCATGTGAATAGTCCAGTGGAGGTTACAGTCTCTAAACCATGGATATCTTGCTCTAACTATCATGGAGAGTGGTTGGCATGTGAACAAAGCGGATGTTAACCGTCAGGGTTTATAAACTTCACCGGAACTAAACCACAGCAGAGAAGTCCCAACTGTAACATGTGAACAAATATGTTAACTGTTGGGTTTTCAAATGGTAGACCATAACCACCGGAGCACCGTCAGTCAAGACCACCGGAAAATAGCTATCACAGGTTGGTTGTCTCCCCTCCGCACGGTTAGAAAACTGTTGATGGTTGCGCTCTTATCCAAAGTTTAATTGTGGGTTTTTATTGTTGTAGTTGTTAAAAATTAATTGAATGAACTTGGTGTTATCCCTAAGGTGGAAAAACCTAACAAGACCGAGACCTCTTAAACCCTAAAATCAATTGATGCATTCCTAAACTCAGTGGAGGGAGTTCGAATGTACTTGTGGGGCTATAAGAGGTAGTTTTGATCATTGAAGAAGGCGAGAGTGGTTTCCAGTTTTTGTATGTAGGTTCTGGAGGTTATAGTCAATTTTGTTATCAGTGTAACGGGAGCATCCAGAGTCAGAAATGAGAACTGTGATAGGTGTTGGAAAGCTGGTTCAGAGAGTTATCCTTTGATAGTGACTAGAAGTGCCTGTGTACAAACTCTATTTGGTCAAATTGTTTTGTAATCGACCTCCTTCGTTTCAATCCTAATAAAGCAGTCTCCCATCTTGAAAGCGGACCTGGAGACGTAATCCATCACGGACGAACTCCGTAATCAATATTGTAGTCTAGTATCACTGTGTATTTGTTGTTTTCATTACTATTTTGCATCTTATTTATGTCTTCTCATCTGTCGTAAAGTCTTCTTCTCGACAAGTTCTCTTAGTTTCCAAACTTTCAGTTAACATTCTATTTATTAATGGTGTAATCAGTTCTACATTAGTTTTAACATATGATAATTTTAGATCATAACTCTCCATATTTAAATTAACTAGAGAAGAAAATAGTGGCCTGAGATTGTTGCAAGTTTCCCTATTGATGAATAATTAGAGTAATTTTCTCAGTTGACGAAGAGTAAGAGTGACTGTGAATCTCATTCTTCATGAAGGATGAGAGTGAATTTTCTTGGTAGAGGAAGAGTAATAGTGAATGTGAATCTAGTTCTTGTATGTTTGATTTCAGAATCTGCAATCAAGTCTTAATTGGTAGGAAATTATCATACTCAAACTTTCTCCATTGACCAAGAGTGAGAGGATCCGTGGCACTGGTTCTCATACATGTATAGTGCAGTGAAATATCCAAAAGATTTAGATGGGTAGGAAGTTTCCCTAATCAATCAACCAAAGGTTGTAGACTGCTGACAATCACCTATGGTAGGGCATCGACATTACCATAGGCATCTTATAGATTGAGCCTCCTCACATACATTTTTCATGTCTCTCATTTCCCGTCAAAGAAATTACAACCTCAACGTAGATCATCTTGACTGGCTATGTTACCATCATGTGTTGTTCAATTCTCGCAGGTAATTTCTCTAAAACAAAATCGGATGATGTTGATTTGGAACAGATTCACTAGATCGTTTCTCTTTTTGGGGTGAAAATTAGCCCCGTGTTTGTGGGTCTCAAGTACTTGGGTTGCCATCTCACACGTGATAATTATCACATCACTAACTCGACTTGGCTGTTAGATAAATTTGAGAAGAAGTTGACATGTTGGGATCACAAGTGGCTCTCGATTGGGGCAAGGTCACCATGATCAAAGTCGTCCTACAATGTATCCCAGTGTACTGGATGAATCTATTCTAAATTCCCCAAGAAATCATTAACAATATTGATGCACTTATCTCCAAATTCCTTTGGTCAGAACTGGACTTGATTGCAAGATCCAACTCACTCACTTAAACATGATTTCTAGGCCCATTCAGTTTGGCGAATGGGGTATCTAGGACTCTCATAGGTTTAACATTTCTCTTATGGCATCCAATCTATGGAGGGCCTTCAAATAAAGAGGTTCCTTGCCAAATTGTAACTACTCCATAACTAATCCATTTGTAAAATTTATGAAATAATCATATCAAATATATTAGTGACATCCTGTTTTTGAAACACAAACCTATAAATATAATTTACTTCAAATAAATATTACCATAATTTATCTGTGACCAAAAACAACACAATAAAATTTAACAAATATTGACATGTAGAAAATTATACCTTTAATCTCTTCTGCATTTTTTCACTCAAACAAAAAGACAATTTTACCATTAAAAAAATGTTGGCATTATGACAGCAGGTTTGGAACTATGGCACATGTGTTGTCGTTGATGGCAACTCACTCTGGTGATAGATCTTAGTTCAGGCTCTCAGAATGAAGGAAAAGATATGTACGCAGGTTCACCTAGACGAAGACGCGTATACACGCAGGTTAGACGTTACAAAGGCGCTTATACGTATGCAAGCACTTTCACGCAAAGAAAAGCGCGTACATTTTGGAGAACTTACTTTTGCTCCGTGGTATTTAGTCCTTGGTAATTGAACCTATGGTTTTGGGCCATGGTATCTCATCAGATGTGTTGATCCCAAGTATTGGATCCATGGTATTGGTTTGTTATGGTTTTGGACCGTGGTATTGTGAAAGGCCTAAGGCTATAAAAGAGGAAGGAGGTCATTACGCGAGGTGATCATTTGAATTATTGAATGTCTGAAAAGTGCTAGATTGGGAATACTTGTGATTTGGTGATGGTGCAGATCTGGATTTGAATGAAGGAGGAACATGAGCGTAGGAGAAAGAAAAGTTCTATTGATGAGTCAAAATCTTAAAGCTTGAATAGTAGTATCTTTCTATGACTTTGATCTGTTATATGTGGCACATGCTTGATCTATAAATCTGATAATCTGGGTCAACTAATGTCTGAATGTTTGAAAGAGTGAATTATCCTTTATAGATCTGTATGCAGGTTCAGTGAAGTGAAGGCGCGTATACAAGGTGTTTCTGTGAGTAAAAACAGCGTATACGCATGTTGGTCCAAACGCAGAAGCGTATGCTCGTAGGTTTTGGTTATTGAAGTAGCGTACATCTCTTAAGTTGTGTTCTAGTTGCTTCTGTTTATTGCCGCAGTGTTCTAGGTTCAGAATTTGGTGTGTGGTTATTGTTACTGTGTTCTGGGTACAGCTGTCAGAGAAGTGTCTATTTGATTCAGTTCTAATTGGTGAAAAGGAGATTGTTTGATGCAGAAATTCTTGATGATTGATTGATGTTCATGAATCTAGTCTGAAAATTTATGAAACGTTGTCCCTAGAAGTAAAGAGAAGGTTATAGCCTTCTGTAGGTAGTAGCCTGTGTACTCGTATCCCAGCTAGTACAAGAGCTAAGGGGGTTGTAGCTCCCTTCCAGGAGAAGCTGGAGAACGAGAGAGGGTTGTAGCTCTCTGCAGGTAGCAACCTGCGTACTGGTAAAAAGACTGCACCAGTACAGAAACATTGTAAAAAGAAGTTTCTAATTAAAAGAAGATAGAGACGAATTGCAGCAGGTGGTTTTCACCCACATTAGGTTTCCAACTTACATCTTGTGTTCTTTTGTGTGATTGTCTTCTGCTCTATTTCACTGTTTCTGGTTACTATTTATTTGATTCTGCTACACAGACTAATGATCAACATCTGTAAGATAAATTAAATTATAAGTCTGCATTGTATACGCGGGTTTCCTTATCTGTAGTTGCGTATATACGCGGTTTTAAATAACTGAAGTAGCGTATATGATCTGGGTTTGAGAAAGGAAATAATTGACTTGATAATACTGATTCACCCCCCCCCCCCTCTCAGTATTATTTCAAACAATTGGTATCAGAGCAAGTCCTTCAGAGGAAGCTTGATCGCTTGAAGGAAGATCTATCATCATGAGCAACTATGAGAGAGAAGCATTGATCAGGCCACCAATTTTTGATGGGACCAACTTCGTCTATTGGAAGGTAAGAGTCACAGCCTATCTTCAATCTCTTGGTACATAAGTCTGAGATATCATAGATACAGGGTACACTTTTCCATCAGCAACTCCTACAGATCCAGCTGAGAAGAAGCAGTTTGAAACAAATGCAAAGGCTGTCAATACTCTATTAGGATGTCTATCTCAATCAGAATTCGTCAAGGTTATGCAGTATAAAACCGCAAAAGAAATATGGGACAAGATCGTTCTGAGCTATGAAGGAGATGACAAGTAAAACGAGCAAAACTTCAAACCCTAAGAATTCAGTATGAAAATCTCAGAATGCACAATGATGAAAGTGTGTCTAACTATTTCCTTCGTATAGATGAGATTGTTAATTGTATGAAAAATTTGGGTGAAGAAATAAAAGAGGTTGTTGTGGTTGAAAAGGTTCTAAGATCTTTGTCTTCTAAGTTTGAATCAAAAGTTTCTGCAATAGAAGAAAAGGAGAATCTACAGAAAATTACCATGTCGCAGCTACACGGAATTCTAACTGCTTATGAAATGAGGAAAGGGGGACGAGCAGACAGAAGAGAAGCCGCATTCAAGGCCTCAGGAAAAGGAGATTCCTATAACTTAGGACATATGTCAGAAGAAGAGGAAGAATCAATTTTTTTCAAGAACCTTCAATGGGGTGCTGGAAGATTCAGAGGTTAGTTACCTTTCAAATGTTTTGCTTGTGGAAGAGTCGGTCACTATGCTACCAAGTGTCCTCATAAGTATAAGCTTGACAAAGGTAAGGAACCTATTAGATGGAACAAGAAACAGAATGTAAATAAGAAAAGCTATTACACTCATGAAGACAATGATGGACTTTTGAATAGTGATGAAGATGAACAATGTAATAAATATAGACTTTTAATGGCTTTTGAAGATGATGACTTCATGGATGCTATAGATGAAGAAGGTCTTTATGAAGAGATTTCTAAACTCAAAATTTGTTTAGAAGAGAAAAATATGATTATTGATACTCTGCAATTTCAACTAGCTGAAAGTGAAAAACATCATGAAAAGTTAGAATGTGAGATTGTGGGACTTAGAAAAGAAATTGAGGAAACTAAGGCTCTTAATCTTAGATTTGTTAAAGGATCTGAAACGTTAGATGAGATTATCAAAGTACAGCATTCTCCACTAATCAAGATAGGTCTGGGATATAATGAAGAAACAACTCAAGCGCAGAAACCATCTACCTCCAAAAGCTATCTTGATGCAGCAAGGAGAAGTGAACAAAGATCCAATGGAAATCACCAGGTAAATTAGGGACAATTTACCTCAAAAATGAACAAAGACTACCAGGTAAATCAAGGGCAATCTACCTTAAGGAAAAACAGAAGCTACAACCAGCCATAGGTAAAACCTTCTCAATTTGCCTCAAGAATGGATGTCAATAGAAACTACAATCATTTGGCAGGTAGATTTGATAATCACAGGAATTTCTTCAATGGCCAATGTTTTTCTTATCATAACTTTGGTCACAAAGTAGCTCAATGTGTTTCCTATAAGACAATAATGACTAGAGAAGCCCAAAGACAGAGGAGTATGACTGGCATCATGAAAAGAACCTACAATAACTTTTTTGCTCTTGAAAATGAAATAGAATGTTCTATTTGTAACAATTTCAGTCATGAAGATTCTGAATGCAGGAGCAGGTTTCGACAGACAACTCAGAAGGAGCAAGCCTCAAGTGCCAAAACATGGAGAATGAAGGAACCACAACCAGAGAGATGTGGTATAGCTCTATATGCGGAAGGGCAAGAAAATCAATGGTACATCGACAGTGGATGTTCGAAACATATGACGGGTGATAAAGAAAAACTTCAGTCATATAGTGCCTTAGAGAAGGAGAAGAAGGTCTCTTTTGGAAATGACACCCCTGCACTCATAAAAGGTAAAGGTTCTATTCAGTTAAAGGAAAAGTTCAAACCTAGAAATGTCATGTATGTTGATGGCTTAAAGCATAATCTATTGAGTGTCAGTCAGATGTGTGATCAAGGAACGGAGGTAATATTTCGATCAAATGGATGTAGTGTTCGTGATCTTGATACAGGAAAAATAGTGATCAAAGGCATAAGGACTCCAAATAATTTATACATATTCAAAGAAGGACAACATCAATGCTATCTAAGAAAGAATGATGAACACTAGTTATGGTACAGAAGATTGGGGCATCTTAGCTTCTCACAGATAAGGAAAGCTTGTAAATACCAGCCAGTTCGTGGTCTTCTAGACATCAGAATTCCAAATAATACAATATGCAAATCATGTCAGTTTGGTAAGCAAACCAGAACTAACTTCCCTGAGAAGGAAGGATCAGCTAGCAGGCCACTTGAACTTGTCCATACTGATGTATGTGGTCCACCTAGGAAAAGGTCACCTAGAGGAGAAGAATACTTTATATTATTTATTGACGACTTTTCCAGGATGTGTTGGATAGGACTTCTGAAGCACAAAGATGAAGCCTTTGAAAAATTCAAATCATTCAAAGCCTTGGTGGAGAACGAATCAGATTACAAAATCAAATGCCTCAGGTCTGATAGAGGTGGGGAGTTTACCTCGAATGAATTTTTTGATTTTTGTGAAGAACTTGGAATAAGAAGGAAATTCTCTACAGCTAGGACTCTTAAGCAAAAAGGAGTAGTGGAAAGGATGACCAGAACGATTCAACAAATGGCTCGTGCTATGCTTGATGAGTCTGGAACTCCCGAAACCTTCTGGGGTGAAGCTGAATTTGCTGCAGTTGTTATTCTCAACAAAACAAATGTCCAGGTGAACAGCACTCAAACTCCTCATGAGCTTTGGTATGGTGAGACTCCTTCGGTAAAACATTTCAAAATTTTTGGAAGCAAATGCTATATTAAAAACAATGATGAAAATCTTGGCAAGTTTGAACCTAGAGTAGATGAAGGCATTCTCCTTGGTTATTCTCCTCACAGCAAAGCATACAAATGTTACAATAAAAGGCTTGGAAGAATTGTTGACAGCATTGATGTAGTGGTGGATGAAGAAGAAAACACTCCCAAGTAGGTAAGATCTGAAGACTTCGAAGATGATGAGGACTATCCATCAACATCAAATCAGATTCATGATGAAGAAGAAACCCATGAGGCACCAGAGGAACAGATAAGGATAGAAGAAAAGACTCCATCCAGATATTTTCAGAAGAATCATCCAAAATCTCAAATTTTGGGGTAGAAGGAGGCGAGTATACAAACTAGAAGAACAATTGTAGAAGCCTCAAGCTATTTGGCATTGCTCTCCTCCACTGAACCACAAAATGTAAAAGAGGCATGCAAAGATGAATGTTGGGTCAAGGCAATGGATGAAGAACTTGAGTAGATCGAAAAGAATAACACTTGGGAGTTGGTTCCTAGACCAAACGATAAAAATGTCATAGGGACAAAATGGATCTTCAAAAACAAGTTGAATGAAAATGGGGAAGTGATTAGAAACAAGGCTAGACTTGTTTGTAAAGGGTATGCTCAACAAGAAGGAATAGACTTTGAAGAAACTTTTGCTCCCATTGCTAGACTTGAGGCCATCAGAATGTTCCTTGCTCTCTCTAGCTTTCAGAAGTTCAAAGTATTTCAAATGGACGTAAAATCAGCCTTTCTGAATGGAGACTTAGAAGAAGAAGTGTACATTGAGCAACCAAATGGTTTCATCCTTGGGAATGATCCAAATCTTGTATGTAGACTGAAAAAGGCTCTCTATGGTCTTAAACAGGCTCCAAGGGCTTGGTACTATCGTTTGGATAAATACCTTCATCAACAAGGCTTTTCAAAAGGATCAGCAGATAGCAATCTTTATATAAAAATTGAAAATGACAAATTGCTAATACTTGTTGTGTATGTAGATGATATTATCTTTGGCAGCAATGAAGAAGCTATGAGTCAAAACTTTGCCTTGGTGATGCAGAAAGAATTCGAAATGTCATTGCTTGGAGAGCTGACATATTTTCTTGGTCTACAAATCCAACAAAATGAAGGCGGTATCTTTTTATCTCAAACCAAGTACCTCAAGCAGATCTTGAAGAAATATGGCATGGAAGATTCGAAACCAGTATGTACCCCTATGGTTACAGGATGCAGCCTCAGTGCAAATGATGAATCAGCTGCAGTGCATCAACCAACCTATAGATCCATGATTGGAAGTCTGCTTTATTTGACAGGTACCCGACCAGACATCATGCATGTAGTGGGAATAGTTGGAAGATTTCAGGCAAATCCTAAGGAAACTCATCTTCAGGCAGTTAAGAGAATTTTCAAGTATCTTCAAGGAACTTAAAACTATGGCTTATGGTATCCTAGAAATACAGATCTCACACTTCATGCTTATACAGATGCAGATTGGGCTGAAAGCGTGGATGACAGAAAAAGCACAAGTGGTGGTGCATTCTTTATGGGTTCCAAATTAGTATCTTGGTTCAACAAGAAACAGAGTTCGATTGCTTTATCTACATCTGAAGTAGAATATGTGGCTGCCACATAATGTTTCACACAACTCCTTTAGATAATGCAAACTTTGCAGGAATTTTAAATCACTTGTACTCCACCTATCTCCATCTTATGTGATAATACAAGTGCTATCAGTATCTCAAAGAATCCTGTCATGCACTCAAAGACTAAGCACATACCAATCAAGTATCATTTCCTCCGGGAACAAGTGTTGGAACAAAAGGTCAAATTGGAGTATGTTCCCTCTAAGGAACAAGTTGCTGATATTCTCACCAAACCACTGCCCAAGGAAACTTTTGAATACCTCAGACAGAAGCTGGGAGTAGTAAATGCATCATCTTGTTGTTGAAATCTGTTTGTTTCACAAAAAAAATGAATGTACGCGAGTTTCCTGAGGAGGATCCGCATACATATGCTGGTTTATGCAGAGACAGTCACATATATGGATTTTTGAAGGAAATCAGTGGGGTCAGACTCTGGCTGAAAATAGTTTGATATGGGTCTATTAGAGACCATCTGGCACAGGTTCAGGGGGAGCAGACAATCTTCTAATAATACATTGTTGGCATTTTATTAGAAGCTCTTGGTTTGTGTTCACAAGCTGGTTTTGGTGCAGAAGGTGAACAAAAGGAGAACATGGGTGATGATCATAGTCTTGCTCTACATTTTTCATCTCTATGTCATATATATCTTTTGTTGTCAAGGTCATGTAACGGCCTATTTTGGTTTCCCCACTATGCCTGGGATGATTGATGTAATGAATTTGGTTGTCATATGTAAATCTCTGATGTATCCCCACTTGGTTGGGTGGATGATCCCCACTTGGTTGGGTGATGGATATATGTATAGAGTCTTTTGGTGATAGGAAGGTCTATTATGATGTATAAGTCATGGTTCTTCTTGAAGAACATCTTTTTTTTGCAGATCTTGCATACAGTCAGGGGGAGCATGGTCAGCACAGCAGAGCAGAGATTTCAGCATGTACTCAGGGGGAGCACAACCCTTTGCCCTTGATGACAAAGGGGGAGAATGACTTTGAGGATCTTGGGGTTTCCATCAAGTCCAAAGGGGGAGATTATTGGCATTATGACAGCAGGTTTGGAACTATGGCACAGGTGTTGTCCTTGATGGCAACTCACTCTGGTGACAAATATCAGTTTAGAATCTCAGAATGAAGGAAAAGATATATACGCAGGTTCACCTAGACGAAGACGCATATACATGTAGGTTAGATGTTACAAAGGCGCGTATGTGTATGCACACACTTTCACGCAAAGCAAAGCACGTACATTTTGGAGAACTTACTTTTGGTCCATGGTATTTAGTCCTTGGTAATCGAACCTATGGTTTTGGGCCATGGTATCTCGTCAAATGTGTTGATCCCAAGTATTGGATCCATGGTATTGGTTTGTTATGGTTTTGGACCATGGTATTGTGAAAGGTCTAAGGCTATAAAAGAGGAAGGAGGTCATTAGGCGAGCTGATCATCTGAATTATTGAATGTTTGAAAAGTGCTAGATCGGGAATACTTGTGATTTGGTGATGGTGCAGATCTGGATCTGAATGAAGGAGGAACCTAAGCGCAAGAGAAAGAAAAGTTCTATTGATGAGTCAAAATCTTAAAGCTTGAATAGTAGTATCTTTCTATGACCTTGATCTGTTATATGTGGCACATGCTTGATCTATAAATCTGATAATCTGGGTCAACTAAAGTCTGAATGTTTGAAAGAGTGAATTATCCTTTATAGATCTGTATGCAGGTTCAATGAAGCGAAGGCGCGTATACACGCTGTTTCTGTAAGTAAAAACATCGTATATGCAGGTTGGTCCAAACGCAGAAGCGTATGCTCGTAGGTTTTGGTTATTGAAGTAGTGTACATCTCTTGAGTTGTGTTCTAACTACTTCTGTTTATTGCTACAGTGTTCTGGGTTCAGAATTTGGTGTGTGGTTATTGTTACTGTGTTCTGGGTACAACTGTCAGAGAAGTGTCTATTTGATTTAGTTCTAATTGGTGAAAAGGAGATTGTTTGATGCAGAAATTCTTGATGATTGATTGATGTTCATGGATCCAGTCTGAAAATTTATGAAACGTGGTCCCTGGAAGTAAAGAGAAGGTTGTAGCCTTCTGCAGGTAGTAGCCTGCGTACTAGTATCCCAGCTAGTACAAGAGCTAAGGGGGTTGTAGCTCCCTTCCAGGAGAAGCTGGAGAACGAGAGAGGGTTGTAGCTCTCTGCAGGTAGCAGCCTGCGTACTGGTAAAAGGATTGCACCAGTACAGAAACATTGTAAAAAGAAGTTTCTAATTAAAAGAAGATAGAGACGAATTGCAGCAGGTGGTTTTCACCCACATTGGGTTTCCACCTTACATCTTGTGTTCTTGTGTGTGATTGTCTTCTGCTCTATTTCACTGTTTCTGGTTACTGTTTATTTGATTCTGCTACACAGACTAATGATCAACATCTGTAAGATAAATTAAATTATAAGTCTGCATTGTATACGCGGGTTTCCTTATCTGTAGTTGCGTATATACGCGGTTTTAACTAACTGAAGTAGCGTATATGATCTGGGTTTGAGAAAGGAAATAATTGACTTGATAATACTGATTCACCCCCGCCCCACTCAGTATTATTTCCAACAAAAAATTATACATAGAAAAAATTGTACATCTCAAGATTCTTTGTGATTATCCATGAATCCGAGCCATAAATTAGTGTCTGTTTACATCGAAAAATTTCCCGACCACTACAGTAACCACTATTTTGAATAATTAATTATCAACTTGATGAACTCTTTGTTTAAGAAAATACTATAACAAACGAATTTTAACATTGGCCAATTTTCATTCATAAACATTTTATAAATGTATATTTATAATTAAATAGAAACTATATAGTTATATTTTTAAATTATACTAATAAAAGTTTGATTACATATTATTATTTTTAATTTATATTAAAATAGTTTGTTTGGGGTAGTTTAATTGATAAGTCTCACTGAATCAGATGCTTTCGGTTCAAATCTTGTGCTATCCCTGATAAAGTAAGAAGATGGACATAATGAAGATATAGTCCAACCAAACTTAGATATATATATATATATATATATATATATATATATATATATATATATATCTATATATATATATATATATATATATATATATATATATATATATATATATATATATCTATATATATATATATATATATATATATATATAATGTTATTTATTAACTTGAATTTTTTGATCTATTTATTTACTCATTTACTGTCTTTTAAAGAAATAAAAAAAATTATAATTTTTTTTATTTTATTCTTAATATTTTAGAGATAATTCAAAGTTTAATAGACGATTTCAATAATGAAAATTAATTGGTTATGTTTATATTCATAGCATATTTTTGGAATATCTGAAAGGTGAGTAAGGTAAAAAAATTAACTTATATCGATAAAATTTTGAAATATTTTTAACATATAATATCATCAAATTTATTTTACTTTCTAAATATAAACTCACTGGGTTATATTAATTTATGAACTCACTAAATTATATTAATTTATATAATCTTATTTGGTTATATTAATTTATCTTATGTCCTAATAGGGTTTAATAATAACCTCCTCATATACTTCCAAATCCATTTGATATCATGTTTTATGGAGAGTAGCTTTGTACGGTTACCTTGACTATGTTTACTATGCCATTCTTCCTTGACTATATAAATTTTCCTTGATTATTGCAAAAAAAAGAAAAAAAAACTAATGAATGAACTTATATTCCATTAAAACCTTTTTAATGATTATCTTATCCTAGCTCTGCCTTCACTATTACAAATAGCAGTAATAGTGTTGATATATATATATATATATATATATATATATATATATATATAGATATATATATATATATATATATATATATATATATATATATATATCTTATGTCCCAATAAGGTTTAATAATAACCTCCTCATATACTTCCAAATCCATTTGATATCAGGTTTTATGGAGAACAACTTTGTACTGTTACCTTGACTATGTTTATTATGCCATTCTTCCTTGACTATATAACTTTTCCTTGATTATTGCAAAAAAAAAAAAAAAAATAGAAGCAAACAACCTATACTCCATTGAAACCTTTTTTCGGATTATCCTATCTTAGCTCTGCCTTGATTCTTACACATAGCAGTAATAGTTATATATATATAGATATATATATATATATATATATATATATATATATATATATATATATATATATATATATATATATATATAGAGACACACACACACACACACACACACACGATTAGTTTCGACACTATTGGTTTAGCATCAGCCCCAAGTTAAATCTAAGTGACAACATAAAAGATAGAAATAACTACGCACAACTATGAGAATTTGAAAATGATGGTAACTTGATCCATGAGGATCTCGTCAGATCAGTTACACAGGTTCAATGTCGTTGCCAACATTAATTCTAGTGTCATTCAGTTTTGACAATGTTGTTTATGGTTCAGGTTGTTCAGGTGATGTCAATGGTTTTCATGGTGATATGGTTTTGTACCAGGTTGTCGGCATGTGGTTGTCATCAGTTCCGTTAGGATTTTCTCGTCAACATGTGTTTGTCATTCGCCTCGCAGGATTTGGCGTCGACGTGGGTTTTGTCGTCCACTCACAGGTTTCGATATCGATGAGTTTGTCATCATGTGAGGTTTGTTGCTAATGTCCTTTGGTGAAATTGGTTGGAAATAGTTTTGATGTAATGGCCTAAACCTATACTAAACTCTAAACCTAGAACCTAATACAAACCTAAATATAGAACCTAATGCCATCATTCAAAAATGCATTAAAAACTATTAAACCTATGTTAAAACACCTAAACCCTAAGTCCTAAGAACCTAACCCTAATCCTATACCTATCGGACCACTTTGCAATTCAAGCTATGTATTGAACCTACATAAAACCTAAGTTAATAACTCTAGACCTATTGTAAATACATTGCAAACATTGCAAAACTGTTTAAACAATCTTAACTGTAGTGGGAGAAGACTACGCAGGTTGTAACCATGTGAACAAACACCAATGTCGGAGCCTTACCGTAGTCCCTAACTGTGAGCCTTTAACCACGCTGGTATGGAGACCATGGCAACGGTCATGTGAACAGTCTGGCAGAGGTTATAGTCTCTAAACCATGGTTATCCAGCTCTAACCATTGTGGAGATTGGTTGGCATGTGAACAAAGCGGATGTTAGCCATCGGGGTTTATAAACTACATTAGAACTAAACCGCAACGAAGAAGTCACATCCGTAACATGTGAACAAAGATGTTAACCGTTGGGTTTTCAAATGGCAGACCATAACCACCTAAGCACCGTCAGCCGAGACCTCTAGAAAACAGCTGTCACATGCCAGCTATCTCCCCTTCACACGGTTAGCAAACCATTGACGGTTGTGCTCTTATCCAAAGTTTAATTGTGGGTTTTTATTGTTGCAGTTGTTGAAAATTAATTGAATGATCCTGGTGTTATCCCTAAGGTGGAAAAACCTGACAAGACCGAGACCTCTTAAATCCTAAAATCAATTGATTCATTCCTAAACTTAGTGGAGAGAGTTTGAATGTACTTGCAGGGCTATAATAGGTAGTTTTTCTCAATGAAGAAGGGGAGAGTGGTTTTGGGTTTTTGTATGCAAGTTCTGGAGGCCATAGTCGATTTTGGTTTTAGTGTAATGGGAGCATCCAGAGTGAGAACTGAGAACCATGACAGGCGTTGGAAAGCTGGTTTATAGAGCTATCCTTTGACTATGACTAGAAGTGCCTGTGTGCACATTCCATTTGGTCAAATTTTTGTGTAATTGACCTCCTTGGTTTCAATCCTAATAAAGCGGTTGCCCATCTTGAAAGCAGAGTCGAAGATGTATTCCATCAGGGACAAACTTCGTATTCAATATTGATGTCTGGTATCACTATGTATTTGTTGTTTTCATTACTGTTTTGCATCTTATTTATGTTTTCTCATCTGTCGTAAAGTCTTCTTCTTGAGCAGTTCTCTTGGTTTCCACACTTACAGTTAACATTCTATTCATTAATGGCATAATCAATTCTACATCAGTTTTAACATATGATCATTTCAGATCATATAATATGGTATGAGAGTAGGTTGCATTTGTAGAATTTCCCGTTGAATGTTAAACAGGTCAAAGTCGGAATGTGGAGAAGGAATCCTTGAGAAGATTGATCCATAGATTGGAAAGCAAAGATTCATTCATAAGTCAACCATGACAGGATCTGATGCAGGTGAAATGCCAGAAACTAAGATGAGTGATGAATAGTTTCAGCAATCATTCTTGACTATGCAGCAGATGTTGGGAGAAATCTACGAAGACAAGAAAGCGAGAGATGCAGCTTCTTCTTCAAATAAATCGAAGAAGGACAAAGGTAAAGGCAAGGCTGATAAACCACCTTCACCTCCATCATTTCCATCATCATCATCATCTTCTTCTTCTTCTTCCGGTGCATAATCTAAAACAGAAAAGAAACCTAAGAAAACATATCTTTTGAAACTTGTTGTAAAATTTGAATTACCTATTTATGATGGCGAAATGAATCTTGAAAAGCTAGATAACTGGATTAAGCATTTAGAAGTCTATTTTCGCATTCATAACATTTCTAATGATAAAACAAAAATTCATTTAGCTACACTTAGAATGGGGGGAAAAACGTTAATCTGGAGGGAAAGTAAAACTCAAATAGATGTAAAGCAAAAAGGAAAAGACATCTCTTGATCTAAGTTTTTAAAAGCTCTTAGGAAACAATTCTATCCTTTAGGATACATGCAGCAAGTTGTTATTGATTGGAAGCATTTGAGGCAAGGTAAAGGGCAGAGTTTTGAGGAATTTACTCAGGAGTTTAGAAAGAAAGCATTGCCACTTGGTATTTCATTGGATACACGTGAAACTTTGTTAAAATACACCGGCAATTTACATTCATATTTGCATCATACATTATTAATGTTTAATCCTGAGGATTTTCATGAAGTGTGTGTTCAGGCCATACATATTGAATTAGGTGGTAGACCATTCAAGTTTTCATCGCAATCATCCAAAGAGATGGAAACCAAAGATTCCAGTGACAGTAAAGGGAAGAACAATTCGAACAGAAATAAATCAATGATAGCTCAGAAGGAAAGACCTACTTGCTCTCATTGCCAGAGAATCAGTCATGATGAATTTAAGTGTTGGAAAATTTATCTAGAACTTAAGCCCAAAATGTTCCTTAATAGAAGGATGAAAAGAAGGCAATTGCAGCAATCCAGCAAGATCTAGGTTCAGATTCAGGTGATGAAAGGAGGATAACTGTCATGGTTATGATAGGTAAAACTTCTCACACTAGTTCAAGTTCGAATATTATTGCATCTTCATCAAACATAAATCCTTCAAATGAGGATAAAAGAGTTGAATTTTTTAACATAAGGGTAACTTCTAACCACACAAAGATATATTCAATGTTTGATAGTGGATCACAATTCAATTTAATATCTGAATATTTAGTTAAGAATTTGGGTTTGGAGACACAGAATCATCCAAGACCTTACCCATTAGGATGGCTAAATAAATCAACTCAAGTAAAAGTCACAAAATAGTGTCAATTAAGATTTTCCATTACGGCTAATTACATTGATGAAGTGTAATTAGATGTGGTTCCAGTAGAAATATGTAGAGTTGTCTTAGGAAGTCCTTATCATTATGATTGTGATGCAATATTTTACAGAAGAGAGCATAAATATCACCTTAAGAAATATGGGGTTGAATTTATTGTCAGGGCACATCAAAACACAAATCACTTGAAGATTGTTGCTAATCAGATGAAGTGATTAATAAGTTCAAATAAAAAATTTGTAATCGTGTGTGTAAAGGAACAACATAAGAATCAACATGATGTTTGTTTAGGTTATGAGTCTCAATTTAAATATAGTTTGATCAAAGAGGCAAAAACTTTTCCAACTCTATTTAAAGAAACCAAAAATCTTACTCATAAGCAGGGAATAAAACATGAATTACAGTTTGTGCCTAAAGCTCCTCTTCCTAATGTCGAAATGAATCAATTTAGTCCAAGTTTGGAAAATATTAGTTACAAGGATGCAGGTCAGTATTAGAGAAAGTCAGTGTTAAATTTCTCTTGTACTGTGTTACTAAGTCATGTTTTGAACATTTTGGAAGCCTCTTTTCAATTGGAGAGGAAGCCTACTTGTTTTCATCTCAAAGCCTTTTCTAAAGCAGTGTCAAAGTATTCAAAACCTTTAAGGGAAACTTATGCATCAGGGGAAAGTTCTAATCAATGTAAACATCATTTAATAAATGAATAAATAGTGATTCAAACAAATCAACAACTAATTCAATACTTTCAAAATCAAGCTAAGATGCAGCAGTTGTCACCTTATAGTTTGATGGTTATCTTGCAACAAGTTCACTTAGTAATCAGGAATCAAGAAAGTATATCAAGTCAAGTAGTTGGTTTGATGTCAAAAATGTCTTTGACTATCTTTGTCATTCTAAAAAATAGATTTTTAATACATGTAAATGGTATTGAACAATATCCTGTACAGACTATTATCAAAGATGATTATGAATCACTAACTCATGGTATATCATGGAAAGAAATCAATTGCCATGTTCATAACAGGTTGTTTGACCATCATCGCAAGTTGTTCATATTGCAGATGGATGGAAGAAGTCACCGAATCAAAATGTGCCATGGTCAGCATCATCAGGGTCATCACTTGCAGGTGATTGACCAAATGTATTGGTACATCAATAGGGCAAGGTGGAGAGTGAGGGAGCTCTACCCTCATTGACTATCTGTCTAGTCAAACTTTTGTGGTCTAAAAGGCTTCAAGTGAAAAGGATTTATCCAGGAGGATCTCGTCAGATCAGTTACACAGGTTCAATGTCATCGTCAACATTCAGTATGGTGTCATTTAGTTTCGACAGTGTTGTTTATGGTTCAGGTTGTTCAGGTGATGTCAATGGATTTCATGGTGATATGGTTTTGTACCTATCTGTCAACATGTTGTTGTCGTCAGTTTGGCAAGGATTTGGTCATCAACATGTGTTTGTCATTTGCCTCGCAGGATTTGGTGTCAACGTGAGTTTTATCATCCACTCGCAAGTTTTGGTGTCGACAGGTTTGTCGTCATGTGACGTTTGTTGCTAATGTCACTTGGTGACAATTGGTTGTGAATGGTTTTGATGTAAAGGTCTAAATCTATACTAAACCCTAAACCTAGAACCTAATGCAATCATTCAAAAATGCATTAAAATCCATTAAACCTATGCTAAAAGACCTAAACCCTAAGTCCTAAGAACCTAACCCAAATCCTATACCTATCGGACAACTTTTCAATTCAAACTATGTATTGAACCTACATAAAACCTAAGTTAACAACTCTCGACCTATTGTAAATACATTAAAAACATTGCAAAACTATAAAAACAGTCTTAACCACATTGGGAGAAGACCTCACAAGTTGTAACCATGTGAGCAAGCGTCAATGTCGGAGCCTAACTGTAGTCCCTCCGCGAGACTTAAACCGCGCGGGTATGGAGACCATGGCAGTGGTCATGCGAATAGTCCAGTGGAGGTTACAGTCTCTAAACCATGGCTATCTAACTCTAACTATCATGGAGAGTGGTTGGCATGTGAACAAAGTGGATGTTAACCGTCAGGGTTTATAAACTTCACCGGAACTAAACCACAGCAGAGAAGTCCCAACTGTAACATGTGAACAAAGATGTTAACTGTTGGGTTTTCAAATGGCAGACCATAACCACCGGAGCACCATTAGTCAAGACCACCGGAAAATAGCTATCACAGGTTGGTTGTCTCCCCTCCGCACGGTTAGCAAACTATTGACGGTTACACTCTTATCCAAAGTTTAATTGTGGGTTTTTATTGTTGCAATTGTTAAAAATTAATTGAATGAACTTGGTGTTATCCCTAAGGTGGAAAAACCTAACAAGACCGAGACCTCTTAAACCTTAAAATAAACTGATACATTCCTAAAATCGGTGGAGGGAGTTCGAATGTACTTGTGGGGATATAAGAGGTAGTTTTTCTCATTGAAGAAGGCGAGAGTGGTTTTGAGATTTTGTATGTAGGTTCTGGAGGTTATAGTCAATTTTGTTATCAGCGTAACGGGAGCATCCAGAGTCAAAAATGAGAACTGTGATAGGTGTTGGAAAGCTGGTTCAGAGAGTTATCCTTTGATAGTGACTAGAAGTACCTGTGTACAAACTCCATTTGGTCAAATTGTTTTGTAATTGACCTCCTTCCTTTCAATCCTAATAATGCAGTCTCCCATCTTGAAACCGGACCTGGAGACGTAATCCATCAGGGATGAACTCCGTAATCAATATTGTAGTCTAGTATCACTGTGTATTTGTTGTTTTAATTACTATTTTTCATCTTATTTATGTCTTCTCATCTGTCGTAAAGTCTTCTTCTCGACAAGTTCTCTTTGTTTCCACACTTTCAGTTAACATTCTATTTTTTAATGGTGTAATCAGTTCTACGTTAGTTTTAACATATGATAATTTTAGATCATAACTCTCCATCTTTAAATTAACTGGAGAAGAAAATAGTGGCCTGAGATTGTTGCAAGTTTCCCTATTGATGAATAATTATAGTAAGTTTCTCAGTTGACGAAGAGTAAGAGTGACTGTGAATCTCATTCTTCATGAAGGATGAGAGTGAATTTTCTTAGTCGAGGAAGAGTAACAGTGAATGTGAATCTAGTTCTTGTATGTTTGACTTCAGAATCTGCAATCAAGTCCTAATTTGTAGGAAATTATCATACTCAAACTTTCTCTATTGACCAAGAATGAGAGGATCCGTGGCACTGGTTCTCATACATGTATAGTGTAGTGAAATATCCAAAAGATTTATATGGGTAGGAAGTTTCCCTAATCAATCAACCAAAGGTTGTAGATTGCTGACAATCACCTATGGTAGGGCATCGACATTGCCATAGGCATCTTATAGATTGAGCCTCCTCACGTACATTTTTCATGTCTCTCATTTCCCGTCAAAGAAATTACAACCTCAACGTAGATCATCCTAACTGGCTGTGTTACCATCTTGTGTTGTTCAATTCTTGCAGGTAATTTCTATAAAAAAAATCGGATGATGTTGATTTGGAACAGATTCGCTAGATCGTTTTTCTTTTTGGGGTCAAAATTAGCCCCATGTTTGTGGGTCTCAAGTACTTGGGTTGCCATCTCACACGTGGTAATTATCACATCACTAACTCGACTTGGCTGTTAGATAAAGTTGAGAAGAAGTTGACATGTTGGGATCACAAGTGGCTCTCAATTAGGGCATGGTCACCATGATCAAAGTTGTCCTACAATGTATCCCGGTGTACTGGATGAATCTATTCTACATTCCCCAAGCAATCATTAACAATATTGATGCACTTATCTCCAAATTCCTTTGGTCAGAACTGGACTCGATTGCAAGATCCAACTCACTCACTTAAACATGATTTGTAGGCCCATTCAGTTGGGCGAATGGGGTATCTAGGAGTCTCATAGGTTTAACATTTCTCTTATGGCATCCAATCTATGGAGGGCCTTCAAATAAAGAGGTCCCTGGCAAAGCATAATTATCAGAAAATATCTTCCCTATACTAGCTTGGAGGAATGGGTGGCTGCAGGTGTGTCAATCAACCCCTATTCATTTATCATATGGAGAAGCTTTAAACATGTGATTTTGTGGTTTTGTAGTAATATTCGCTGGTTGGTGGGTAATGGCCAAAGAATTTATGCTAGGATGGATGATATAAAGGGTATTTCTAGATCACATACTCTCTCTATTCACTCTATTCACCTTTCAAATCAGTAAGGAATCTTCACACTTGATCATCTAGCTAGGGTGCAGCCCTTCCCTCTTGCCTCCCCCACCTTGCCTCACACTTGGCATTTGGGCCTCCCTCAACATTTGCAAGGGGAATGGGAGTCTTACTGAAATATTCTATTTCAAGATGGGATTACTCTAACATAGAACAAAGACCTCTTGGTATGGGGTGGTAAGATACTAAATGGTCAAATCTCTGTTAAATAAGTATACTCTTACTTTTCCTCCTCCATTCACTCTTTACCTTATTCTGATTGGTCTGCTAGTATGTGGGGTTGGGATGCTCTATTGAAGATCAAATGCTTTTCTTGGCTTACAGTCCATAACTGCATTTTCACCTGCTATATCTTGTTGAAGAAGGGGTTCATTGGCCCTGGTAGGTGAATTCTATGCAAATCGTTTCTTGAAGACTGCTCTCACTTATTTTTACATTCTCCCTTTTCTTCTATTGTTTGGATCGAGGTTTCTCTCTTGTGGGGAATTTCTATCACTCGAGATGAATCTTCCATTGTGGCTTGCCTTATGTCTTGGGCTCAAAGTGCACCTGCTTATAGGTTTTTTCCATTATATGTACTATGGGGGATATGGAGGGATCATAATAATCTTATCTTTGAAGGAAAATTCTCTGATTCATATTAAGTTGCCTTAAAAATTGTTGCCTTCTTCATCAAAATCAGTCCTTGGCTACCTGAGGCCTCCTCTCCTTCTACTTCCATGCTTGATCTGTCTGGAATATTTCCCATATGCTTTTTTGATGGGGTTGCCTTGGGAGGCATGTGTGGTTGTGGTGCTTTCCTTAGAATTGACCCCTTTTCACATTATAGGTTCTACGAGTCTAGTGGCAGGGGAGACAACATTAGGGCCACAACGATCGCTTTATGGGGTGCCTTACAATTTTCCTCATGGCTGGGCATAGAGAGGATTTCTATTCTTCGGGATTCCCTTACTATGATTCAATGGATTTTGGGCTAGTCAAACCTTGGGGTCTCAACCCTTTGTAATTGGATGAGTCGTATCAGGGATTTAAAGGTTTCCTTTTCTAATGTCATCTCTTTCTAGCATATCTATCCTAAACAAAACCTTGTTGTTGACGTCCTCTCCAAGTAGGGCCTGTCTCTTTCTCCTAGTATTTTCAACTTTGAGTAGTTTGCTGCTGGTTCGTTATGTGGGCAAGGTTTTTTCAAATTTTCATAAGTAGTTTTTTTGCAGGATTTTTCTATCTATCGAGACCTCTCCTAGGCCTATTCTATGTTTTGATATTTATCTTTGTATTCCATTCTAGTGTTAATGCCATCTAACTATGCTCGCTACACGGCTCCTTGAGGGTTAATCTATTTTGTTTTTTAGATGTATTTTTGGTCTTCAAGGATCATTGCTGAGCAACACTGATGAAATGAATTTGACCCAAGTAATTGTAAAACTCTTCCTCATTTTGAATGAAGAATGGTTCTATTTTTTTCCTCTGAAAAAAAGTTAGCATTAACATAACACTGTGCTTTTCTTGTTAATTCCAAGATTAAATCCATTTGTTATTGAACATCAATATCGACATCGTTTCCCCATTTAGATTATTATAGTTCAATTCCTTGTGCAGATGCTGATAAAATGGGAGTGACAATGGCATGGGTGAAGACAATCTGCCACTTGCAGACTAGGTAGTAATTTGTACCCTCTCTAAAGAACATTGGAAGATATAGGGTGCATAACACAAGATTGGATAAAAGATCTTGATTTTCTTTTAGGGAAACACACATAAGTAATTTATTTTAGGCTAAAGGAGAGGGATAGCTCGGACATGAGTTCTTTAAGCTTGTTTAACTTAGTTTCCGAACTTTGTTTGGAAGGATGTATGCTAGTAGAACTTGGAAAAAGTGGGCTTCTCTTATAGAATGGTTTCTTTTTACATGTTTTGAAAGTGTTTTAGTTATATATGTGGGGGGTTATTCATAAATAGTTAGTTTTTTAATATTATATATATTTCATTTAGCATAATAGTTATCTGGAGCAAGTTTATATATATATATATATATATATATATATATCACAATTTCATTTACCTTGGAGGAAGTTTTCAATATATAAATACCTATGGGTTGGCCATTCCTCTTTATAGGACTTTGCTCTCTTAGTTTAATTCTTTTTATTTGGATTTCTTTTGGTTCAGTTTCAACTCTCCCCATAGTCAAGTTTTCGAGCTTTGCTTATTTCTCGTTTGTTACTGCTCATATATGAGTGTTGGATTTTCATTCATTCAAGGAATTTAGTTTTTTTTTTTTTTTTTTTTTTTGTCTCTTCTATTTTCATGGTTTCAAGGCATTTATTTTTTCTGGGTACTTCTTTTTGGTCTCTTCTATTATTTTGGTGAGTTCACAAAATATCAAGCCATCACTGCAGATTAATTATCCCTATTTGAATTCACTCACTTAAGCTTAACCATCCCTATTGGGATTCACTTCAAGAATGCCTTTCTATGGAAACCTTTCTTTCCTACCACCTCTGTTTCATCTTTGACAGTTCTCCTTCGCCTACTGAAACAATCTCTCTCCTTGTGCAACTAGAATGCCCTATCAGAGGGCTAGTGTTCATCATTGGGTATTGTATTATCAAGAGCAATTTAATTTATTGTGCTTGGCTCAAAGATAGAGGTTCGACATCATGATTTTGAGATGTTACCCCACCTTCTATTCAAGCAAAATGCTCACAATCTAAGAGGGAAATATCCAATTGACAAATCTTTATCTTAGATATGGAGTTTATAGCAGACATGGTTCATCGGTTTCTCTATCTAGGCCGCACACATAGACAATACAATTAATACATATACATTGTGGACCTCTATTGGAACATGAAGTATTCTTTTGGAAAAGTCTCATTGCACGAGCTTGGAAACCAGGAGGACCTCCTCCTCTCAATGGAGCACTTTCAAAAACACATGGCATACCTAGATCAACACATCCAATAGAGCCTATGTATCCCTCTTCCTACTGGCCTTGCACGAAAATATTTGAATCCATCCTCCTAGTTAATTTCCTCTTGCTATGGTTTTAGTCTATTAGTTTCTAAATTATTTCTCTTGCTATGGTTTTAGTTTATTGTTTTCTACCTTATTTGGATCCATCCTCCTAGTTCCTCTTTCTATGGTTTTAGTCTAATAGTTTCTAGTTGTAACAAGGAGCTTGAGCAACAAGGAGCTTATTCAAGTTGTAGGAGAATGTTTTGATCCATCCTCCTAGTCAATTTCCTCTTGCTATGTTTTTAGTTTTATTAGTTTCCTTCCACCCTCCTAGTTAATTTCCCCTTACTATGGTTTTAGTTTATTAGTTTCTAGCTTATTTCTCTTGCTATGGTTTTAGTTTATTAGTTTCTAGCTTATTTGCATTCATCCTCTTAGTTCCTCTTGCTATGGTTTTAGTTAATTAGTTTCTAGATTATTTGGATCCATCCTCCTAGTTCCTCTTCCTATGATTTTATTTTATTAGTTTCTAGTTGCAGGAAAGTATTTGGACCCATCCTCCTAGTCAATTTCCTCTTGCTATGGTTTTAGTTTTATTAGTTTCCTGCAATTGCCTTAAGGCCTGATTTTTGGTATATGTCTTTTGAATCTTGACTCTTTAGGCTACATTTTGTCTTCTTCTTCCTTGAAAAGAATGCATTATTTGGATATGGTAGGGTTTGTAAATTTCCTCTTGCTATGCTTTTAGTTTTATTAATTTCCTGCAATTGCCTTAAGACCCAATTTTTGGTATATGTATTTTGAATCTTGAGTTTTTAGGCTACATTTTGTCTTCTTCCTCCTTGAAAAGAATACATTATTTAAATATAGTCGGCTTTCCCTATATAATAACTCATTTGGAAAGAAATAATATATATGTGTGTGTGTGTCAATATTGAATATCTCATTTGGAAGGCATATATATATATATATATATATATATATATATATATATATATATAGTGAGGATTTGAAACTAGGTGGGGAAAATAACAACCATTTCACACAACCACCACAAATAACTAGAAATGACAAATATAATTTTATATTTTCAAAATTAATATAATAAGAAATAAATTAATAAATAACTAAATTTATTTTCCATTAAACTTTTTAATTTAATAAAATATTATTTTAGTTATATAAAATTATGAACCATGAGGCATTTTTTTAATATATTAATTTATTTGAAAATAATTTAAATTGAAAAAAAATATATATAACATAAAAAAAACTATTTTGTTATCTATATATATATATAACATTTTTTATAAAATAAATATTTTTAAAAACTAATTTACCTGCTTTTCAAAATTTTAAGTGTATTCAAATTTAAACTTATTTTAGGACGATTCCAATAACCAATATCTACCTATCTCGAAGAAAACAAGAACGTTCAACTCACTAAGTTACATTTATTCTTTTTGGTGAAAAGGGTTATATTTATTCCTTATATATAATTTGGATAATTTAGGATAAGTTTTTATGTTGGGTAGAATATTTGAATGTGAGACATTATTATCGCCATTGTGTGAACATTAGTAGAGTTTAAATGTTTAAACAATTTTTAAATTTGGTTTTATCTTTCATAAATTCAATTTCTTCCTTAATATTCACGGCGTAAGGTGTTTCCTTCTGGGAAGAACTTTCCCTGCTGCCATTCTGTATCATTTAGCACCATCAATATTGTGTTAAATGATTGAAATGTTATGCACTATCAGATGAGTTGGTTAGGGTATGTTAGTTGCCGCATTTCCCAGTTAATCAATTCATCGTCGTATGATTTTTGGTTTTGGGGACTCTTAGTCTAGGGTTTAGGATCTACAGCTCACATATCTGTGATGGTTAGCAACTACATCCATGAGGCCCCTCCTTTCCGCACAAGGGTTCATTCCTCTGCATATCTCTGCGAACAATACCTGTGTACTTTGTTGAAAATGTTCACTTCTTTCCATACATAACTTCACTTAATTGCATGCTTTATTCACAGACAGTGTTTCAATCCACGTCAATGGGTTTTTAACTTTTCTCTGGGGTTTCTTTGACAACTCGAGAGAGTCACAACGACTCTGACCACAACCGGTTTAAGACGTATGGTTCACAACACGACTTAACACAATCATAGTGGCTGTGAACATATTGGCTCAAAGACCTATAGTTTTCCTCTTGGCTCAAGACACCCACAATGATTGTGATTTTTAAGGCTTGGGGTTTAAAATTGTTTTAGAAAATGAAATTTCAATGTATTGTTTTTAGAATTTTTCTCATGCTAGCATCCCATCGCAAAATAATTTTGTAGTGATCGTGACCATGATTGTTGTACGAACCATCAACATTCCAGGAAACCCTATTAAGGAATGCAAAGAACAACCCTGCACAAAATCTCTGTTATAGAATTATAACGCCCGCTATACACTTCTCTGCTACAAATATATAACGACTGTCACTTGTCTATTTTAAAAGTTTAGCTCTCTCGGTCCAGCCTACATAATCGATTTTTCACTCATGACCATGAATATCATAGGTTATTCGTTTACATTGTCTGTTGCTTTCTTTTATTTCTTCCATAAGCGAGGGCTCAAACTTCACGTCTAGCCCCATTAGGGTCTAGAGGCTAAAGATTTTGGAAGCCACGAGTACCATGACTGGCTCTCCCAAATGCATTACATTATATAGAACATGACTTCTCAATCCCCTTGTTAGACGACTCACTTTTTTAGTAATTGCATTTTAATGTGTGGCCACTTTGTAAATAAAATTTACAATGCATCCCCCTTTTATTAGGGTCTCATTTCTTAGTCATGTATTGTTTGTTTCTCCATGCTTCCAACAATATTTTATTACAATATAGGACCCATCACACCATCGATCTCAAGCTGCAAGAATTTGAGATTTACAGACTTGAGTTTTAATAGATTGTCCGGGACATTGCCGCTTACAATTTTCCTGAGTACATCTTCTCTTGAAGAGCTTAGGCTCTCAAATACCCATAATAGGGAAAATCCCTATTACATTGGTGCAATGCACCATGTTGAAAACCATAAACCTGAGTCTCAATTTTTTGAAAGGTCGGATTCCTCCGGAGCTCAGTCATTTGAAGAATCTGAAACTTTTGATGTTGTGGTTCAATGGGTTGGAGGGAAAGATCCCTCACGAGCTCGGTGGGTGTAGCCAGCTCAAGAATCTGATCCTCTACAGCAATTTTCAAACAAGGGACATACCAAAAAAACTTGTATATTACAACAATTTAGAAGGGATTTCTTTGACAACAACAAGATCACTAGAAGGATTCCTAAGGAATTTGGCAGGTTGAGCAGCCTGGCCATTCTGCATTCTCTTGTTTGAAGCTATGATCATATTTCTATTTGGTTTTTGGATGGTCCCCTCGTAGGATTGCCTCTGGTGGATGGTAACCTTTCATTTTCTGATTTTGGCATTTTGAGCACATTTTTTACAACTTCATTTGAACCCAAACACACTTCATTTGGTATTCCATGGAGCACGTCTTTTCTATGAAACAAAAACATGTCTTATTTTCTGAAAGAGAAACATAATAAAATATTATAGTGTTTCCATCGTATTTAGTCATTTCAACTAATAATCTATGTTATGTGCATGTTCTTTCAGAAATTAAATATCAATTTACACTTCATAAAATAGTGGCTTTAATGATGCAAACATGAAATTGTCTTAGAATGAGGTAGTCTATATGTTGGATCTATCATTAATTCTAACTCCTTTCTTGGCTTTTTGCAGTTTGTAGCAGAAGGAGCCATGATTTTGATTCATCATGGAGAGTCACTGTGCAATGAGAATAATTTTTTTACAAGGTGTGTTGATGTACCATTGACACAAAGAGGGGTAGAAGAATCTACTAATGTTGGAAAGAGGATTAGAAATATTCCTGTTGATGTCATCTTTACCTCTGCATTGGTTCGGGCTCAGATGACTGATATGCTTGAAATGACTCACCACCATAGGAAAAAGGTTAGCACCCAAAATCTCCAAATGATGACAGAGTAAATAATTGTAGTTGGGCACTTCTCTTTTTTATTTAGTCACCCTGGTATGAAGTGAAAGGGAAGGTGTTTAATAATTTTATTACTTTTGGTTTATATTTTCACATTTTGAAAATATTTAATTTTTCAATGATGCTAAAAAATGCATATGATTATGGGAAAAATGTTTGGAAATAAGGGATGCTCTATTGAAAAATGTAAAATAGACTAATGCGTGCAGTAATTCTTAATGTACTTTTAGTTTCTCTTTTACTTTATTTTTCTTCTTAGTTAACTCCAATGCTAATACGTTTAATGGCATCCAAACTGTTTAGAGCTTCATTACATGGGTATGGCCCCAAGTCCCTCACTGTTGTGCAAGGGAAACATCACTTATAGTTTCATTCATTGAATTGGATAGAGATCAATTTCACTATTGGTTTCTCTTGACATTGGTGAATGGTGGGGTTTCATCATAGCTATTTAGATAAAGATAAGATAATTTTATTGGTGTCCCACAAATGACCTCAATAGATAGGTCGATGCAACTCAAAAGTACAGCCAGTGTAAATTCGGAGTGGGGGTGTGAAAATAAATCTTATCACTAATTTATCAAAATAAAGAAATAAGCTAAATAAATAGCCAATAAAAATAAAAAGCAACACAGTAATAATACCGTGGTATAGAAATATTGTCAAAGCCATTTGTTGGAAAATAATTTGTTTACAAATGAAAGAAAAAGAGGGAGATTGTTTTTCAAATTTAAACAGACAAATGCATATCGATCTTGAAGCATTCTTCTTCCTCTTCCCTTGCTATTTTAGTAATTCTCATCCAAAACTGTTATTTCTGCTCAATCAGCCGAATTCTATGGGATTTCATTACAAAATGCTTCCCACCTAACATAGTTAATAGCCTCCAAAGTGGTTATAACTTTGTTATCAGGGAATTTTCCATGTACTTCAGAAGTTGCAAGGGAAACAATACTTACATGTTCATTATATGGGTTGGATAAGATCACTTTTAGTCTCGACTCTTTTAAAATAATTGGGTTGAATGGAATCTTTCTTACAACAAATGGTCTATAGTCATACATGTAATTCTATTCAATGATAGACAACAATTTTTTTCATTCTAGTCAATGAAATGGAAATGTCAAAATGTTTTTATATTTTCTATTATGTTAGAGGTATGTTGCTTGACCTAGCAGCTGAGAAACTAAAGTTGCCTGCCTTTCTAAATAAGTTGTCTTCAAATTGAATTGCCTAGAAAACATGTTCCTTTAGGCCTTAATTTTTTGAATAGAAATGAAGTTGTATTTTGACTTCTGACATTGTTAACATTTCCCTCTGATCATCACAGTAAAGATGGCTTCAACAATGCAAAGTGACTCCCTTATTTGTTGTTCGATTTGATTTGTGTTTTTTCTTTAACTATGGTTCTAGGAAAATCAGGTCCTTATACTTTTATATCATTTTTCTATTGTAGATTGACAGTAAATCGTTGAAAGTAGGTTTGAACTTGGTTCTTAACTCTTCTATTACTGAATTCATTTTTTATTCTAAGAAATAATATTTATATGTTCATTGAATATCAAATTTAAGTAACATAATAAATTAATAAAAAATTTCATTCACATGTCAGAGAACTCAGTTATTGTTGAATCCCATAATACATAGAATTGTATTAAAATGATATTTAAAAGTGGGCATATGATGATGTGAATTTGTCCCAAATCCTAGAGGGAAATTGTGGATGTCCTTATTAGTGTTTCAACAACTGTCCCCCCCAATCTGAAACATTTTATATTGTGCTTAAGAAGTTTCAAGGGAAACAATACTTACATGTTCATTCTCTGGGTTGGATAAGATCATTTTCAGTCTCGAATCTTTTAAAATAGTTGGTTTGAATGGAATATTTCATACAACACATAGTCTACTATCATACATGTAATTTTATTCAATGATAGATAACAATTTTCATCATTCTATTTAAAGAAGTGGAAATGTCAAAATGTTTTTGGATTTTCTAGTATGCTAAAGGTATGTTGCTTGACCTAGCAACTGAGAAACTAGAGTTGCCTACTTTTCTAAATAAGTTGTCTTCAAATTTAATTTACTGGAAAACATTTTCATTTTGGCCTTAAGTTTTTGAATAGAAATGAAGTTGTATTTTGACTTTTGATATCGTTAACCTTTCCTTCAGTGTTGATCATCACAGTAAAAATGGTTTCATGAACGTAAAGTGACTTCCTTATTTGTTCTTCAATTTGATTTTTTTTTGTTCTTAAACTATGGTTCTAGAAAAAATAGGTCCTTATACTTTTATATAATTTGTCTATTGCAGATTGACAGTCGTTGAAACTAGGTTTTAACTTGGTTTGTATCTCTTCTATTACAAAATGCATTTTTTATTCTGAGAAATGATATTTATATGTTCTTTGAATATCAAATTTGAGTAACATATTAAATTGATTAAAATTTTCATTCACATATGAGAGAACTCAGCTATTGTTGAACCCCATTATACGTAGGATTGTGTTAAATTGATGTTTACCTCCAACCCTTTGATTTGTCCCAGAGCCTAGAGGGAGATTGTTGATGGCCTAAGCAGTGTTTCAGGAATTGTACACCCCCCCCGCCCCCCAAATCTAAAATATTTGATGTTGTGGTTCAATGGGTTGGAGAGCAAGACCCATCATGATCTTGGTGCGTGTAGCCAGCTCAAGAATCTGATCCTCAACAACAATTTTCTAGCAGGGGACATACTAGAAAAACTTGCATATTACAGCAATTTGGAAGGGATTTTTTTAACGAGGAACAAGATCACTGGAAGGATTCCCTAGGACTTTGGCAGGCTGAGTAGTCTAGTCATTCTGCATTCTTTGGTTTGCATTTACATGTATTTCTCTCCTTTTTTGAAGCTATGATCATATTTATATTTTTTTTGGATGGTCCCTTGATAGCCCTGTGTCTATATGGTGGATACATCATTAATTCCTTCTCCTTTCTTGGCTTTTTTGGGTTTTGTTGTGGTACTCAACAACCCCCCTTTGTATTCAGACTTAGGAGAAAGAATAATGGAGACCCTTTAAATTTTTTAGGATAGAATCCTTCTTTGTTTAAATAAAATAGGATAAGTTTTATATTTACTCTTTGATTTTTGAATAAAACGAGGAAGTTTATGAATAAGGTCATAAAACGTTTGAGGAATCCTTTTTAGTTTTAAATGATGAATTACAAGTCTAAATGAATCTTGAAATTAATGGAAAAACTATAAAAGAGTAGGTCGTACTAAATAATACACATAGTATCGACAATTTCAAAGGACAACCGATAAGCCAAATACAAAAGCGAAATGCAAAATTGCAAAGTGCAGAATTGTGAAATTGTGAAATGCGAAATTGTGATAAGTCGAATTGCAGAATGTGGAGATGATACCACATTCCATTAAGAGAAGATCTCTCATTACATGAATAGACGGATGCTGATATCACATTCTATTAAATTCCAATCTTTCGATAATATAGATCCTGTGCCTATATACTTTTCGGAAATCATAGATCGCTAAGCCATGTAATGTCACCCGATACCACACACCGATAAAATATTTTCTGGTATAATGAAAAGTGTCAGTATCACGTGAAGGAACGTTTGGAAATTTAATGACCACTCTGCGTAGTTCTAAGTTTGAGGTTTTTATTGATTGGTATTAATTTTTAGTTAATATGATAGGATTTCTGTATAGCTTGGATTGAATTGATATGACCATTTGCATCTTTCAAAGCTCTTGCTGCTTCTATTGGTTTGTTTATTTACAGGTAAATTCTAATAAAGAGCAGTTAAAGGACATGTCAAGAATAATCAAGGCAAGGCTGAAGTTCGTAACACAACAAGAACCAATATTGCCACCTGAAGAAATGTTGGAGATGTCTCCATTGTTTACAAATACTACAGCACTTTGGATGCATGTTCTGCCTCCTGGGAAGTGATATACAAACTATTCGAGGGTGCAAATCTTAGGGTAATTGTGAAATAGACTGCTACTTCTGATGATTCTCGTCCAAGTAATGGTGCCGCATGGAATGATGTGGTGAATTCATTTCTTCACAGAATTGTTGCCCGCCCTAAAATCCTACCATATACAGATATGGTGAGATGAGTTTTCGACCAGCTGGACATTACAGACAAAAAGTTTATAATGCCAAGGAAGACAATTATTAGGTCTTTTAAAGTTGAGGATTTAAGGAAAATGTATCATCTACCTCCACCTCAGAAGAGGTATGATACGCAATTCATCTAGAAATTCATGCAAGAGAATCTGAACCTTGCAGACTTGATCAAAGAATGGAGAAGGGACCCAAACAAACACAAGCGAGAGGACAGGGGTATGTATTCATTAGCATCCATTGTTAACCCTTTCTCTCATATTGCGATTAGTTATGTTTCCTCTATAGTTATCCAAATATGCAGGAATTCTCTGAAGAATGGGTGTCATTGAAAGAAGCCTCTGTTAGTGGCTATATCATGGATTAAGCGACTATATTATCCAACAATTTGACCATCCAGATCCATAATTACAGACAAAAGCGCAATGTTCTTGAAAGAATGGCTCCTCCTTTCTTTATGAGCGCCTCTATCATGGACACAATTTGTTTTTCTTACGATTTTCCATCCCTTGGATGGAAATGGACAGACGAATTTCCTAGCCCTATTTCTATTTATCTCAATATCCTTTGGGAATCGAAGTACCATGTTCACTTCTAAAAAATATATCATGAAGTCATTCTCCCCATACACCAAGAATTCTTTGGTAGAAAAGCCCTTAGACTTATTGCAGAAGCCAATAAATACCTAAAGCCTATAGGAAAGTGGTTTGGGGAAGAATCATTTACCTACATTCATGTTTTTGGTAGCCTTGCCCATCCTCATGTTTTTCCCATTTTTGTCCTAGATAAGTTGCTGGCCAAGGAAGTTTCTTATCAAATAGTCGGTAAGGGCTTAACTAAAGTACTTAAAGATGCCAAGAAATTCTCATGGTCGTGTTTTTCCATTTCTTGTGGTACCTATGCCTTAGAAAATTTCAAGAATTCCTCAATTGAAATTGACCAATTAAGAGCCTTTAATTTTCCAACCATGTTAAACATACCATATGACTTGCATGGTGTAGCGAAATATGTTACAACACAGGGTAATCTCAAACCGTTTTTAAACGAGCTTGACAAATTTGATGATTTGTTTGAAATGGTTCCAGAATATTATATGGTAGAGAAATTAGCAGCAGACCATCTAAGTCCTAATGAATTGATTAGATTCAATCAATATCACCAGTGAAGAATAGCCCATTTGCTCGAATCCCTATTAAAGCAATTCCAACAGAATTCAGAAACTTCAGATGCATCAGCTTCCTCCTCAAAAGCTCCAATTACTTCCCAAGTCTCTGAAACAACTACTATAGTTGTTGAGCACAATAGAGAAATAAAGGAGGAGAACAAACTGGATGAAGTATGGGAGGAGTTAAACCGTGTTTTGACAGTAGAAGAAACTCAGGTTATATGTCTTGGCTGATATAAAAGCAGAGCAAGTTGTAGCCAGTAGAGAGACAGAATAGGTTCCAAAGACTACAGGGAAAATCTCATTTACTGTTAAGGTTTCCCAAGAGGATACTATTCCTAAAATCCTGAGATTAATATTAATGCTAAGATTATCAATCAGTCAAATGTTTCTGATGATATGGAGATAATTCTTGCATTTCCTACTACTGATATAGTCCTCAAAATTGAAGAAATCTCACCTTTGGATGCATTTTACAGTCCAAAGCATAAAGCAGTAACGATAAGGTCAAGGAAGAAAATAAAGCTAGAACAATCTTAAGCGCTAGTTACAAATGAGACTCCATTTCAAGTTCTTTAGAAAGGAACTCAAAAATCCCCAGACAAAGAATTGAACATATTATGTTAGCTCACAAGATCTTATGCTAGTGCTACCATCAAAAAAGCTACAGAAATACAATTTATAATGAAGGAAAAGGATCAAAGGATTGTCTAATTGGAAAAAAACTTTTCAAATAGAAAAGCAAGAAATTGAGCAACAGTGGCAAACAAATCTTATCAAGCTTCCAAAGAGATTTAATGATTTAAAGATACAATTTGAAGTTGAAGTAAAGGACAAGGATGAACATATACTGTAGTTGCAACAAAGAATAGACCAACTGAGAGAAAATCTAGATATAAATGAAGTCTGCAAGGAAGCATCATAACTGGACATACTTTTAACAAAGAAGTAGGCCATTTTGTATCACAAATTGGCCTTAATTCATGACTTATCAAAGACCAATGATTCTTTAGCAAATTAATTGTCCAACTTGAGGACATTTTATGAATATATCAACGAGAAAATATCTGAGGATATAAATTGGAAAGACAATGCTCAGGGAATATCATCTAATCTTCCTCGAATTGAAGAATCATAGAAGGATATCATATTTGGTGACTGGGATATAAAAATGAAACGAGTAGAGATGGCTATTATCAGAGCCAAAAGACTTTCCTCGAATTTCACCGAATACATCAAAGATACCTTATTGCAAGCCAATCTGATTTAGGAATGCCCAAAGGACAATCTGCCAAATGTCACAGATTTGAAACAATCTTAGCAAGAAACATTTAGAAAGAAGGTTTAAGACATTCAGAGTTTATCGCAAGCAAACCTTGAAAGTTATTGGCATTTTCTGGTGAAGCCTCATAGTCAGTGGCTCATGCTGAGGTGTCTCTCAAACACAACAATATAGTTTCTTCCATAACTTAATGATACTGTGTTTATGGGAAAATTCTCATGGAGCTAATACATCCCCCACAGCTAAAGCCACTCATGGACATATACAATCTTAGAGAGCAGATGAAGAATCAATCTGGAGCACAGTCATGAGTTCTTGTTGCAACAGATCACAAATTTAGTTGTCCTTTATCTTAGCTTAGTTTGTTAAAGCTTTTTTGAAGAATTTTATTTTAAGTTTACTATTTTTGTAATATTAATAGGTTATTTAAACCCCTTTCATGCATTTAGAAAGGGGTCCAGAATTTTGAGAAGACAACTTTTGAACTTGCACTATTGTTTGATTCAGAGTTATCTAATTAAGAAGCTGAGCCTGAAAGCTATATTTTTCATAAGCAGAGCGATAATGCATCAGGTACTATTATCTTTGTGATATCGTTATGTATTGTTGATTTAGATAGTGAATCTATTATGTATTATTTCATTATATAAATGCTTTGAAAACAATCAGTCATTATCACTATTGATGTGCAAGATTGGATGATTTGTGATTATGTATGAGATAACGAGATCTTTTTATGTGATTGAGTTTTAATCAACTAAATTAATTAACTATTTAATTAATTTAGTTTATCATATATTCTTTCTATTCATTAAAGTATTGAATGATCTATATCATTATTTACTTTGTGAAATCTTTCTTTGAATCACATGTGAAGATGTATTATCCTGGGAAATAAGTAGAATAAGTTTATTCAATAATTTTACCATTAGCTATAAAATCATTTCATTAGTTTTTCATTCTATTACTATATTAAATCTCCTTAAAACAGGAAATTGGTCCCTTTATATCCAATTGGACCCGCCAATTTCAACGGAAACAGAGTTGCTTTAAGCTCTCGATCGGGTGGTGTTAACTGATATTGAGGGAGTCCAGTTCCAACCTTCAACAGGTTTGCAACTAAAGCAACCTTGATTTTGATTCGTCATGGAGAGTCACTTTGGAATGAGCAAACATTGTTTACAAGGTGTGTTGATGTACCATTGACACAAAGAGGGGTAGAAGAAGCTATTGAAACTAGAAGGAGGATTAGAAATATTCCTGTTGATGTCATATTTACTTTTGCATTGGTTCGGGCTTAGATGACTATTATGCTTGCAGTGACTCAGTACTACAGGAAAAGGATTAACACCCAGAAATCTCCAAATGATGAGAGCTTAAATAATTTTGGTGGGGCACTTCTCTGTTTTATTTAGTTGCTTTCGTATGAAGTGCAAGGGCAAGTGTTTAATAGTGTTATTACTTCTGGTTTATATTTTCACATTTTGAAAATTTTGAATTTTTCAATGATGCTAAAATATGTATATCATTATGGGAAAAATGTTCAGAAATAAGGGATACTCTGTTGAAAATGTGAAATAGACTAATGCGTGTAGTAATCCTTAACATACTTTTAGTTTCTCTTTTACTTTATTTTTCTTCTTAGTTAACTCAGCTGCTCATATGTTGAATGACATCCAAACTGTTTAGAGCTTCATTACATGGCTATGGCCCCAAGTCCCTCACCATTGTGCAAGGGAAACATCACTTACAGTTGCATTCATTGAATTGGACAAAGATTGGTTTCACTATTGGTTTGTCTTGACACTGGTAAATGGTGGGGTTTCATCATAGCTATTTAGATAAAGATAAGATAATTTTATTGGTGTCCCACAAATGACCTCAATAAATAGGTCGATGAAACTCAAATGTACAACCAGTCTAAATTCACACTGGGAGTGTGAAAATAAATCTCATCACTAATCTATCGAAATCACGAAATAAGCTAAATAACTAGCCAATAAAAATAAACAAACTGCAAATACAATACCGTGGTACATAAATATTGTCAAAGCCATTTTTTGGAAAATAATTTGTTGACAAATGAAAGAAAAGGCGGGAGATTGTTTTTCAAATTTAAATAGACAAATGCATATTGATCTGGAAACGTTCTTCTTCCTCTTCCCTTGTTTTTTTTAGTAATTCTCATCCAAAGCTGCTACTTCTGCTTAATCAACTCAATTCTATGGGATTTCATTGCAAAACAATTCCCAACTAACACAATTAATAACATCCAAAGTGGTTATAACTTCGTTATCAGGTAGTTTTCCATGTGCTTCAAAAGTTGCAAGGGAAACAATACTTACATGTTTATTCTCTGGGTTGGATAAGATCACTTTAAGTCTCGACTCTTTTAAAATAGTTGGGTTGAATCACATCTTTCATACAAGACATGGTCTACTATCATACATGTCATTCTATTCAATGATAGCTAATAGTTTTTGTCATTCCATTCAATGAAGTGGAAATGTCAAATGTTTTTGGATTTTTTGGTATGCTAAAGGTATGTTGCTAGATCTAGCAACTGAGAAACTAGAGCTACCTACTTTTATAAATAAGTTCTCTTCAAATTGAATTGTGCAGAAAATGTGTTCCTTTAGGCCTTCACTTTTTGAATAGAAATGAAGTTGTATTTTGACTTATGATATCGTTAACCTTTCCCTCAGTGCTGATCATCAAAGTAAACATGGTTTCATAAACGCAAAAATAGTCCCTTATTTGCTGCTCGATTTGATTTGTTTTTTTCCTTAAACTATGGTTCTAGAAAAAGCAGGTCTTTATACTTTTATATCATTTGTCTATTTCAAATTGATAGTTAATCATTGAAAGTAGATTTTAACTTGGTTCTTATCTCTTCTATTACTAAATGCATTTTTTATTCTGAGAAATAATATTTATATGTTCGTTGAATATCAAATTTAAGTAACATAATAAATTGATTAAAATTTTCATTCACATGTCAGAGAACTTAGCTATTGGTTAACCCCACAATACATAGAATTGTGTTGACCTGATATTTGGAAGTGGGCATATGATGATGTGAAAATGTCCCAAAGCCTAGAGGGAAATTGTGGATGTCCTGATCAGTGTTTTAGGCACTGTCCCCCCTCAATCTGAAACATTTGATGTTGTGGTTCAATTGTCATAAGGAAAAATCAATTTTAATATTTGTGAAATCATTATTGGCCATTTATCTCCTCTGGAATCACATCACTTCCACAATACACTAAATATAATTGTATGGATGGATGTAGTTTTCTTAGAGGATTGAGGCCTCCATTATCTACAGAATGAAAACCACCATAATTCATGTTATCTCTATTTGAATTCTTTTGAGAAATGGAGACATTGTAACATCTAGGTATATGCCTTCACAGATTGTGTCTCAACATCATTGTGGGAAAAACGTGCTCATTGTTCCTCATGGGAATTCTCTGCGATCTATAATAATGTATTTGGAAAACTTATCTTCTCAAGAGGTCTACTGATCATTTAACATGCCTCTAGATTGTGGTCTCTTCATTACATATTGTTTTACGATTTTGATATTCTTCTTTTGATCTATTTGACTTGTTCTGGTGATCAGAGTTGACTTGAAGCTTTCATTAACACAGGTTATAAGTCTAGAGCTATCCATCGGGATCCCCATGCTTTATATCTTCAAGGAAGGAAAATTTCTTAGAAGAGGAAGTCCTATTGGACCTTTAGAAGCTGGAGTTTATGCTGTTACGAAGGTATATTTTATATTTCATTATATCATCTAATACATAGTGTTAGTTGTCCCACAAAAATGTCATTCATTTATGCTAATGTTAACTTAATAAGAATATATTGAAATTGGTGTTAATATATCTTTGTTTCTGTGGATAGAAATTGAGTCATCATGAACTGGTGTGATGCAGAATTTGGCCCTTTATAGGCAAAAGTTGGATGAGTTGTTGGAGGTCTTTGTTGCGAGCCTGAGGTTGAGCGTGAGAACAAGCCAAAGCGAAAAGTTGTGTGATATTTTGTGCGATCGGTTTGATCTATGTGGTGAAACAAATTTTGAGAAAATAGTTGCCTCGAGACCATCTCGATGTCTTATCTTCCGCTCAATCTAGTGATTGGCACCAAAGATTCCTTGGATTCGAGCTCTGCAACAAGGATGGCGCAGGGGGGTTTCAGGTTCTAACAATAACAATTGTCGATGAGGTGAGACTAAGTCTAAGACCAATGGAAATCAACACGAATGCATAAATTGATTTATGGTTTTTATTTTTTCAAGGTAATATTATATGTTCTACTCTCGACACATAATTCATAGTAGTTGTTGTACCTTACATTCATTTTTCTCTCCACAGAATTTGGTGTAGCTACAAGGGTTTTGTTTGAATGCTATACATTGAAATTTGGATGTATATACCCTCTATCCATTGATAATGGACCCAGGTACGTGGAGTGTTACTCTAGACAATTCCTTTTTGACACTGCTGCTGGTTCTCATGTAATTTTCAGATTGTCATTCACACAAATATTACAAACTTTGGCACGTTACAAAAAAATATATGACAGCTGCTAGTTCTTTCGAGTAATTCGTTGGTGAGGGTTTTAACATTGGTCTTCTCAGGAACAAGGTAAACCACCTAACATTCCACAACCCACCTCTTCTCAAACCCTAGAGCTTTATGAAGCTTCTCGAAAAAATTGTTGTTGAGCCCTTCTCTATTTGCATGTAGTTGGATCATGATGTACCGTTAAAAAGCAAGATGATCAAGCGAAGAACCAAACCTATATCCTACCTCGCATGCCCAGGTGCCAAAGTTCCATTTATGGTTCTTCTCTATAGTTTTGTAGTTATAAATACAAATTCAATTTTTTTGTCTCTCGACTTGGGAGCAATGTTTAAAAATTCGGCTGATTCAAAACGAAAACAGCTGAGTTGATCCATTTCATTACAAAAATTTTTGACTCGGTTGAAAAAACGGTACGGGAGGCCGAGTCATGGCTGACTCGGCCGAGTTATTGCATGACTCGGCCGAGTCAGCCATGACTCGGCCAACTCGGCCGTTTCCGCAATAACTCGGCCGAGTCATTAACTGCGGCCCGTAACCCCAATTAAAATGCGATTTGTCATATTTTTTTTTAAATTTTCAAGTGTTTGCTGATTGGTGGGGACTCCAATGTGTTTTATGAATTAGTTAAATGCTATTTGGGGTCCATTTCCCCCTCCCAAACCCTATTTAACACACTCAAATGCTCTCATTCTCTCACAGCCATCTCATGCATTTGAGTGAGAACTTCATTGAGAGTTAGTGAGCAGTTCTTGAGTTTGTTTTTGGAGCAGCAGTGAGGAGTCTTAGGCAAGCATTGTAGTTGGAGTGAGGAGCTTCTTGGGCAGCCATTTGGAGCAGCGTTAAGGAGTTGATTCTTGGAGCAAGCTTGAGCAGGCAGTTTGTGCCTAGAGGTATTTTTTTCACCTCTACAAATCTGTTTTTGCTTATTAAATTTTAGGTGCATATTTGGAAAGCCTAGAGAGTGTTTTTTGTGAAAGAAATGAACATTGAATCAATGTGTTTTTTTTTTTTTTTTTAGGAAAATTAAGGAAGGTCCTAGGGGCATTAATAGGCTGAAACAACACTTGGCGGGGATTAGAGGCAAAATTACTCCATGTACCTCACCAGAAATTGGGGAGATTAGGAAGCAATTGTTGGCCAGCTTTGAGAAATTTAAAAAAGATAAGGCTAGGCAAAGAGAAATAGAGGCTGAAATTGGGAGGAAGAGGGAGATACAAAAAATGATGGCTACTAACCCGAATTATGATTTTGAGGGTTCTTCCTCTATCCCTCAAACTAATGCATTAAACCCTTTCCGATATGTTCCTCCCTCTTTTGGTTCTGTTCAAGATAAGGGAAAGGGTAGAATGAAAAAGGGTGATATGACTATCAAAAGTTATTTCACTCCCTCCTCTCCATCAGATGCACATGGTCCTCAAGTTAGTAAAATTCAAATGCAGCCCACTTTAGATGACCATTGGAAGAAAGAATTGAGGGAGACTACTTGTGAGTACATAGCTAGATGGTGGTATGATGCTGATATCCCCTTCAATGCTTCCCGTTCACCATATTATGAGCCTATGTTTGATGCCATACATGCTGCTAGAAAAGGCTTCAAAGGCCCTACTATGCATGAGCTAAGGGGGTATCGTTTACAGAAAGAAATTGAATCCATTAATGAATATTTGAAAGATTTCAAGGACTCATGGGCAAGAACAGGATGTACCATCATGTCAGATGGATGGACTGATAAAAGAAACCATAGCATCATAAACTTTCTTGTCTTCTGCCCATGGGGAACCATGCTTTTAAAATCAGTTGATGCATCTGATAAGGTAAAAGATGGGAAAATGTTGTTTTAGCTATTGGATAAGGTTGTTGAGGAGGTGGGGGTGGCTAATGTTGTTTAAGTCATCACAGATAATGCCTCTAACTATGTTCTTACTGGTAAACTGTTAGAGGAAAAACACAAGACCATCTTTTGGACCCCATGTGTTGCACATTGCATAGACCTCATGCTTGAGAATAATGGAAAAATAGATTGAGTCAAAAACACTGTAGATCATGCCAAAAGCATAACAAAATTTATCTACAATCATTCATTGATTTTGAGCCTCATGAAGAAGCACACTGGGGGTAAGGATATTATTAGGCCTGCCATCACAAGATTTGCTACTCATTTTTTGACATTGCAATCTATGCTTTCCCAACATAGAAACTTGCAAAAGATGTTTTCCAGTGATGAATGGAATCAAAGCAATTGGTCTAACAAATCGGAAAGCAAAAAATTGAAAAATAAAGTCTATGAAGAAACTTTTTGGAGAAAGGCAGCAGAGATTGTGAAGCTTGCTGAGCCACTAGTTAAGGTGTTGTGGTTGGTGGATGGGGAAAGGTTGGCTGTGGGCTTCCTTTATGAGGCTATGGATTAGGCAAAGGAGCAAATAAAGACAACATACAAGGATAGAGTGGCAAAGTATGTGCCCATTTGGGAAATCATTGATGAAAGATGGAACAATCAACTCCATCGCCCTATACATGTAGCTGGGTATTTTTTGAACCCACAGTATCATTATAAAGCTAAGGAGTGAGGAGCTTTGAGGGGGGGGTCAGAGATGGACTGATTGATTGCATTGATCGCATGATCCCATTGGAGTCTGATCAGCTGGAGATACACCGACAGGTCACAACCTTCAACAATGCCTTAGGTACCTTTGGGAAGAACCTAGCAAAGATTGCAAGAGAAGAAGATGAGCCAGGTAAACAAAAATTTCAATTTTCAAATTCTTAATAGTTTTACTTTTTTTTTTAAAGTTTGTTAAATTGTTTATAATTTGAAAGTTGGATATAATTTGTAATTTTGTTGAGCTAACTCATTACACTCCTATGTTTTTTGCAGCACAATTGTGGGAGGCCTTTGGTGGCCATTGTCTTGAATTGCAGAAGTTTGCAATTCGTATTTTGAGTCAAACTTGCAGTGCTACTGGGTGTGAGCGCAATTGGTCTGTCTTTGAGAGGATTCACACAAAGAGGAGAAACCATTTGGATCAAAAATAGTTAAATGATCTAGTCTATGTCCAATACAACCTCCAGCTCAGACGAAACCAATAGCTGAACAAAAGACCTGATTCAGATCCCATTGTGTTGGAAGACATTGATCCAACATCAGATTGGGTAGTGGAGAGTCATCCAGCAGAGTTTGATCCTGATGAGGATCTTGATTTAGATTTAGATATCGAGGCATCAGTTGAACATGTTGTTCAGTTGAATGCAGATCCTGATCCACTAGCCTTAGTCTCACAGCCAGAAAGGACTCCAGTTGCAGGCGCTTCCTCTGCTCAGCCATGACAGAAGCGCAGTCGCATATCTACTCTATCTCAGCTTGCATCTGTTGCAGTTGCACAGCCTGCTAGTGGTACCACTTCTACAGTTGCAGTTGGAGATGATGATGATGATGAGGAGCCATGGGACCCCATATCTGACTCTGATGATGATCTAGAGATTGATCGATAGGATCTTGGCTCCTCTGGCAGTAGCTACTATTCAGTAGTACTGAAGTCTGGTCACAGTTTACTTTTGTTGTAAAGGCCTTTTCTAGCCTCCTTGGTTATGTGTTTTTTGTTTTGAGACTTTGATCATGTATGACAGTTGACTATGTATTGCCATTGGACAGTGCACTGGGTGCCATTTTGATATAATGGATTGGTTCATGAGCCTACTTTGATCATATGTTGTCTTCCATCTATATTATAATGCTGTGTGTTTGGAAACATGAATGAAAATCTTTAAAATTATGTTTAAAATCTTTAAAATTATGTTTTTTAATAAAAAAATAAATATTTAATGTATTTTTTACAATGACTGAGTCATTGAAATCGAGCCGGCCGAGTCGATACCGAGTCGGAGTCGGAGTCGGAGTCGGAGTCAATCCTCGGCCGAGTTGGAGTCGGAGTAGGAGTTTTAAAACATTGCTTGGGAGGAACAACTATCTGGTAGATTCATAGTTGTAATTTAAATTTAAATTTTATTTGAATATAGATTATTGATAAAAAAAGGCAGCTATGATGACTTGCCATCATTATGTTTCCATCACTACAACAATTCTTTCCATACCTAGAAATATATATAATATTACAAGAGTATTAAATGCCTTCAATGGTTGTTTTAGATCCTCTCTCCTATTGCGAAATTCAAGAGCTAGCTTAAAGAAAGCAACCAACTCGCTAGCCATCATATTGTTCATGAATTAATATTATTTTATTTAGCTTATCTAATGTCATCTACTACTTGTATTTTTTCAAAATCTATTAAATATTTGCTATTGGAACTTGAAAGACCATCTCTAAAGATTAAGAGGCAATCTATGTTGGAAAGTTTATAGAATGTGTCAAATAGACATTATGCAAGGGTTTTCTCTTTATCTTCTATTTTTGAAAAACATTTTGTTTATTAATTTTTAACTTCAATAATTCTTTATATGTCGCAATGCTTATCATGCCTTACGACATGTTCTTTGCAACATCTGTGCAATTGCTAATTAAACTTCAAACGTAATAAAACTTAAGTAAAACTAAGTAAATTACATTTCAAAATTACTTTGTTGAGAGTGGATTGAAAATAACCACAACTTCACGGATTTGAACAGGATGGCCACTTGCCCACTTGAAATCAATCAAGTGAAGAATAAAGTGGGTCTGAAATCATTGAGAGTTTCCCTATTGACGAAGAATAAGTGTGAGATTCTCACTCGACGACGAAAAAGGGGGACCGTGAATGTCGTCGTTTTTGTACATATGTCGCTTTCGTTCTAGATGGCAAGGAATCTTTCTTAATCAACGTTTCTTTATTGACTATTGACTATAGTGAGAGTGACTGTGGCACTGGTTCTTGAGACTTGTACATGTGTGGTGTAGTGCATTTTTCAAAGAGATTGAGATGGTTAGGAACTTGGAAGCTGCCATAATCAATAAATCAAAGGTTGAAGACTGCTGCCTGTTTCATACGGCACGGCATCCGCATCTCATAAATTGAATGTCCTCGGGTACATTTCTCGTGTCTCTCATTTCCTGTGAGAGAAATGGAAGCCTCAACACAGATCATCCTGATTGGGTGTGTGGCCGTCATGTATTGTTCAATTCTCGCAGGTAAGTGAGCACGAACATAACAGTTCCCTTTTCTTCTTAATTCCAAGATTTCATACAATCCAGTTATTCTTCAACCCCAATACCGACACGGTTTGTCTATTTAGCTGATTAGAGTTCAATTCCTTGTACAGATGCTGACAAAATAGGAGTCAACTACGGCATGGTCGGAGAGAAACTGCCATCTGCAGACCAGGTGGTAACCTTGCTGAAGATTAACAACATTGGAAAAACTAGGATTTTACATGCCAGCCAAGATGTGCTGAAAGCTTTGGCAAATTCTGGGATCGATGTAATCGTGGGAGTAGATAATAGCGATTTGCAGGCCATATCCTCCCGCCAGGATTCAACAAACAGTTGGGTTAACGACAACATTGTTCCCTTCTATCCCGCCACAAATATCAAATACATTGCAGTGGGCCACGAGGTTTTGCCCAGCACGCAGTATGCATCGTATCTTGTCCCTACCATGAAGAACATTCTCATTGCGATTAAATATGCCAATCTGCAGAATAACATCAAAATCTCTACCCCACATTCCTTGAATGTTATAAACAACGGCATTCGGCCTTCTCAAGTGTTGGGTATTTTCACATGGAGAAAATACCAAAAACCAAACATTCAAACACACAGAGGCAATGCTCTGTTTCTACCTTTCCAGGATCTTTTGTGCTCAGGCAAGATTAAAAAAAAATTCACTGAGAGACAGAGTATTTCACCACCATTAAAAACATTCTATTCATTAAAAACTGATACAAACTTCATCCTCTTTTACTGAGCGGGATTTACCACTGTAAAATCATTTTTATATTCACTGCTGTGAAAAACAACTTACTGCTATAATAAAAGGTTTACATAAGTTTACTGCTGTAATAAAATTTACACAGGCTTACAAAATTCGTTCCACCATTTTCTTTATGCACTGCTGTGCAAAACCACACATGGTTTTTCTTACTCCTCTGTTTTTCAATGCCTCACAAAACATTACAAAATATATTTGTGCACTGCCGTGCATACATCCTCTGGTTCTCCACGCTACTGCTGCGAACACCAGATGTATTTTTCTCCCATGTGCCATGCATGATAAAAAGTCAACACACTCCAAAAAACAAATATACGAGCTCCTCTTTTTTTGTATTACATTGCATTAAAAAATGACCATACCTATCTTTAAATGCTACATACCTTTTACATAAAGAAACCTACGTGCTATATAAAAAAATGTATATATTGTAACGTGCCCATACTCATATTAAAAAGGGCCACCAAAATCTTGTACCAACATTAACTCTTTCACCTACGGCAGTCAACCAAAAAACTTTCACTCCACGCAAAACTTGAATTGACGCAGGCCCGTGTGCAGGTTTAATCAATCAACGACGGAGAGTACGAGAGACAATCGAACGGAGGAGAAAGATATCGGAAGACCAACTTATGCTGAACATTAACACCCGAGATTCTTACGTTGCATTACGTCAGGGCTGAACCACGTGTCAGTTCCAAAATTTCTCGGGTTCAAACATCGGAAAAATCCCTTTGACGGAGAATGGCCCGAGAACTCTTCGGCGGACGGTTTTTGGCTTGGTGAACGGTTTCTGGTGGTCTGCGTTGAAATTAGATTTCAACACTCCCCTTTAATTTCAACAGCTTGGCATTCGGTCATACCGAGACACTTCCTCAAAAATTCAAAGCTTTTCTGATCCAGTGGCTTTGTCAAGATGTCTGCTACCTGTTCCTGAGTCCTGCAATGTTCTAGGACAATTTCTCCATTGTTCACCAATTCTCTGATGTAGTGAAACCTTGTATCAATGTGCTTCGTTCTCTTATGAAACACTGAATTCTTTGACAGTGCAATAGCTGAGCTATTGTCACAAAAGATCACTGTCGCTTTTCCCTGCTCTTGGCCTAAGCTTCTCAACATTCTTCTCATCCACACTGCTTGACATGTTGCTGCTGTAGCTGCCACATATTCAGCCTCTGCTGTAGACAATGCTACAATGAACTGCTTCTTAGAAGCCCATGAAATGGCTCCTAAACCCATATGAAAAACATAACCGGAAGTGCTTTTCCGATCATCTACACTTCCAGCCCAATCACTATCTGTGTACCCAACCAAATCTGAATGTTCTGAGGCATGATATAGAATTCCAAACATTTTGGTACCTTTGACATACCTCAAAATTCTCTTTGCTGCCTGCCAATGTGCCTCCTTTGGCCTCTCCATGAACCTGGAAATTAAACTAACAGCATACATTAAATCAGGCCTAGTTGCTGTTAAATACATAAGGCTGCCCACAATGCTTTTGTATAGGCTAGGATCAAAATCCTTGCCGCTGTCCTCTCTGCTGAGCTTTAATCCCATCACTGTGGGAGTGATTGCTGCCTTGCATTCTTCCATCTTAAATCTGCCCAAAACTTGATTTACATATCTTGCTTGAGATATAAAAATTCCTTTTTCATTTTGATCTACTTCTATGCCTAAGAAGTATCTCAACAAATCCATGTCAGTCATTTCAAATTCATCCTTCATGACTGATTTAAAATTCTCAATAAGATAAATATCATTTCCAGTGAAAATAACATCATCTACATACAAAACAACAATTAAAATTTTACCATCCTTTTCCTTGATGTAGACTGTGGGTTCTCCTTCACATTTGTCAAATTCATTATCTAATAGATATGAATCTATCCCGCTGTACCATGCTCTTGGCGCTTGCTTCAGCCCATAAAGAGCTTTCTTCAATTTGCACACTTTGTGCTCTTCACCTTTCTTCTCATATCCGAGAGGCTGTTCCACATAGACCTCTTCCATTAACACTCCATTTAGGAATGCTGATTTCACATCCATTTGGTAGACTTTCCATTTGTTTTGTGCTGCTATGGACAGCACTGCTCTCACGGTTTCCATCCTTGCAACTGGAGCGAAAGTCTCCTCATAATCTCTCCCACACTGCTGCTTGTAGCCTTTGACAACCAGCCTTGCCTTGTGCCTTTCTATCTTGCCTTCAGCATTGCTCTTGGTCTTATAGACCCATTTCACACCAATGACTTCTTTGCCTTTTGGTAACTCAACCAAATCCCATGTTTTGTTTCTCTCTATGGCATTCATCTCCTCATCCATAGCTTCTATCCATTTCCTATCTTTAATTGCATCTTCGAAATGAATAGGATCATCAACATGACAATACAAGGCAAATAAGGAATTCATTCCTTCATCATAAATGTCACTTAGATTTCTAAATTTCTTACCTCTTTCACTTGATGTGCAAGTGCTTGAAGATGCACTTGAATTTCCTCCTTGTGGTGTGCTTGGAGAAGCACTCTCATTTATCCTCAATGGTGTCCCTTGCTGTCCTTGTGTTGGCGCTGCTGTTTGGGGATGCATTTCAGCCACCTCCTCTTCATCTTCATCATGAGACAAACAGTTCTTGACATTCACTGTTTTCTCTATGCTTCCATCCCAAGCTTCCTCTTCAATGAATTGAACATCCCTGCTTACAAAGAACTTCTTGGTAGATGGGATGTACAGCCTGTAAGCTTTGGATTCATCACTGTATCCAATGAAGATGCATTTCTCCCCTTTGCTGTCCAACTTCCTCCTTAGCTGATCTGGTATGTGTGCATAGGCCACACACCCAAAAACTCTCATGTGGGTGACTCCTTGCTTTCTCCCACTCCATGCCTCTTCTGGCACTTTGTTCATGACTGCTTTTGTAGGACACCTGTTCAATATATAAACTGCACAATGTACAGCTTCAGCCCAATACTCATTTGGCAAATGCTTTGCCTTCAGCATGCTCCTCGCCATATCCATGATGGTCCTATTCTTCCTTTCAGCAACTCCATTTTGCTGTGGGGTGTACCGAGTTGTAAACTGTTTATGAATTCCATTTTCTCTACAAAACTTTAGGAATTCATTTGAGATATACTCACCTCCTCTATCAGTTCTCAATACTTTTATGTGCAGCCCACTTTGGTTCTCCACAAGTGCTTTGAAATTTTGGAATTTCTCAAAGACTTCACTTTTGTTCTTGAGGAAATATATCCAAGTCTTTCTTGTAAAATCATCAATGAATGTCAAGAAATATTGGCTGCCTGCTAATGATGGAGCTTGCATTGGTCCACACAAATCTGAGTGAATAATCTCTAAGGGTGTCTTTGCCCTTATACTTTTCCCTGATGGAAAACTCTCTCTATGTTGTTTGCCCAATATACAACCTTCACAAAGGCTGTCCAGCTTCTCTATCAATGGTAATCCCTTTACCATTCCTTTTCTGCTCAATAAGTTTAGACTTCCAAAATTTAGATGCCCGAATCTCAAGTGCCATAACCAGTTCTCATCCTTTGGCATGCTTTGGAAGGCCTCTTGGGTGACTGCTGCCATTTCCCTTTTGTTCTTCATGTCTGCCCTGATCCGGAGAGGGAACATCCTGTTCCTTGTCATCTTCACTTCAGCAATGCATCTTTTGTTGGGTGGTATATCCATGATGGTGCACACATCATTTACAAAGTAAACATTGTAGCCCTTTTGGACAAGCTGTCCAACACTCAATAGGTTACATCTCATTCCGGGGACATAGTAGACATCTGCTATGGTTTTCCTTTCTCCTTGTTTTGTAAATATTTTTATCTCCCATTTTCCCATAAAAGACACTTTACAATCAGTTCCTAATGTGACCTCTGATTTCAAATTCTGATTTAAGGCTGAAAAGAGGGATATATTCCCTGTCATATGGTTGCTGCAACCTGAGTCTAAAAACCATATGTCCTCACTATGTGTTTCAGCCATGTTACAAGCTAACAGGACATTTTCTTGACTGCTGTTTTCTCTTATAACATTTGCATTTTGTCTGCTGTTCATATCATGATGTTTCTTTCTACAATCACTAGCATAATGTCCATACTTTTTGCAATAATAGCATTGAACATTAGATTTATCATACCTTTGTCCTTGAGCCTGATACTGATCTCTTTGTTGGCTGCTGCCTTGACCTTGGTTCTAATTTGGATTACTGCCTCTTCCTTGTGCATTTGATGGGCTGTTCCTTCCACCTCTGTTCTGGCTGCTGCCTCTTCCTCTTCGGTTTCCTCTTCCTTGACCTCTTCCTCTTCCAAAGGACATCTGGGTCTTGAAGGCTTGCTCTAGAGATGAGTTTTCATTCCTACTCAACCACTGCTCATGTGTTATCAGTGATGCATGCAGCTCATCAACTGAATAGTTTGAGAGATCCTTTGTCTCTTCAATGGTGGTGACTATGGCATCGAACCTTGAGGGTAAGACCCTCAATATTTTCTCCACAATTCTTCTATCTTCAATTGTTTCTCCATGAGTTCTCATTTGTGTGATTACACCAATCACATGAGTGAAGAATGATTCAATGTTGTCTGACTCCTTCATGTTCAAGTTTTCAAAATCCTTTCTCAGCAATTGTAGTTTTGCTGTCTTCACTCTCTCCATGCCTTGATAGGCTGTCTTGAGGGTTTGCCATGCTTCATTTGATGTTTTAGCTGCTGCTATCCTTGGAAATATACTCTGGTCTACTGCTAGATGCAACAATAAAATGGCCTTTGCATCCTTCTTCCTATTGCTCTTCAGGAGATCTCTCTCTCCCTGAGTTAATGCATTGAACTCAGTTTCATCTGCTGGTTCTTCAAAACCATCTTCAACTATTTCCCATAAATCTTGAGAGGCAAACAGGGCTCTCATAGTTATTGACCAGTAGTCATAGTTCTTCCCATTAAACTGTGGGAGCTGGGTGTTAAACATACCCATACCAGTGCTTGTGCTAGCCATTCCTTGACTGTGTATGTTTAAAAACAACTGACTGTTTCTTCAGCAACACAAAAAAAACTTTTGAAATACCTGAATCCTTTGATGTCTGAGTCTTCTGTCTGCCTGAGAAGTTTTGCTGCAGCTACAAACCTTCTCCCTTCAGCTTCTTTAACTTCTTTAAAGAGCCTGGTCCTGCTCTGATACCACTGTTGGGTATTTTTACATGGAGAAAATACCAAAAACCAAACATTCAAACACACAGAGGCAATGCTCTGTTTCTACCTTTCCAGGATCTTTTGTGCTCAGGCAAGATTAAAAAAAATTTCACTGAGAGACAGAGTATTTCACCACCATTAAAAACATTCTATTCATTAAAAACTGATACAAACTTCATCCTCTTTTACTGAGAGGGATTTACCACTGTAAAATCATTTTTATATTCACTGCTGTGAAAAACAACTTACTGCTGTAATAAAAGGTTTACATAAGTTTACTGCTGTAATAAAATTTACACAGGCTTACAAAATTCGTTCCACCATTTTCTTTATGCACTGCTGTGCAAAACCACACATGGTTTTTCTTACTCCTCTGTTTTTCAATGCCTCACAAAACATTACAAAATATATTTGTGCACTGCTGTGCATACATCCTCTGATTCTCCACGCTGCTGTTGCGAACACCAAATTTATTTTTCTCCCATGTGCCATGCATGATAAAAAGTCAACACACTCCAAAAAACAAATATACGAGCTCCTCTTTTTTTGTATTACATTGCATTAAAAAAACGACCATACCTATCTTTAAATGCTACATACCTTTTACATAAAGAAACCTACGTGCTATATAAAAAAATGTATATATTGTAACGTGCCCATACTCATATTAAAAAGGGCCACCAAAATCTTGTACCAACATTAACTCTTTCACCTACGGCGGTCAACCAAAAAACTTTCACTCCACGCAAAACTTGAATTGACGCAGGCCCGTGTGCAGGTTTAATCAATCAACGGCGGAGAGCACGAGAGACAATCGAACGGAGGAGAAAGATATCGGAAGACCAACTTATGCTGAACATTAACACCCGAGATTCTTACGTTGGGTTACGTCAGGGCTGAACCACGTGTCAGCGCCAAAATTTCTCGGGTTCAAACATCGGAAAAATCCCTTTGACGGAGAATGGCCCGAGAACTCTCCGGCGGACGGTTTCTGGCTTGGTGAACGGTTTCTGGTGGTCTGCGTTGAAATTAGATTTCAACATCAAGGTGCCTTCCAAGACGACCTGAACGACACCATGAGTGGGATACTCAAATTTCTGTCAGATAACGGGGCTCCCTTCATGGCCAACGTTTATCCATACCACGGCTACGTTGCTGACATAGACCGGAATTCTCTGGACTACGCTTTGTTTAAGTCCACGTCTCCTGTGGTGCAAGACGGAGGTTGGAACTACAGCGACTTGTTTGATGCGATGTTTGATACTCTTCTGTCGGCCACGGAAGCCTTGGGATATCACAACGTCCCAATCATTGTTACTGAAAGCGGATGGCCTTGTGCTGGCAATGATGTGGCCACAGTTAAGAATGCTCAGACTTATAACAACAATCTCATCAAACACGTTTTATGGAATGCGGGGACACCCAAGAGGCCGGGAACGAGCATAGAAACCTATATTTTCTCTCTTTTCAACGAGAATCAGAAAGCGGGGTTTGAGTCTGGGCGTCACTATGGGCTCTTCGACCCTCATGAAACGCCTGTATACCATGTGGACTTTTCTCCATATGAATCTCCCGAACAACCTGCACCGAGTGTATGTGGAACGCCTGTATACACTGTCAACGTCTCTCCATGTCAATCCCCCGTACCTTGTTCACGCAGTCGATGTGAACAAGCCCAGATAGTTATCAAGATATATGCAAAATGACACGCCTTCATATTGGTAGTGTAACTGTTGTTGGGTATCCATATAAATTAAAGAAAGTAATAAAAATATAATAGAGTAATATTTTTTTAAATAAAATTAGAAGCTAAAAGATACGTGATAATTTCAATAATACTATTTTCGTTGAAATTATTTATACAGAGGTGTTAGTATGTTTTGGAATTTATGGTTTTAGTGTAAATCTTTTTTGGGTCAAATCTGGGTTATTGTTTTCTAAAATGTTTTTTTTTATTGTAAATATGGATATAATATTTAAAAAAAAAAAATGGAACACTTGGATTGTATAGAGTTCACAAATCAAATTTATGATTCTAACAAATGTCAACATGATTTTGACCAAATTAGTCAAATCTTGATTTTTGTTATTTAAAATGAGTTTTTGACTGCACACAATTGTAGAGAGTTGACAATTCAAACTTGTGATTCAAATAAATTCTTGTTTGAGTTTGGCCAAATTACATTAGGAAATATGTCGCAAAACCCTCAAATATGTGTAATTGATATAATATAGTAAAATATATGAGTAATTTTAATTAAATTAAGAAAGAAAGAAAGAAATTATTTTAACGTCCAAAAGGCTAAAGATAGCCTATGGGGCAGAATGGTTCTTCATCTGCTTGATGTATTCGGCTCTTTTTCTATGAAACTTCACAATAACTGCTCCCAGCTTCTCGACAAGTTACCCCTTGCTAAGTAGATTATCACAAGAGCTAGCTGCTTCCCTGTTGTCTTTGAAGGCCTCACATTCTAAAATGAAATGTTTCTCTATTTCCACATTTCCGAAAAAACAAAAAATGCATACCCTTTCCTCCCACACTTCCTTTGGCCTTTTCTAGCTCCCTGTTTCACAACGGGGTTGATGAGAATTAGTGTTTAACTTAGCAATAAGAATTTTGGCTCTCCAAGAGATATTGGCCGCATAACTATTTTTGAGATAAATCTAAGCCTCCTATCCTAATTGTTACTAAAAATATTTAATAAAAGTTAAATTCTTATCATTAAATTGTAATTATAGAATTGCTATTTCAAAATAAATGCACATATCAACTTAAAAATTATACAAATTAAGTGAATTCTAATTTCAGTTTAAATTGTTATTGTTATTATTATTTAGTTATGTTTTATAATTTTTAAGCTAATAGGTCTCTCTATTTTGAAATAGGGCTTATAAAATTTTAATTTAATTATCAATAATTATTGGGTGGATAGTAGGAATATAAGCTCCACATAACATTTTAAACTAGCAATTGCACCACATGTTGCACAGGAAACACCGTAAGGTAGTAGCATAGGAAAGAGTACGATAGAAGAAAGAAGTAAAAAAATTATCCAATTTTGTTTTATTTACAAGCATATGTCTGAGAAAAAAGATCGAAATTTAAACTTTGCAAAGTTGAGCTACAACAATCTCGAAATATATATATATTGTTGATACAGTTGGTGGTGTCCTCTTGCAAGTGGAAATAATATGGTCTCACATTCATCACTTTCCTTGGCTTGCCATCATTGAGCTCACTCATACCTTTAACTTCAAAGAAAAAAACAAAATCCCCATCCTCAATTTGGAGCCTTTCCTCATCATCCACACATGCCACCAGTGTAGGATTATCATTGGTAATATAAGCAATGATACTCGTTTGTTAGATGCAAGCAACTCCTCTCCACATATTTTTGCATAACAGACATTTCTCTGCATTTTATTGCTGATTTTTAGATGAAAATTTGATCATCTTCCTTCTCATTCTCTCATTTTCCATCTTCCTTCAACATATAAAGGAGTTTTTATGAATATCTATGACCCTTTTGACCTATTTTCATATAAGCATCTTTTTCTTTCTTATTAAAGGTCATGGAATCAACCAAGAAGAAACAAAAACACAATCAATCAATTACCCATAGCTTGACTTGCTCATGTAATCCATATAACCTGCACACAAGACAAAATATCAAACTATTGTCAGATTTTGACAAATATGTCAAGAACGTAGGCACATTGTAAGAAATTCCTGAAAAAACAATGAATCATGAAGGTCTTTTCACATCTATAGATTAGTCAATACAAGAAGGGTTTGTTCTTGAAGTGAATGGTAATGAACAAATTATTCTAACCACGCAGTCATTCGAATGAAGTCCACATTCGGTGCAATATAAAAATAAATCTCTTAGATAAACTACTGCAAAGCAAGTCCAGTTTCAAGTTGAACATAAGCAAGTTACTTCATAACCAACACTCACATGGCATTAGAACATGTAAATATCAGATTTGAGAAGTGTAGGAGAAGTGAAAAGTACAATCCTCACATTTTAACCAATTACATAATTGTGCAATTCCAGTTAGGAGTTAATCATATCTGTCACTGCTTCCATATCACCTTTTTGTAGCAACTACAACCATGCTCCAAAATGTTTCCTTAGCTTTGTTTTGGAGCCTCCCTACTAACCATCCTCAACAACATGTCTTGCATTGTCAACTACATGAGCTCCAGTGGTTTTCTAGCAACATGAGAGCCTGTGCATGATGGGTTGTTTCACTCCTCTCATAGGCTACTTCCCCGAACTTGGTCCAACTACTGGCTAAGCACCTCCCTCAGGAAATTGCGCAATTTTGGAGGGGAACCAGCCTACTCTCTAGAAATTGCGCAATCCTGACTAGCACCCTGCTAGGCTTAAAAACTACGCAATCTTGTCAGTCAACCTTCCCAGTGAAAACTGCACAATCTGTCCCAACAAGACTGCTTAGCCCAAAAATTGTGCAATTCTGGGCAGCAGTTAGTTGCTCCCCCAAGAAATTGTGCAATCCCTTTGGGCAACTAGCTCAACTCCCTCCCAGTAATGCGCAAATTTCTCCCTCGGGCAAGGAGGTTGTTGCATGCACCCTCAGGTTGATCAGTTCCACCTGAGACCGAGAAAGCTTGACTTGCGTGCATGAGCTGCTTTTTCCCAAAATAGAAAAAAGAAACATGCAAAAAGAATCCCTATATTTTAGGGAGCTATTTTTAGCAGCTGGCGGTTACATGCAAAGATCATTTTAGAAGCTTCCCTCCAAGTGTCACTTTTTCCTAGATTTGTGGCATGCACGTCATGAGCCTTAAACTTATTTATTCAATGCTCCAGAGCTCACTTGTTCACATTGATCTTGGAGCTTTGACATCCCACAACACATCGAGGAGCCTTCGACACATCCAACTCAACTATTTCTGGGTAAGTCAGCATAACCTGTCTTTTGTAACATTTATGTCACTTTTTATGTTTTGGGTTGTGTGTGTGTGTTGTCTTCTTGATTTCTGCAAATGTTTTTTGTCGTTTGCATGCATATTAGCTAGTACTAGCACCATTTCAGTTTTTGTTAGCATCTCACTCTTATCACATGCATGACACTGTTTTGCACAAACGGTCGCCAATTCGGCGAATCACTTCGCACACATGCATGTTGTTCCACTTTTTGAATCTTGCATTTGCTATTTTCTTGCATGATCATTCACTCCTACTTACACTCAGTATCGCTATGCATTCATATCCACATTTTCTTTTCAGTTGAAAGTCAGCGGGTCTGGGCAACCTTGGCCCAGACTCTGCCTCACCAAGACAACATTATGCAATCCTAAGAGGGAAGGCTCTGCCTTCCTCCAAGAAAATGCACATTTCTACCCAGTGATTGTCCTCCATTCTTGCATTGCACAATTCTAAGGGGTAGTGACTGCTAGCCAAGAAAATTGCACAATGTAGTCACTAGGCCTGCAACCCCTCCCAGCTGAAATTACGCATTGCGCGATCCCAGCAACTAACAAGTCAATCTGGATTGCACATTGCACAATTTCAGTAGCCAGATAACCTCCCAGTATCCTGAACTACCTTTTGCGCAGTTTCGGCAGTTAGTCTCCCGGCCTCCTAGGAGAAATTGTGCAATCCTTGCGAGTCAATCCCTAGGTATGTTGCATGTCATTCCTCAAGTTTGCTTTGGTTTTAGCTAACAGATTTATTGCCATGCATGTCGCCATGTCTCTAGTTCTAGCAGGTGTTCATCCGCCTCTCAATAGTTCAGGATCAGTGGCCTCCAAGAGAACATGATCAAAGGACACTAACGGAAGTGCAACTGGAGTAGCGGTTTAGTGAGTGTCTATAATTTTTCCGATCTATGAAGACACAAAGCTGATTGTAGACAAGGACATCAAGCTGAAATGGTAAGAGGTCAATGATGCATTTGTAGTAACATTTGGGGAAGACCTTGAAGAACGCCAACTCTATGTCAACATTCACATGTCCGGCTTGTACTAGATTGCATGCAGTTATCCTGTGTTCCCATGTGCAGACATGATACATTGGATTGTCTCGCACAATGATCCTGAAACGATGACATTGAGCAGTGTCAACGGGATGGAGATTGCTACCTTCGGGTCACAGGATTATGAACAGATGTACCATATGTCAAAGCCAGTGATCACCATGGAGACACCCTTAAGCATGCCCAATAGCAATGCCAATTCCAGGGATATCTTGAAGAATTGGGTAAAGGATCCAACCAAATTCAAGATGACACCCAATGAGGTTTACAAGACAAAGATACTACAGAAGGCGTATCAATACTTGGTCATATTTGCATGTCACTTGTATGGCCAAGAGAGCAAGAAAACCTTCCCGCGGAGTTGGGTGATCACGTTGGACCAACTGGTCAGTGAAGGCAAAGTATGCAACTAATCTGACATGTTGGCTCATAGGTTGAAGTAATAGGTAACAAGAGATCGACAATCACCGAAAGGTCAACAAGCATAAATCTACATGTCCACGTACATCATGGATGCAATCTATGCCCATCATGAGTTCCCAGGCTTCAAGTGGGAATGGACATCGGTGGAGACCTCTTTGAACACTTATTGAAAAATATTTGGCTGAATGCAGCATCAGAGAAGTTATCACACAATTGTCAAATCATTTTGTCACCCCTGTGTACAAGATGATATTTGAGAATGATCCACCTTGCATGTCGAAGGCAACAATGGAGGCACTAATTGACATAGTAGATTGGTATGCCTCACCGTCCGAAACCTTCATATAGATGTACAACACGGAGAAACCTCTGCATGTTTTACGGAAGTTTTACATGGACAAGCTTGTCATGTAAGAAGTATCATAACACATCTCAGTAGGATTGCCAACTAGGTTGCACTAGAAGAAGAAGGCACCTTGGCCCACTCTTCCATTACGGATTGGGTTATACGAGATATGGAATTTCAAGCATGTGGATGTTGAAGAAGAGGAGATTAAGAAGTATCCTTTCGACACCCGAAGTTACAATTCATATGACCTGCACTGTTTTGTAATAGATCATTGAACGAGAGTACAGTTTCAATGGATCCACAGGGCATGTCATTGGGTGGAGGAAGACCCATGGAGATATTGTTACAGCTTCTCCAGACCCAATGACCTAGTTGGCTTCTCTATGGAATGGTTAATGAAGTAGCATGAAGCAACATCCAAGAGAACACCAGCAGCAGCAGCAACAAAGGTAAACATACCGATGCGCGACAAAGGCAAGAGGAAGATTGTCGACAATGTGGAGGCAGAACAAATCTGCAATTTCATAGCAGACTCACTTGTGTAGAAAGAAGCTTTGGAAATAGAGGCGAAGAGGCAATGACGCGACAAGAGGAACACACAAAGGTAGAGAGGAAAATGGAGAATGGAGGAAACAAAGAAGGAGTTGCATGAGTTAAAGGAGCAATTCTGGAAGGAACAGGAGTTATGCATATAGGAGATGGAAGCGTAGAAAGAACAAGTACAACAAGGGGCGCAACATGTACATATAGATGAAACTACGCATGTACAAGTAGATGACTCATCCGAATAGCTGGCACCAAGATGAGTTCGCTCAAAAGATTAAACAAGTACTTGACTAGATGGATACAGATATGGAGCAACAATAGTTAGAGCAAGACATCGACCTCATGCGTTACCATCAAGAGGTCGACTCACTAGCTTCACCAGATCTGGAAGTAGAGCAAGTCCCAAGTGACCAAGGAGACACTGAGATCCTTGGATATAACCCTGAAAGAGATATGCACAACATATCATTCGACGAGTCACAACATAGAGTTATGTAATCTCGTGAGTGTCTACTCTGGATGATGACACATCTCCTGTGTAGATTAAGGAACGAATTATCGTGTCAAACGTGCTCAAGCATCCATAAGCATTAGCTGATGCTACCAGAGCATATGTCGAAGCTACTAGCATGAGTGTTCACTTCTTGATAACTGAGAACAAGCGAATGGCTAAGGAGTTACAGGCAACCAAGCAGGGAGGAGAACTGGTTGTGGCATCCGCTTGAGCAGAGTTGAAGAAGGCAATATTGGATGACATATTATCCCTTAAGATAGTCATGCGGGCGTTGTATTCCAAGTTTGGTACCATGCATAAGTTAGTTGTCCATATCAACAGTTGGCAGGAATGATGCGCTAGGAGAGCATGTATCTTGTCAAATGTGCATACTTTTGTTGACTACATGAAAGCATGGACAATGAGATATAAGGGAGCCCCATTACACTTACCTAAAATGATGAAGCCTAGAGCAGTCAAGCTGAAGGCACACATCTAGAGTCAATTCTAGAACTATGAAGATCTCCTGCAACTCATCACTATTGTACAATCTTCCCATGCATGTGTATTCAGGGGTATTGATGTTGTTGTACATGCACACACGATCACTCACTGAGGCATAGACAAATGCACAAGTCCGACTAGAGATTGACCCGTACTTTGATGAGTTGATGCACATAGCCACCAACATAGACTTGGTGATCACTATAGACACCATGCATCAGTATGTCACTAGTCTGGCTGCACTCAAGACAATGATGCACATGTTATCAGACGAGTTGGACAGAGGATCCCAAGCAGTGTACCTAGATGCAATGGAGGCAAGAGTGGTTTCCAGAAAGATGTCATAATAAACTACGTAGACACCATCATGGACTACCAAGCATGGCATCAGTTCGCCACCATCGACCATCGTGACAATGTCGAAGAGTTGGTTTGCCCACAGTTTTCCAAGTCATAGTGATGCCTTGCATGGCTTGCTCAAGCCTATTTTGTCTCACATGGGTACATGTGCAGATTGCATGTAATGTCTTATCATGTGGAAGTTCAAGTGTCGATAGTTGGATGTAACAGTCATAGAGTAGATGAAGAGTCATGAGGATAGATGAACAAGCACAAAGGGGAATGTTAAGGGCCATCCCACCCTTTTCTATATATAGTCCCTCATAACTCATTATAGAGGCTTTTGGTCAACCAAGCTTCCGATAGGAGTATCTTAGAGAGAGCTTGGACAATATTGTAACAACCCTTGGCTTCTCTACTATGTAGAGCTAGTATATCTCTTTGGAGGAGAAGGTGACAATGACTATAACGTTCCCCTCTTGGAACTAGTGGTTGGTCATGGTTGCATTGTATGACTGGAACTTACACTTCTTAATATAACAAAGCCAACACGTTTCATGCATATGTCGTATAGTATTTCACTATCCTGTTTACTCTAAATGATATATGTCTCTATTTTCTTGCACATGCATGTGTAGATATTTTATGTATATGTTTGTATGAATCTTACTGAAATGTGTTGTTGGTCTAACCATGAATTTGGATTGCTAGCTTACTTGCCTTCCATGTTGTGATTCATATTTTCTCATGTGTTTCCTTCTTCACTCTGTGCTTTCATAAGTTTCCAAGGGGCGCACTCAGCTCACCCTCCATGTGTTAGAACAACTCATGCACCTTCCTTGACTTACCGCATATGTCACACCCTTGCTACCAACAGGGACATCTTACTTGCCTCTGTGCAAAACTGTAGTCAAGGTGATACCATATGACCCACTGTTGGGACTCCTACATGAAACGGTCTAAGGTGTAGTTGGTACTTCTTACTGGGGATATCCCCTGACATGTTTTCGTGTCTAGCATTGTCAACATTTCGGGCACTAGAAGGAGGGCTAAATGACAAGCTGTGTCTTCTCATCCTGTTTTGAACCTTTTCACATCTATCATGGATTTTGTTACACTCACCCCTCCATGATGTTTTTCGCATGTCGAACCTCTCAACATCACGAGGGAGGTTTTTGATCTCTTGCCTGAATTCACTTATGATGGTGAAGGTGAAGTGGCCTGGTCTAACTATGTAGGAGACTTCTATGCATTCCTTGAGAATCCAGACAAGTTCTATGCTAAAGAAGTTAGTCTGCTGCTTGCATACACACTTCGTGAATCCCCACAATGGTGGTGTTGTAGCCTACTGGCTGACAACATGCACTCGCTCGAGAAATTTTGTGATCTCATTGAATCTACTTTCCATCATTTTCATCCAAAACCTCGTGACCAAAAAATGTTACAACAGCAGAAGGAACCGCATGAATTGCCTATGGATTTTTGGTAGAGCTTTAGTGTTTACAATTTGAAGCTCTGAAAAGCCAGATTAAATTTCGTTATCTTTGGGATAGATTTGAGTACTTTCTTAACAAATCAGTCCATCCCAAGAATAAGTTTGAGCCCAAGCCTTACTCAACATACTTCAGTGATGGAGCTACAGAATCATAGACAGATACGGTCACTGTTACTAGTGACTGTCTGCAATCCCATCATCAAACAACTCCAGCACTGTAGAGTGATGCGGGAGAATAGGCACACACATTTGTTCAACTGCCACATCCTCCTAACATGACTTTGCTTAATTTTCACACAGATTTGGTTGTGAGTACATTGATTTGTCACATGAATTTTGTACATCAACCTCTGTCTTTGTACTTGGATGATCCTCCTAATGATATTGTCTTGTGTTCTTCCATTCTAGACTCTACACTTGTTGTGAATCAGGATAAAACCATTGATGGAGTTGATGTTGCATAACCAACATGAAATGTCATTCATGAAGAGTATG